>VDFB02270651.1:383364647-383779860 GCA_007258455.2 Sequoia sempervirens | reverse complement strand
CCTCACACTCCCTGATCAGAGTAATCGGCAACCTAGAGAACATTCTCTTTCTTACTTCAATCTCATCAACTGCATCAGCCCAATAATCTTCTATGGTGGCCTTATGTTTGAACTCCTCCGACAACACCCAGTTGATGTTATGATGCGGGTCATAATGTTGTCGACTTGTGTGATATGAGAACTGATAAAATTGAAGCTCACTTTCAGCTTCTCTAGCTGCCTGTATCGAAGGACAAACCTCATCCGAGTTGCCCATCACAATTGGAAACTCTATCGCCCCTTTCTTTTTCTTCTTCTGGATTTTGTCAAAGGCAAGCAACTGTCTGGATACCTCTAGCATTATTATTTTATCTGTCAGGTACTTAGGCAGCCTATATGGGTATGAAGAAAATCCTTGCAGCCTAATGTATGAAAATTTCGGAAATTGTATAAACCAACACCCATACCTTTCGATCAACTCCTGGGCGTCTCTAGAGATTCTGTGATGTACCCTCTCCTGAAGCAGCCTCGTGATGTACATGTTGAATGAATCGTTGACACGTTTGTAGTAGGTTGTGCTCGACAGGTGCAACTGTGTACACGCCTCATAGATTTTGAACTGGTGGGAGCCACAACCGATGGGTTCTTTGTAAGAAATCCCCCTGTACCTCGTCATTCATGCCAACATATAAATAAGGTAGGAGCTCATGTAAAAGGTTTTAGTCCTCCTCAGGCTCAGGAGCTGCTCATGTATATTATCGCTGATCATCTCAGCCCAATTGACATAATCCTTACCCTCTAGCACCAAGTTGATGTAATAAAACATCCAAGGCTCAAAAATATAAGACTGAGGGCAACCACCAACCCTGCTCAGCATCATAATAAGATCACAGTATTCTTGTTTTAGGTCCTCCGCTATGATCTGCTTTGGCAACTTCGCATGAGATGGCTTTGGAGTGCTCATCCAGTGAGTGTTAATTGTATCCATGCACCTCTCGAATGTGGAAGCATACATCCGCTCCGTTCGCTCCCTGGACTTGTAAATCATATTCCTATGCACCGGGATCCCAAAAGCTTCACCAATGGCCGCCGGAGTGAGATTGGCAAGCACTTGGCCATCTGGTGTCATGATCGACCGGTGTTCCTTCTCGTAGCAGTTGGCGCACTCCATTACCAGCTCCAAACACTGAATGGCTGGTGGAAAACCAGCAGCTGCATATAGCCCACTTCGGACGATGTTGTGCGAAGTGACTGAAGCCCGATGACTCCCAATTCCAAACAGCCTGTCTTGAGGTACCATTGTCCCTTCTGGTTGTCCTCGCTTCAGCCATCTGCAACATAACAAACATTCATCAGCAATTAGATTAAATAAAATAAGGCATTGTATAGGGGCTGCAGTCAACTTCTAGAAGCTGCAATAATTCTCATGTTTGCAAACCTCAGCTTCCTCTCTTGGATAAATTCGAATTTTGACACTTAGAACAGATTTCTAAGTGAACTTTGATGACTTTACTTCACTATCCCAATCAGCAATTTAAATGATTTCGTATCAGCAATTAGCAAACTTGTAAGTTCATACTTTTAAAGTTCTCAACGATTCAACTCAATACAAGGCGTCCCTTCAACTGGCAACTTCAACTTACTTAACAAATCAGACTTCAGCCTTAACACTAGCAAAGCCGTACCTCTCACAAGCAACTTCAATCTTTAGCAAATACTCTTTAACCAGCAATGGCATACCTCTTCTACTTCAGCAATGGCGCTTCACTTCAAGGCGTCCCTTCTTCAGCTTCTTTTACTCCTTAGCAAAAATTTCGAACTCCTTCAAACTTCAGCAACATTCAGATTTCAAACTCTTCAAGCAACAGTTCACTGCAACACTTCACTCTCAGAGCAAATTCGCCCTTTTCAGTTGTGAAAACAAGTGAAAAACTTCTCCATTTTATAGCTAAAATTCAAATTCTAGAAGGAGTTAATTTTAGCCAGTGCCATTAAACTCCATTACTCCACTTCAAGAATTCGAATTTTCCCTCTCTGGTGTTTCGGACACTTGTCTCCAGTCGTCGAGAATATTATTCTTCTAGAAACTTGACTTTGACTGGCGTTTTGAATTCCTTTTTGAAAAATTTAATTTAAATTCATCATTTCTTTTTTACTTGCCAGCCGGGGCCCTGTTACTGGGATTTGAATTTTAACTCTCTTCTGCTCTGGAAAATTCATCCTCGAAGAATTTAATCAAAAATATCTAGGCAACTCCCTTCAGATTCATCGTTCGAAGAAAATTCACTTTGAAAACGCATTTTATTCATTTTTGCCTTAGAAAATTTAAAATTCTCCCTTAGGAAAATTCACAATTTGAGCACTGATTAAATTCTCCACTGAAAAAGTGTCGGCGAAGCTTGAAAGACTTGGAAATCCATCATTCATCACGAACGTTCAGTACCCAGAAGCAAATTTTCTTCAGCACGCCTCGAATCCATGGGTACCCAACAAACGGGTTCATTTAATTTTTCAATTTTGAACCTTAGAAAAATATTATTTTCATCATTTAAATTCGTTCTTCACCTGTGATTACTCTGTGTTGCTCTGACTTCTTGAAAAAAAATTGAATCACCTTGCAATATCATCGTCTCTGACTGCATCTCTGAGGAGAGTTGCTCGTGCTTCGGAAAGTTTTATCATCTTGGGGCTCTAGGCGTATTTTCCAAGGGAAAATAATTTGCCTTAGAAAATATTTTTAAATCATCTTGCATTTTGAAAAATTTCCCTCAGAAAGTTTTTGATTGCCAGTGGAGAGGAAATTTTTTTATCAACTTCGTTTGGAAGAATTTACTCATTCCCGGCACGCCTTATTTCTCACTTCATACTTCACACTTGAAAGGCAATTTTATAAAAAAAATTCAACGCCTTAGAGGAGTTCTCCAACACTTAGAAAATATTTCACTTTCTACTTGAGGCGCCTAGCACACTCCATTTTATTTCACCACCCTCAAATATTTCAACGCCTTCAATATATTCTAAAATCACCCCTTAGAAAATATTCTAACTTCTTATAACTCCCTTCAACATAGGCGCACACTTATCATTTTACTTCCATCACTTTGAAATATTTCCATCCTTTAGGCTTTAGGCGCCTAGCACACACATGAGGAAAAATCACGCCTTAGAATATTTTACCACCTCACACGTCCTTGAAAAACTCTCTAACACCTTGAGCGCCTAACATTTACACCTTTCACCATGCTTTGGTAATATTCTTCACCTTAATTACCACCTTTATTCACCTTTTACATCCAAACATGGGCGCATTTCTATGTAGGAGGATGAAACTTTAAGCGCCACCTCAAGTGACCCTTCATCTTCCTTATTTTCATCTTGACATGCTCAAGTTTGGGCGCATTTTGCCTATGGAGGAGGACGAAATCTTTGACTTTGTTGACTCTCCTTCACCTTGGGCGCATTTTGATGTGTGTGAAGGATAAACTTTTCCCAACGCCTCAAGAGTGACTCTTCGCCTTCCGAATTTCGTCTTCACATGCATGACTTTGGGCGCATTTTGCCCTTGCTGGTGGATGAAAACGTTTGACCTGTTGACTCCTTGCAACCTTGGGCGCATTTTGATGCTTGAGAAGGATGAACTTGTATTTTGGGCGCATTCTGAGGGGTGAGGCGGATTTCTCATGCCTTAGAAACTTTTTAACTTTTCCCTCTTTCTTCTTGGGCGCATTTTGGCCTGGCAACAGGATAAACATCTTTGACTTTCTTTGACCTTCTTCATCTTGGGCGCATTTTGACCCCTGAGCAGGACGAACTCATACTTAGAAAATTTTTATGCCTCTAGCTGAGATGGGCGCATTTTGCCAGGCCTGCTGGACGAGACTCTAGACTTAGACAAATTTTCATCATCCTTCTCCAGTATCGTGCCCTGCTATTTATAGTAAGTTCTCTGAATTTGCGCCTCTGAAGCTCGGAATGGCCTGAAATTTTAAACATAGCTTCTTCATAACCTTATCAACCTGTCGACACTGCCACTTTTAGTCACCCTGCTATTTTTAGCCCGTTTCTGAAGGTGGCTTACTATAAATAGTAAGCTCATGTTTCTGATAGCTCCCAAGCTCCGATCAAGTTGAAATTTGAATGAGGCGATCCTCACCACGTGACCTGTTGGCTGACACTGACGCATGCAACTGATTTACTATTTTTAGCATGTTTCCAATCTGACTTACTATAAATAGTAAGTGCTCCGTTTGACTCGAAATTTCACCAGCAGATAGCCTGAAGAACGCTGATCGCGGTGGTTTACACCAGATTTCGAAGATTTTGACTTTTGATGCCTATTTTTAGGCTCCGAAGCTGGAAACCCTAATTTGCATTGCATGCATATCAAAAGATCTCTGTTTGTCTTCGTTTTTGCGGCACTGCGATCGGCTCGTGAATTTGCACTGCTGGGAAGCGGCTACCGGGACACACCTGCTAAAAATAGCAAGTTCCTTATTGAGTGAGAATCCTCGTTTGCATGTCACACCATTGCGAAGCTCTTGAAAAACCCATCAGGAATCACCTGACATGCAAAAGAAACCCTGACATGCAAAAGAAACCCTGACATGCAAACCCTAAAAATAGCCTCGAAAGGCTGAATCCTGAAAGTGGTCGCCTCGTCTTGCATGTTATATCATCGCGAAGGTCTTGAAAAACCCAGAAGGAATACGCAGACATGCCAAGGAGAACTCTGCGTCTGCACCCTGAAATTCATGCCGGAAGCCGGACTGCTAAAAATAGTAAGTTGTCTAATTTTGCTCAAATTTGGCATGCAAGCAGTCTGATATACTCTGAATGCCGTGTGATGATCGAAATCTCAAAATAGCTGACAAATTTCCCTAAATTGTGCACTTACTAAAAATAGTAAGTACCTTGGAATCTGATGAAAATTGGCTGGAAGCCTGCTGGATGTCTGCTGACGACAACGTTAAATTCAATTTTCAATTTACTCACTTTACTTGACCTTGAATTGACTAGGAAAGTTCAAAACCCTAATTTCAGACTTGGCCAATATTTTAGCGTTTAAGCTTCAATGAAGACACAACCCCCCCGAAAGACGGACACCAGAAACGAGACAAAGCGAGAGAGAGAAGAAAAACCCAAGCCAAAAGACCGAAACAGAGCAAAATTAGGGGGTCCCCATCTTGAATGGGGCGATGTGTGAAAAGGTCACAACAAGTCCCAAATCACAGCTAGTGAGGACATGTTGCACAAACATAGCATACTTCGGCAGAGTATCATAGCTCCAGAATGTGATGCAGTTAACAATCTCGTTGAGGGATTGGTTGCTCGAGATCATGCTCAGTAGACTTCAGTTCCCACCTCTCAGGATAGACATTACACACAGGAGTTAAACTTGACGTTACCTTCTCAAGTTGACTCGCTGTCTTGTCTCATGCATACCTATTCTGAGATTATCTTTGTTCACTTGGAGTTATATTTAGGGTTTATGTTAACTGATGGTAGTTTTCTAGTTAATTGTATAGTTTGCTTTATTAGGGCTTAGCAATAAATCTTGCATGCATTGCAAGACTGTAGTTGACTCAAGGTGATTTTAGGGTTCCCTACACCTTTCGATGTTTATAAATAAGAGCTTTTGCTCATTTGTACATAACTTTTGCACGAGAGAGAAATATATGCTGTGCCTACCTTGCCTTCAATATTGCTCGTTCTGTATCTGTTCATGCGTTTTTGCTATTATGATGAATTTTTATGCCACATAGGGTTTCATGCAATTATAATGGTGAATTCTTTCCTTAGATCAAATCTGTTTTGTGTTCAATAAACTTGTTCAGATTAAGATGATAGTTGTGCCACCTTGCCTTCAAGTAGAGAATCTGCACTTGGTTATCGTGTGATGTGTGAGTAATAAACCTATTCAGATTGAGCTGATAGTTGTGCCACCTTGCCTCCAAGCTGAGAATTTGTATTCGGTTTATCGTGTGTTGTTGTTTCCAATAAGCTCATTCAAACAAGCAGATAGTTGTGCCACCTTGCCTCCACGTTGTGAGTCTGTACCAAGCTTATCGTCAGATAGTCATCCCCGCTCTTTTTCCTCATGCTCTGTTTTCTTGAGGAAACTAGATAGATTTTAAATAATTAGCCTAGGTGTAGTTATTAGTCTGCGAAACCAGAAAATACTCAGCTGCAACGTATATAGTTTTCGAGAAATCCTTGTACCTCTATAGCTGAGACAAAAAGACAGGAGATAGTTTAGATTACTTTTCCCTTTCCAAGCATTTTTGTTAAAGCACAAGGGAGCTTCCCCTCCTAATTTGAAGAGCACTCATTGTGTAGTGTGCATAGCTGTCCGTACCAACTCTTACTCCAGAGGTGCTAGTTGTTACGCCAACACACAAAGTGCTGAAAATAAGTTGCTAATTTTTCTCCAAAAAGTGAATTCCCGAAAAAAAGAAGCTAAGGTCTAGGTTTTGTAGATAATCACGTTCTGAAGAGACCCAATTCGTCAAATCTTGAAAAGGTTGATGGTTTCTCAAAAAAGCACCAAAAAATTAGATTTTTGGAAATATAAAATTTTCCACTCTTCGAGAGGAGTAAAAAGCAAGTGGACCCAGATTGATGAAAATTGAAAAAGCTAACCACCTATTTCTGAAATGTGATGCCCTAGAAGAATGGACCATGAAAAAGTGCGCCTCTACGCTTCCCAATCTCAAATCCACGAAGAACATTGAAAAAGCATTCCATGTGAGCCTCCAAATCTTTATGAGAAGAAAATTCTATCTTTCTTCCTATGGACGCCAACCTGCAAAATGTGAAGAATGAATGCCAAAATCCTTCTTAAATAGAGTTCGAGGACAAAAAATGCTTTCTTGGAAAAAACCTAAAATGTTGAAGTCTATCCATGAGAAAATCTAAGTTGATTTGTACGTGCAACGGTGAATTCCTCGTTTGTAGGGAAAAAAGCACGTGCATGAAGACACAATTTTGATCAATGAAAGACAAAAACTGAAAAAGGGATAAGGCATGAGATGCTAGGTGCCTTGACTGGACAGGAGTGCCTAGACATCTGATACTTAGTCATTTTCTGAATGATTTTAAATTTTTGCTTGCTTTTGCTTCTAGTGAGGCCTATCTCTAACGTTGACAAGCCGACAATCTGATGCTGCCAATTGATAAAACCTATTTAACCATGGAAATTTCATGTTTGACAACTATTGAAGTGATCCCCAACTTCATACCAACATCCGATGTCATCTGATCATATGATTGCACTCCCTCAGAACTACCTACAGAGACTGAACTAGAAATAAGGAATGTCGAGATCAAAATTTTTCTAAGTGTTGAAATCCTAGGCATCCCTAGTTGATAGGGGCACCCAAGCTTCCATACCTTAGCCATTTTTTGATGATTTTAGCACTTTTTACTTTTTGGTTTGCGTGTTTCTGTCGGGAGCCAGTGACCCTAGTTTGATTGTAATTTCTTGTCAACCGGTGAATAACAGAGATTGGAAGGCAGTCAATCTGGCAAGCCTAATCAAATCTAAGATGAATTATACCCTTTGCAAACCTCCAACATTGCATCTAACTGATTTTCTGAGAGCCAAAATCGGGCTAATGAAGAAGTTTAATAAATTTCCGAATAGGGCAAAAAATATTCTAACTATTGGGAAGCCAGGTGCCCTTCCTTGACAGGGGCGCCCAAGCATCCCAAACTTACAAAATTTATCTATTTTTGATAAACTTTCAACCTTTCATTTTCTTCATTTTCTCTCAAAACACCACTGTTTGCTCTCCATTTTCGTTGTGTGAAAGACCCTCGGCACTGGATGATGAGTCAACTGAGGAGCCTAAACATAACTAAGGTGATCTCTTGCTTTTCCCAGCCCTACAAACTACTTTTGACTAATTCTCACGTGACTAAATGAAGCTGACTTGGAAATTTGAACATTTTATGAAAAATGACAAAATTTCACTAAGGCACGAAATTTCAAGCACCCTTCTTGGCCAAGGGTGCCTAGCTTCACCAAACTTAGAAAATTCTTACAAATTTCAACCTTTGTCCTTTGCCTTTTTGTTCTTCATTTTGCATGCATTGTTCGTTGTTTATCATTGTTTATGCAATATTTGAGACTTTGAATCTAACACCTACAACTGATAATTCTCCATTGATGACTTTGAAGCTCATGCTTTGCCTTCTAAAAAAATAGAATAGCCCTACTAGAGAAATCCTGACCTTTTCACGATTTTGACTGGACTGGCTTGCTTAGGAAGTATTTTCAACCAATGAGAGTTAGTTAGAGCCCTCCAAACATGTTGAACTCCAATTTGTACCTTTGGAGTGCATATTGGAAATGGACAGCTATGCACAGATAAACTGTTCTTCAAATTAGGAGGGGAAGCTCCCTCTTTTGTTGTTGATGCATAAAAAGAAATGTAAACTAAATTCCTATCTTTTTACTTAGCTGAGAGCACAAGGTTTATAAAACTCTATGCATTGCAGCTGAGGTTTTCTCTAGTTTTGTAATCTCAACAACATCTAGGACTAAATTTATAATGCTTCAATCTCCTCAAGTAAAATCAAAGTGAGGATTTAGAACTAATGGGGAATCATTTGGGTAACTTAGACAAACTGGTTCTCAGAATGCATTTGAAGACTCGTTGCTCTTTTAGACTTATACTAAGACAGAGTTCATAAAAGTAAACATCAAACGATAAGCTAGATCTTAGGATTCCCTCGAAGGGTCATTGCTCTTTCGAGGTGTAGGCTAAAATGAAGATTATCAAGGACAAAACAACAAACGATAAACTATAACTCAGGATTCCCTTGAAGGCTCATTTCTCTTTTCAAGGTGTAGGCTGAAATAAATATTATAAGAAACAACAAAAAACGATAAACTTAATCTCTAAATTCCCTCAAAGGCTCATTGCTCCTTTGAGGTGTAGATCGAAACAAAGATTATAGAAACAACAAATATTGAAAGATCTTAAAACTTTGGATCAAAGGCCCATTGCTCTTTTGATTTATTTTCTCAAACTCAATCAACAATTACACATTTGGGACAGCAAATGGTATGAAAGAGGACAATCATACAAGAAACAATCAACCAAATAACACTTGAACAAAGATTGAACACAAGTACATGAACAACAAGAATGCTAGCAAGCAACTCAACGTTTTGCTATCACAAGTATGGTTCAAGAACATATACTAAGTAACAAAGTCAAAGGCTCAGCGTTTTGCTACAATGAAGTATGGTTGAAAAATAATGAGCAAAGGTTGCTCTTATTTATAGACACTCAAAGGAGTAGGGAACCCTAAAATCTCCTTGAGTTAACATTCAGTTCTTTCCAATCAGCAAGATTTATACCTATGTCTAAACAAATGTAACTAATAGTTAACTGGAAAGACTACTTCAGTTAATTGATTCTAAAACTAAATAGAACTCCACTGTACAAAGGTGTCTCCAAAAATAGACATGCATAAAAGGTGGGACAGCGAGTTAACTTGGAAATGGCATCAAGTTTAACTGCTTGTCTTAAATGCTATCTTTGGAAAGGTAGGACGTCCTAACTGGTAGTTCACTGGTTTTCATCTTGAACAATCATCTCCTCCAATAAGTTATTAACTACCTCATCATCTGGAGATTGTCACATGCTTCAACTCTTAGTTTACTGCTTGTCAGCAACTTGAGCAATCCTGGAAATATCTGCACTTCAACTAGAAATTCACTAATTGGTAACATTGGCAGCTCTGTAATAGGAGTGATGACCTCTATTTCTTCAACAACTTTATGTTTCTAACGCTTTTCTTGATTTTTCTCAATGGAAGAGTGTTGTATGATGAAACTGCGAAGTTTAACTGTGAACACTCTAGCTATGAGAAATGCTCATGAACTCACTGCACACCCAGAGTTCCAATAGTATTCAACCTACTAAATTGGCCTTTAAAGGCTATCAGATATACAAGGTATGAAACCAAATGAAATTCATGGACTTTGAGTGTCTATGCCTATTAAATGGTCCAAGTCAAACACCAAATTCACTTGATGTAAGCTGGTGTCAATTGTTCTCATAAAATTGTGAATCAAGACCGATTTGGTCTTGAATTTGACTTGAGAGAACTGTATACTAAAAATTTGGAAGAATGACTAGGCACACGCCACTATTTGAACAACTTTTTTGCAGAGGCTAAAAATAGCTTTGCCAAGGGGTAATTTTTACAAAAAAATTTGAGACATGAGTTTGTTAGGAATATCTTTAGGAATGGACCCAAAACGTCTAATTTTTGGAAAAGTGATTTTTCCTTGGACATGCAACAACCCCTAAGAGGCAAAAGCTACAGAAGCTTCAAAAGCTTATTTTTCTTGGAAAATTTTGGCACATGGGTATTGTAGGTGCCTTTGTGCTAAGCAAACCTAGTTGGTCAATTTCTGAAAAAGATGACTTATTGAAAAAATCCTAAAAAATGGGGGCAGTGAGGCAACTTTTTCAGAAAATTTTGGCACATGAGTTTTGTGGCCAATCTCGTGTTGAATTGACCCAGAAGGCCAGATCTGTCAAAAAAGTGGAGTTTTCTTGAGCATGCAAGAAAAACTAAGACAAAAATAGAAGAAATCGTGGGAAGCTTTAAATCTTCAAGAAAAACGCCAAATAGAGAAACCCAATCTGATGAAATTCTGACAAGATCTTTTGTCTCTGAAAAAGACGTCTTGGAAAGATAGAGTCTGGAAAACTATTCCTCTGTGCAACCTGAACCTGGATATATGAAGAACATTGAAAACAACCTCCGTTTGATCCTACAAATGGCATTGTGGAGAAAAATATGTGTTTTGCTCTTCAACCTACAAACAATAATGGAGAAATGACGCCTAGATGTTTGATAAATATTAATTTGGAGGGAAACATCAAATTAGGGCATCTAAAATCCCGATTGAGTCAATTTACGTGATTAGGAGTTAACTGAAAGAAACTCCAATTTTAGGATGCCTAGACATGAGAAAGTCTTCAAAACTATCTTAACTAGAGTTGACTTTTTGGGATGCCACTTTGCCAATGTCATAAGATTTTTGAAGAATTTCAACTTTTTTTGTGATGAACTACCTCTATTTGATTCTGAATTCTGGTCGCCTAATTGATCGTGAGGCTTGGCTAACAGATTCGTTGTTGAGTTTGATCAACTCTGAAGAGATGTTCTTGGAAGCAACAAGCCCTAAAAACTAAATCTAGTGGTTCAAATCCTTGGGCGCCTTTTCCTAGAAGGGTGCATTTTCTTGCCAAACTTAACCAATTTTCAAAGATTTTGAATTTCTTTAGTTTTGACCTTCAGTATTTTAGCTTTTGTGAGTGTTTGACAAGTCTTGTGAG
The DNA here is from genome assembly GCA_007258455.2 of Sequoia sempervirens. Lineage (NCBI taxonomy): Eukaryota > Viridiplantae > Streptophyta > Pinopsida > Cupressales > Cupressaceae > Sequoia > Sequoia sempervirens. The sequence continues at coordinate 383,768,518 of VDFB02270651.1, read as the reverse complement.
CTAGCAACTAGATTCATCACGAAAATGTAAAGATTTAGAGAAGATTCCTTGGAGAAGACAACTGGTTGCTCAAAATGTTGGGCACCCCTAGCCTGCAGGGGTGCGATTGCTTTGATGTTCATCAATTTATCCTCCATTTTATGTGTTGTACTCAAAGTACACAAATTTAATATTGTTTCATACCCTATATATCTGATAGCCTTTTAAGGCCAGTTTAAAGAGTTGAATACCATTGGAACTCTAGGTGTGCAACGAGTTCATGAGCATTTCTCACAGCTAGAGTGTTCGCAATCAAACTTCGTAGTTTCATCATACAACACTCTTCCATTGAGAAAAATCAAGAAAAGCATCAGAAGCATAAAGTTGTTGAAGAAACAGAGGTCATCACTCCAATTACAGAGCCGCCAAAGTTACTAATCAGTGAACTGCCAATTGAAGTGTTTAGATATTTCCAGGATTGCTCAAGTTGCTAACAAGCAGTAAACTAAGAGTTGAAGCATGTGACGATCTCCAGATGATGAGGTAGTTAACAACTTCTTGGAGAAGATGATTGTTCAAGATGGAAACCAGTGAACTACCAATTAGGACATCCTACCTTTCCAAAGATAGCATTTAAGACAAGCAGTTAAACTTGATGCCTTTTCCAAGTTAGCTCACTGTCCCCCCTTTTATGCATGTCTATTTTTGGAGACACCTTTGTATAGTGGAATTTTGTTTAGTTTTAAAATCAGTTAACTACTGAAGTAGTCTTTCCAATTAACTATCAGTTATATTTGTTTAGACATAGGAATAAATCTTGTTGATTGGCAAGAACTAAATGTTAACTCAAGGAGATTTTAGGGTTTTCTACTCCTTTGAGTGTCTATAAATAAAAGCAGCCTTTGCTCATTATTTTTAACCATACTTCATTGTAGCAAAATGCTGAGCCTTTGAGCCTTCGACTTTGTTACTTAGTATATATTCTTGAACCATACTTGTGATAGCAAAATGCTGAGCTACTTGCTTGCATTCTTGTTGTTCATATACTTGTGTTCAATCTTTGTTCAAGTGTTATTTGGTTGATCATATCTTGTATGATTGTCCTCTTTCATACCATTTTCTGTCCCAAATGTGTAATTGTTGATTGAGTTTGAGAAAATAAATCAAAAGAGCAATGAGCCTTTGATCCAAAGTTTCAAGATCTTTCAATCTTTGTTGTTTCTATAATCTTTGTTTTGATCTACACCTTGAAAGAGCAATGAACCTTCAGGGAATTTATAGATTAAGTTTATTGTTTGATGTAGTTTCTTATAATCTTTATTTCAGCCTACACCTCGAAAAGAGCAATGAGCCTTCTAGGGAATCCTGAGATATAGTTTATCGTTTGTTGTTTTGTTCTTAATAATCTTCATTTTATCCTATACCTCGAAAGAGCAATGAGCCTTCAAGAGAATTCTTAGATTCAACTTATTGTTTGATGTTTACTTGCATAAACTTTATTTTCAGCGTAAATCTGAAAGAGCAATGAGCCTTCAGATGCATTCTGAGAACCAATTTGTCCAAGTTACCCAAATCATTCCCCATTACTTCTAAATCCTCTCGCTCTAAATTTACCTGAGGAGATAGAAGCATTATAAAGTTAGGCCTAGTTGTAGTTGAGATTACGAAACCAAAGAAAACCTCAGCTGCAATGCATAGAGTTTCATAAACCTTGTGCTCTCAGCTGAGTAAAAAGATAGGAATTTAGTTTACATTTCCTTCTATGCATCAACAGCGAAAGAGGGAGCTTCCCCTCCTAATTTGAAGAGCAATTTATCTGTGCATAGCTATCTATTTCTAATACACACTCCAGAGGTGTGAATTGAAATGCCAACAAACCAAATAGAAACTTTCTATTTTTAGAAATTTTTTCCAACATCCATTTGACAAAAAACCCAAAAAGCCCTAACTCAAGTCTCTTTTTAGAATCTTTCTAAAAATATAAACTATTTTTAGAAATTTGACTTTTGATGACAATTTTACAAGACTTTGACCACTTTTTACAAAATGCCTTAACAAAGAATTTTTTTTGATTGGGCACAACAATTGACTCTGTCTGGGGACTGTTGATGTGGTTTTTGTGACCATACCAAACAGCAGAACAAAATAGTCCGGAGGCTATTCCATTCTCTCTTGATCAAAGTATTTCGTGCGCTAAGATTGCGAGAAAGTTCGCACGTTCAACTCCAAGGTTCTTTTAATGCGAATAGACCCAGTTCGGTTGATGTGTATTTGCTGTGTTCTTACGAGGGGACTTACACAATTGTTCAGGCTTCTTGCAATTAGCAGCGGGTACGTGGTTCGAAGGGGATTCTTGTGCGTATGATTTGGCAATAGGGTTCGTTTTCCTAAAACTAATCAGAAATGTACAGAAAGTAAAAGAGTATAAGGCCTAAGAAACTTATTCTACTCTAAATGCAGGATATGTGGGGCTTCGTTTCAATAGACTTCAACCAGATTTCAACTAGCCTCACGTCGGACAGCCTCAGTAAAATTGGTGCAATCTTCAAGGGAAATAGCAAAAGATGTTCAAATTATGACTTAACATGCATACACCATCACAACGACGCATATAAGCATATAAATCACAATCGAAGTTAAACAAAAGATACTCTCCAGTTGACCACACAAGGCAAACTTGTCATCAACAAGCCGTTAGTGGTATGGAATCAAGCGAAGCTATCTTAATAAAACACCACACACCAAAGTAAGCTACTTGCATGAAACTAAGCTACTTGGATATGAAAGGAAGAAGAGACCTTGCTAGCAATTCATGACAAGACGAATTCCATCATCAATGAAAAGATCTATTATCATGAAAAGTGTTACACAATAATCTCCCAAAAGTCTTCAAAGGGAAAACTTTCTTTCTTCTCCAAATTATGCAAAATGCTCTACAATGCTACACTATCTAGCTCTACTCTCCAATCTCACAGTGTCTACTGTCTAATGTCTAATCTAATGCCATACAAATGAGGGGGACTCCCCCTTTTATAGCTAGCCAAGTCCCAAAAGACGGCTAGGGTTACAATCAATAGAGTGGCCAGAATCGTGCCACCTCAGCCCTAACCCTAAAAACTGCCAGAATAGGGAGTGGTACATTAAATGAATCAAAGATTCCCACTCACTCCCAAAAATAGCAAATGTAATAAATGCTCAGTCTTCTAGAAGATCCTCGTCCAGTAGTGTGTTCCCATTGGCCTTCTCTCTGACTGCCAACTCAACAAATCTGCTAAGTACGGCCTCAACTTCCTGCACTGAAATCGGTGGAACACAATCTAACTGAAACTCTAACACCGTGACTGAGTGCTCGTGCCTTGTACAAGACTTTCTCCAAGCAGCTAAGGAGTCCTGCATGTTCTGGATCAAAGGGGAGAATGTAGCAGTATTCTCGAAATCATCCTGTACAAAGGTCTTAACATCTGCGAAGAAAGGAACCAACAAACCCCTCAAATTATCAAAACTAACTTCGTCCGGATTCAGCCGCCTAGCAAATATGGCCTCGAAGGTATTCTGAACTCCATCTATGATGTTGGCCATAGCCTTATGTACCCTGGCTGAATCCGCCTGTGCCGCATCGAAGAAGCCACGCCCTGTGATAGCCGAAGAATACCACCAAGAGAAATCATATCTGTCATTCGCCTGAATGACACCTCCATCAATCAGCAACTGCAATGGTACATGCCTCAATACCTCAAGACGCTAGATAACTTTGCTTTGGTAGATAGAAGCATCTCCCCAAGCATGATCCACTGCATCTATCCGCGTCAAAATACTGGAAGCCTGCTGAAAGGCAGAAGCAAGGTCCTCCATAAATCTCTCTGTCTCGGCACGAACTCCTGTGACCCATTTATCTGCCTCCTGTGCCATCCTCCCCAATTCTACTAAGCCGCTGATCGACTCCCTAGGAATCTCTGCTGGAGGCTCTATCACTGGTACATCCTGCCCTCTAGAACGAGACAACTGCTGAACATATCCAATCAAGGCCTTGTGTTCTCGTTTCAACTTCTTATATTTTCCTTCCTTCTTGAATAACCTATCCTTGAGGGCGAGGAAGGAGTTATCACACTCCTCAACAATCTGAGCACCAGTAGGGCGTCCCAAATCCAGAGTGGTGACCACATAATTCTCAGGAACTGCTTCATTCCGGTCACACTCAACTCGTGGGACAGCTACGTGAAGAGTACGAGAGCCATCCTCCTCAGTGGAGATCTTCGAAAACTTTCTTGCCTTCTTCTTCGGTGGAGGTGCACTGATCCTGTTTAAAAATTCCTCCATCTCAACTGCTGGATCAAGTTCCTCACTAGGGCTTCTTCTCATTCTGTCCTTAAGCCAATCGGGCACATCATATTGTATGTCGAAGGGCTGCTGCTCCTGTGCCTCAACTTCTCTAACCTGTTCAACTTCTTCATCATTCTGGCGAGGCTCATCGTCCTCAAGTGGCTGAGTATCGCCTGACACTATATCATCATCATCATCATCATTCATGGCCACCTCTAACTCTTGCTGAAACTGAGGGTCAGTAATTGTCCCCTCATCATCATGCTGATCAATCCTAACAGGTGCGTCGACACTCTGGCCAACCGACTCCCTCCGTGGAGGCTGAATATCATTCTGCACTTCTTGCACTTGATTCAATACAATCCTTTGATCAGAAAACAAAGAAACCTCTTGTATGCTTGGAGAACGTGTCTCCAAGGGTGTTGCAACTGTGACTCGTGGAGGCTCTGGCTGAATGGGCTCCTGTCTAACTATTTCCTTCTTCCTGGACTCTGGACCTCTTGTGATCTGCTTCTTCCTACCAGTGGTGGGCGTCCTATGATCTCCCATCAAATTGTAAGTCAAAACAATTGACCTACTCTTCAACCTGTTCACTCTTCTGTCAACCCATGCCCTGGTAAATGTCATCACTGGGATAGAAAGAGTATCCAAATCAGCAACCTCGGGGTCTAACCAATCTATAGGCGGAAGTGGAGTATCCCGAACTGCTGCATAATTCGGATGTACAACATCCATATCCTCATTGACCTGGTCCGGAACTGGCACAACCTCACACTCCTTGATCAGAGTAATTGGCAACCGAGAAAACATTCTCTTCCTCACTTCAATTTCATCAACTGCATCAGCCCAATAGTCTTCTATGGTGGCCTTATGCTTAAATTCCTCTGACAACACCCACTTGATGTTATGATGCGGGTCATAGTGTTGCCAACTAGTGTGGTATGAGAAGTGATAAAATTGGAGTTCATTTTCAGCCTCTCTAGCTTCCTGTATTGAAGGACACACTTCATCCGAGTTGCCCATTACAATTGGAAACTCTATCCCTCCCTTTCTTCTTCTTCTTCTGAATTTTGTCAAAGGCAAGCAACTGTCTAGATATCTCTAGCATCAAAATCTTATCTGTTGGGTACTTAGGCAGCCTATAAGGGTACGAGGAAAAACCTTGCAGCCTAATGTAAGAAAATATTGGAAACTGAATGAACCAGCACCCATACCTTTCAATCAACTCTTGAGCATCTCTAGAGATTCTATGGTGTAACTGCTCCTGAAGCAGCCTCGTGATATACATGGTGAATGAATCGTTGACACGTTTGTAGTAGGTTGTGCTCGACAGGTGCAACTGTGTACACGCCTCATGGATTTTGAACTGATGAGGGCCGCATCCAACAGGTTCTTTGAAAGAAATCCCCCTGTACCTCGTCATTCGTGCCAACATATAAATAAGGTAGGAGCTCATGTAAAATGTCTTCGTCCTCCTCAAGCTCAGGAGCTGCTCATGTATATTATCGCTGATCATCTCAGCCCAATTGACATAATCCTTGCCTTCCAACACCAGGTTGATGTAATAAAACATCCAAGGCTCAAAAATGTAGGACTGTGGGCAACCACCAACCCTGCTCAGCATCATAATAAGATCATAATATTCTTGTTTCAGGTCCTCCGCTATTATCTTTTTCGGCAACTTTGCACGAGAAGGCTTGGGAGTGCTCATCCAGTGAACGTTAATTGTATCCATGCACCTCTTGAATGTGGAAGCATACATCCGCTCAGCTCGCTCCCTGGACTTGTAAATCATGTTCCTGTGCACCGGGATCCCGAAAGCTTCACCAATGGCCGCCGGAGTAAGTGTTGTGACGTTTTTCACACATCGCCCCATTGCAAATGGGGACCCCCTAATTTTGGCTTTACTTTTCGTTCGCTTTGTCGTTGTCTCTCTTGTCTACTGTCTGTCTTTCCGGGATTGTGCCCATCTTTGAGCTTAAGCGTGAAACTGACCAAGTCTGAAAACTAGGGTTTCCATCTTTCCAGCCAATTTGAGGTCGAATAAGGTGAATAAATTGAAAATTGAGACTAACATTTTTTTGCTTCCACTAGGTTTCCACAGAAATTTCATCGAATTCTAGCAACTTACTATTTTTAGTAAGTGTGCAATTACAAGCAATCCTTCAACATTTCTGAAATTCCGACAGTCACGCTACGTCCAGAGCACGTCAGGCTACACACAAGCAAAATTTGAACTAAAATGGACAACTTACTATTTTTAGCAGTTCAGCTTTCGGAGCCAATTTCAGGGCCTGGATGAAAAGTTTTCTGATGCATGTCCGGAGATTCCTTCTGGGTTTTTCAAGACCTTCACGGTGATATGACATGCAAAACATGATGACAACTTTCAGCATTCGGCCTTCGCAGGCCAATATTAGGGTTTGCATGCGGACATTTTCAGCGCATGTCGGCATTTTCTTTCTGGGTTTTCCAAGAGCTTCGCGACAGTGTAACATGCAAATGGAGCTGACCACTTTTCAGGAACTTACTATTTTTAGCAAGTGCTTGCATGTTGGAGATTTTTCTAGGTTTTTCTGGGTTTTTCACGATTTTTCGGGCAGTATGACAGGCAAGATCATCCGGCAGTCAGTTGGTCACTTTTTCGGCCACTTTCTATTTTTAGCAGCTAACACTTGGGCAGCTACTCAACACCTCAGAAACGCAAGCTGATCATCATGCAACTGAAACGAGGTCAAATGGAGCTCATCTGAGCAACATGCACAAAATTAGGGTTTCGAGCTTCAGCGCTAAAAATGAGGAGTCAGAGGTCAAAACGTTCAAAACTGAAGTACCCATCACGATCAGCATCCTTTCGAGAAGCTGCTGGCAAAATTTGAAGGCAATCAGAGAACCTGCTATTTTTAGTAAGGTGTTTTGGACGAGGGCTATAAATAGAAAGTTGATCTCGGCGTTAGCACAAATGGGCAAATCCACCAACAAAGGGTTCACTGTCCAAATTTCAAAGCAAACGGAGCAAAGGAAGCCTCAAAAATGGGCGCTTACTATAAATAGTAAATCACTTCAGCAGCAGCTATAATTGGCAGGTTGGCACCAGATCTCAGCAAGCACAGGACAAGCATGTGATAGGTAATCCGTGGCGCGAATTTCAAGGCAAACCAAGTTACAGAGAATGAAGAATCAAATAGTTGCTATTTTTAGCAGGTCAATTAGGGTTTCCTAAAATCAAGGGCGGAACACAACAGTCAAGCAAGAACAGCATCCAGTTACAATCACCATGCTTCGGGCATTCAACACGTGAAATTTGAAGACTTTCTGAACAGTTTCTATTTTTAGCAAGTTGCTAAAAATAGCAAGTGCAGGCAGGCATCAAGCCCCGACAGCACGATCACACCCCAAAATTGGAACAAGGCGAAATCAGGTCTTTTAGGGATCAGAAGTCAATTCAAAACATGAAATTTGAAGAACTTTCTAAAAATAGCAAATTAGGGCAAGCACGATCAAGTCACTCTAAATTTGACAAATGGCATAAAATTCACTGAAATTGATAAATTTTCAAGTCCAGCATCAAAAGCTTACTTTAAAAGGCCAAAGACAGATGAAAGCTTTCTAAGTGTTTGAAGAATGGAAGTTCACCCTTCTAAATGCACCCCAAACTTGGAGGAAGAAGCATGGAAAAATATTCTAAGTACAAAAACTTGACGTAGAGGGTCTCATTTGCGCCCTTGAGCTTGGAGCCTTGAAATTTGCCTAAGTCTCATAAATTGGAAGCTCAAGCCCCCATATGCGCCTTGAAGAAGAGGAAGCACCAAAAATTTTCTAAGGCACCCAAAGTGGAAGTAGCACCTCCAAAATGCGCCTTAGGAAGAAGGGTAATTGAAAATTCTCCAAGTATTGACAAAAATGGAAGTAGGCCATGGTAAATGCGCCCAAGTTTGAGGAGGTTCCCAAAAATCTTCTAAGTATCCAAAATTGAAAGTTCACCCCTCCATTTGCACCCAGGAAGAGGAAAGGGTTGAAGGAAAATTGTCTAAGGCATTCAAATTTGAAGACCACCCTCCTGTTTGAGCCCAAGGTCATGGGAAGAGTATAAAATATTCTAAGGCTTTAAAACTCAAAGCACAGGGTCTAAAATGCGCCCCTCATGAAAGGAGCTGCAAGAAAAAGTCTAAGTCGTGAAAAATGAAAGCATAAGGTCTTGTTTGCGCCCAGGGGAAAAGAGGGGCCTCTAAAACATAAAGGTGTTGGAAAAATGAAAGCTTGATAGGTGATTTGCGCCCAAGTCAAAACTAAAAGTATCACCCCTCAAATGCGCCTGAATCTGGAGTAAGAAAATTTGTCTAAGTGTCAAAGATTGAAAGCTCTATGTGCCATTTGCGCCTAGGAACTTGAAGGCTAACATTTTACCAAGTGTTTGAAATTGGAACCCCAAAGGTGGATTTGCGCCTAACTTTAAGAAGGAGTTGAGAAGGCAAGAATTCTAACCAAGGCAAAGTGAAACTGAAAGTAGAAGGGCTTAAATGCGCCCTTAGCAAGGAGGAAGCTACAAACCTTTTTCTAAGTGCTGAAAGTAAAAGCTCCACCCTCCATATGTGCCTGGAAAGAAAATTTTCTAAGTTTCACAAAATGAAAGCTTGCTATCTTGAATGCGCCCTTGCCAAATGGAAGCTGGATGAAAGATTCTAAGTGCCACCAGCTGGAAGGAGTGGTGGAATGCGCCTTAACCACTTAATGATTTTGTAAGTCTTGAGAATTGAAAGTAGGAGGTACTAAATGCGCCTTAGCCTGGAGGAGGTTAGAAAATTGTTTGAAGTGTTCAAAACTTGAAATATGCTCCCTTGTTTGCGCCTTGAAGGGAAGATGAGGTTAAAATTTCTTTTTAAGTGTTGACAAAAATGGAAGTACTACTTATCAAATGCACCCCAGGCATCAGAGAGGCATAAAAATTTTCTAAGTGCAAAAAAAATTGGAAGCACCACCCTTCATTTGCGCCCTAGGCTGGAGGAGTAAGTTTAAAGTATCTAAGTATGGAGAACTCAAAGCCCACCCATTGAAGTGCACCCAAGGTGTTAAAAGGAGTAATGCTAAGTGTTGATAAAAAATTCTTCACAGGCAAAGTGACTAAAGATGGAGGAACGAAAATGTTCTAAGGCAAATTCTCCCCTGATACCCAATATTGAGGGAATTTAAATATTTTTCTAAGTGTTAACAAATTCCACCTCTCTAGAGGAAAATACGCCTGGACTTGAAGGAGATAAATTTTTCGAAGCACAAATAAATTGCCAGTGATGAAGTTGGAGAATGTCAGCTTCGCAAGGGTAATTAAAACTTTTTCTCCAAGTCAGAGCAAGGAAATGTGCCTGGAATTGAAGAAATGGATTAAATTTGATGAAAATCATTTTTTCTAAGGTTCAAAAATTCAAAAATTAAATGAACCCGTTCGTTGGGTACCCATGAATTTGAGGCGTTCGGAGAGAAATTTTCTTCTGGGTATTAAAGATTGTTGATAAGGAATAGATTTTAAAATCTTCTATACTTTGTCGAGGCCTTCAGGGTGAATATTTTGATAGGCACCAGGTTGATGAATTTCCTAAGGGAAACTTGAAAATTTTCTAAGGCAAATGTGAAGAAAATGGGTTTTCAAGGTGAAATTCTCCAGATGATGAATTTGAAAGAAACTGCCTAGGTGAATTTGCTTAGATCCTTCATGAAGATAGTTTTCTTGAGCCAGAGATGAGTAAAATCAAAGTTGTCAAAGCTCCAGCGGGTGAAATGAATTTCTCCAGGATGCAGTTAAAGTTGATATTGTCCAAAGGATGATGAAATTTGGCTAAGGCATGAGGAATTATGAAGATGGCAAAAGTTTGCTAGTGGGGGGCGATGAACGTGAAAATCAGGTAAGTTAAGATTATGTTATGAAGTGTTCTAATACTCTTCTCCTCGCTTGTTTTGCAGGAGGAATGTCGAGGCCAGAGCACGATGTCTGGAGGTGGTGAAGCACGATGATATTACGACCCTCAGAGGAAGATAAAATTTTGAAGGAAAGTTGCAAGAAATGGCTAAGTGTTGGAGTTTCTCCTCAAGAATCCAATGTGCGCCCAACACAGTCAGACGGATGGCAAGCGGAAATGATCTAGTCCAAAACTAAAAAATCCTTCAAATTCAAGGATGGAAGTTCGAGCAAGGATCAAGAAGAAGATCAAGAGCAGTTGAACTCTGGATTCTACCAAATTTTATTATCTGAGGAGGCAATCTTAGAGACTCTTTTACCCTCCTCCAAGCGATCAACAGAATTGGCTGAGTACGAAGATCAAGAACAGTGTGAACGCGTCTGTAGACGGGAATCTTCTAGAAGGGTGGTGGCCATTAATGGCGCATTTATTACCCCACTCTCCTTTGTGGCAGTTTTTAGGGCAAATCTTGTTTAGGGCTGAGGTGGCACGATCTGGGCCATCCAGCCGATTGTAATCTGAGCCGTCCGTTGGACTTGGCCAACTATAAAAGGGGGAGTCCCCCTCATTTGCACTCTCATTAGCTTAGAGTTAGATAGTAGACATAGAATAGAGGGACAACTTAGAAGTAGATTGATAGTGTAGTTGGAGGAGAAGGAAAGTTTTCCTTTGAAAACTTTTGTAAGAAATTGTCGTGTAAAACTTTCATAATAAAAGATCTTTCATTGATGGTGAAATTCATCTTTGTTGTGGATAGCTAGCGAGGTTTCTTCATCCCTTCTACTTCAAGTAGCGTAGTAGCGTAAATTTCATTTTCATGCAAGTAGATGTTAACTGTGGAATGTGGTGCTTGATCTAAGCAACTTCGTCTATCCATACCACTAGTGTGTTTACTGATGGTGAATGCGCCTTGTGTGGTCAACTGGAATACCATGTACTTAACTTCAATCACAGTTTGAATAATGGTATGCGTCGTTGTGATGGTATCTTTATGTCAAGTGGTGGTTTGAACATCTCTAGTCATCTCCCTTGAAGATTGCACCGACTCCGTGGAAGTTGTCCGATGCGAGGCAAAGCGAAGTCCGGTTAGAAGTTTGCTGAAGTTGAGCTCCATATCCCACGCCTTAGAGTAGATTAGAATCTTCTTAACCTTACCCCTTTTCAATTTAGTACTTTCTGGTTAGAATAGGAAACCCGAACTTCATAGACAGATCTTTCGAGCATTTGAATTCCTTTCTCCGCTGCCGAACAATTCCGTAAGTCCCCTTGAAATACCAGCAAATCACATCGAGCCAAATTGAGCCTATTCGCACTGAAAGAACCCTGGAGTTGAACGCACGAACTTTCTTGCAATCTTAGCGTGCGGAATACTTTGATCAAGAGAGAATAGGGAAGCCGTTGGCAACTTTATTCTACGTTGGTGCGGTCACGAAAAACACATCAATAGTAAGGTTGGCAAGCACTTGGCCATCTGGTGTCATGATCGACCGGTGTTCCTTCTCGTAGCAATTAGCACACTCCATTATCAGCTCTGAGCACTGAATGGCTGGCGGGAAACCAGCAGCTACATATAATCCACTCCGGACGATGTTGTGCGAAGTGACTGAAGCCCGATGACTTCCAATTCCAAACAGCCTATTCTTGAAGGTTTCCAGGTTGACAGAGCCCAAATTGGTGTCCGTCAACTTGCCCAGCTTTGAAATAAACTTCGACTCTGGAATGAATGTCTTGCTTAGCTTCTTGATCACAGCTTGTCTGGAGGCGCCATTGTCCTTTCCGGTTGTCCTCGCTTCAGCCATCTACAACATAACAAACATTCATCAGCAATTAAATTTAATAAAATAAGGCATTGTATAGGGGCTGCAGTCGAATTCTAGAAGTTGTAATAACTCTCGTGTTTGCAAACCTCAGCTTCTTTCTTGAATTAGTTCGAATTCCAACACTTAGAACAGATTTCTAAGTGGACTTTGATGACTTTACTTCACTATCAGCAATCAGCAATTTCAATAATTTCGTATCAGCAATCAGCAAACTAGCAAGTTCGTGCCTTTTAAGTTCTCAACGATTCAACTCACTACAAGGCGTCCTCTCTTTCAACTGGCAACTTCAACTTCATCAACAGCAATGAATTAAGCTGGCAAAGTCATACCTCTAGCACAAGCAAAAACTTCTTTTGACCAGCAAGGGCGTACTTCTCAGCAACTTACTTGACGTCCTTCCTTCAACTCTCAGCACAAGCAACTTAAGGCGTACCTCTTCAAATGCAGATTTGGATACTTAGCAACTTGCAAGTGCGTCCTTTCTTGACTTCAGCAATGGCACTTCACTTCAAGGCGTCCCTCCTTCAGCTTTCAGCACAAGCCAACTCAAGGCGTACCTCTCAGCTGCAAATTTGAGCTTCAACAAAATTCGAACTTCATCAATAGCAAGCTTCTAACATCTTCTGCTCAGCAACTCACTCAGACTCAGCAAAATTTCAAACTCTTCAAGCCACAACTCACTGCAACACTTCACTCTCAGAGCAAATTCGACGTCCTCAGTTGTGAAAACAAGTGAAAAACTTCTCCATTTTATAGCTAAAATTCGAATTCTAGAAGAAGTTAATTTTAGCCAGTGCCATTAAACTCCACTACTCCACTTCAAGAATTTGAATTTTCCCTCTCTGGTGTTTTTGACACTTGTCTCCAGTCTTCGGGAATATTATTCTTCTAGAAACTTGACTTTGACTGGCGCCCTTTGAATTCCTTTTCGAAAAATTTAAATTTAAATTCATCTCTTTAAATCCACCAGCCGGAGCTCTGATACTGGAAATCGAATTCAACTCCTCTTCTGCTCTGAAAAATTCATCCCTGAAGAATTTAATCAAAATTATCTAGGCAACTGACTTCAAGTCCATCGTTCGAAGAAAATTCATTTTGAAAACACATTTTATTCACTTTGCCTTAGAAAATTTTAAATTTTCCCTTAGGAAAATTCACAATTTGAGCACTGATTAAATTCCTCACTGAAAGAGTGTCGGCGAAGTTCAGAAGACTTGGAAATCCATCATTCATCACGAACGTCCAGTACCCAGAAGAAAATTTTCCTCAGAATGTCTCGAATCCATGGGTACTCCACAAACGGGTTCATTTAATTTTTCAATTTTGAACCTTAGAAAAAATATTATTTTCACCATTTTAAATTGATTCTTCGCCTACGATTACTCTGTGTTGGTCTGACTGGAGAACTTGAATTCACCTTTGCATTATCATCCATTTCTGACTTCATCTCTGAGGAAAGTTGCTCGGGCTTCAAGAAAATTCATCATCCTGCGCTCTAGGCATATTTTCTAAGAAGAAAATAATTTGCCTTAGAAAATATTTTAAATCACTTCTTGCATTTCTTGAAAAATTTCCCTTAGAAAATAATTTGATCATCTGCCAGCGAGAGAAGTATCATCTTCATTTAGAGAAAAAAAAATTTATTCACAGAGGTGCCTTGTACATTTCATCTTCACTTGCCATTCGCAAACACTTCACATCTTAGAAAGAAAAAAAAAAAACTCCAGCGCCTAGGCAAATTCTCCAACACTTAGAAAATATTATTTTGTTTTACTTGAGGCGCCTAGCACTTAAGGAAAAATCACGCCTTAGCAATTTTGTTTTCACACTTCACACTTCACACTTCACTAGGCGCATACTTAGCATTTTACTTCCACCACCTTGAAATAATTTTTTTAACACACATATCACCTTCAACGCCTTAGGAAATATTTCTAACACCCTTATAACTCCCATCTCCCTAGGCGCATATAGCATTCTTGAGGAAAAATCATGCCACACACCTTGAAATATTTCAACGCCTTAGGAAATATTTTAAAATCACCTTAAGCGCCTAACATACTTGGGCGGATTTTAAAATCACGCCTTAGCCACTTTTCCTTCACCACCTTGGGCGCATTCTACACATGATGGAGGATAACGCCTAGCTTTCACCTTGAATTTACCACGCCTTGGCAAAATTTTCACCTCAATTACCATCCTTATTCACCATTTACTATCCAAACATGGGCGCATTTGGACCTATCAACTGGATGACTCTTCAACTTCGCTTTTTTGTCTTGACATGCACAAGTTTGGGCGCATTTAGGAGGGTGAGGAGGACGAGTTTGCAAGCTGGGCGCATTTTGCATGTGATGAAGTATGAAAAACGTTGACTTGTTGACTCTCTCTTCCTTTGGGCGCATTTTAATGTGTGTGAAGGATAAACTTTTTTCAACGCCTCAAGAGTGACTCTTCACCTTCCAAATTTTGTCTTGACATGCATGACTTTGGGCGCATTTTGCCTATGCTACAGGATGAGCTTGGGCGCATTTTGATGCATGAGGGGGATTAAAATGTTTGACTTTCCTTTGACTATTTTGCCTTGGGCGCATTTTAACCATGGTGGAGGACAAAGTTTGCAAGTTGGGCGCATTTGGACCCCTGAGCAGAACGAAGATTGTTGACTTTCTTTGACTTCCTACAACTTTGGGCGCATTTTGGAGGGTGAGTAGGATGAACGCCATACTTAGAATTTTTTATGCCTCCTTACTAGCTAGGCGCATTTCCTTATGCCTGCTGGATGAAGTTCCGGACTTAGACAAATTTTCATCATCTTTCGCCAGCTTACGTGCCTTGCCATTTATAGTAAGTCCCCTTGATTTTGCACTTCTGAAGCTCGGATCAACTTGAAATTTTGAACGTAGCATCCTCATAACCTCATTGTCCTGTCAACACTGCCATTTTTAGCTGACCTGCGATTTTTAGCATGTTTCTGAAGGTGGTTTACTATAAATAGCAACCTCATGTTTCTGATAGCTCCCATGCTCCGATCGAGTTGAAATTTTAATGAGGCGCTCCTCACCACGTGACCTGTCGACTGACACTGACGCATGCAACTGATTTACTATTTTTAGCCAGTCTCCAAATTGACCTACTATAAATAGTAAGTGCTCCGATTGACTCAAAATTTCACCAGCAGATAGCCTAAAGGACGCTGATCGTAGTGGTTTACACTGGTTTTCACAAATTTTGACTTTTTACGCCTATTTTTAGGCTCCGAAGCTGGAAACCCTAATTCGCTTTGCATGCATACCAAATGAACTCTGTTCGCCTTCGTTTTTGCGGCACTGCGATTAGCTTGTGAATCTAAACTGCTGGGAAGTGGCTGCCGGGACATACCTGCTAAAAATAGCAAGTTCCTTACTGAGTGAGAATCCTCGTTTGCATGTCACACCATCGCGAAGCTCTTGAAAAACCCATCAGGAATCACCTGACATGCAAAAGAAACCTCGACATGCAAACCCTAAAAATAGCCTCGGAAGGCTGAATCCTAAAAGTGGTCGTCTCGTTTTGCATGTTACATCGTCGCGAAGGTCTCGAAAGACCCAGAAGGAATACGCAGACATGCAAAGAAGAACTCTGCATTTGCACCCTGAAATTCATGCCAGAAGCCAGACTGCTAAAAATAGTAAGTTATCTGTTTTCGCTCAAATCTTGCACACAAGTAGTCTGATACGTTCTGAATGTTGTGTGACTGTCGAAATCTCAAAATAGCTGACAAATTGCCCTGAATTTCACACTTACTAAAAATAGTAAGTACCTCAGAATCCGATGAAATTTTGCTAATAGCCTGCTGGAAGCACACTGACAACAATGTTAAGTTCAATTTTCAATTTATTCACCCTATTTGACCTCGGACTGACCAGAAACGATGAAACCCTAATTTTAGACTTGGTCAATTTCACACTTAAAACTCACTGATGGGCGCAACCCCTCGAAAGACGGATATCAGAAAAGAGACAGAGAGAGAGAGAGAGAAGAAAACCCAAGCCAAAAGACCAGAACGGAGCAAAAATTTAGGGGGGTCCCCATCTTGAATGGGGTGATGTGTGAAAAGGTCACAACAGGGACCATGTTGGATACTTACAACATAGGAGAACCAAGAATCTCTGAAATTTTAAGCATAGACCAGTGTCTTATCAGTCGGGCGTCAAAGTCAAGACCATTTCCTAATCACCTATCACAGGACTTTTTCCTTAAATCACTTAGAATAGGACTTCCTAAAATCACCTATAAGTTGGAACTCCCCTAAATCACCTAAAACAAGACCGCCTAATCACCTAGAACATGACCAAAAACTTCACAAAAAGGGGAAACACATCAAGACATAACACACATTACAGAAAGGGGAAACACATCATGAAAACAGAAAGGAAAATTACTGAAAGAGGAAATTACTCCATCCCCGAAGGAATGAAGTGCTTTAGATATTGCCCGTTATATGGCAGCAGGAAGAGCCTTCCATCCAAGTGCAGAGAATGTAAGTATTTTCCCCTGCGAACTCGTGAATCTTGAATGGCCCCAGCCACAAGGAATCAAATTTTCCATGCATTCCCTTGGGCTCATGTCTCGTCCCATAACAGGACTTGATCTCTGATCTCAAAATCTCACTAATGAGCCTTCTTATCAAAAATATTCTTCACTTTCTCTTGACGATGAGTGATCAACCTCCACCCTTTCTTCTTTCAACTCCATCAAGTACAGGATGCGCTTCTCAATTGGATCTTTGAACTCACCATCTTCCACTACGGATGCCAACTGCAAAGCGGACAACTCCAGTGTAATAGGTAACATAGCCTTCGTACCGTACATGATGATAAGGGGTGAAGTACCAATGGCTCTCTTGGGAATAATTTTTTCAGCCCAAAGAGTGTCATAGAGTCTTTTGTGCCAAGTTCATTGATTGGAATCAACTAACTTGCATATGATTGTGACAATGTTCTTGTTTGACTACCCAGCTTGTCCATTGCCCTGAGGATAGTAATTGATGAGAGAGACAAAGTAATTCCATGGTCAAAACAAAATTCCAGTAGCCCCTCAGATGAGAAACTCATTGCATTTTCAGTCACAATCTTGCGTGGCATCCCGAAGCATGAAATAATATTTTCCTTCAAAAAGTCGCACATGACTTTTGAGGTAGCCTGCTTGGTTGGAATAGCCTCAACCCACTTTGTGAAATAATCGGTAACTGTAAGGACATAAATATGCCCCTTTCTGGAATGTGGGTTGATAGGACCTACAAAATCCAATCCCCATTGCTGAAATGGAGCATCAATGATGATTGGCCTAAGTGGAATGGCTTCCAACAAACTGTTGACACATCAAACATTTTTGCACCCATTCATATGCATCACAAAACACAGACAGCCAGAAAAACTATGCTTGCAGGATTTTGAATGTTGTAACCCTTGATGAAAAGTGGCCACCGCATGCCTCACTATGAAATGCTTCCAACAAGCATCGTTGTTGATCCTTGTTGGCGCATAGCAAAAATGTTCCATCAAGCCCTTTCTTGTATAGAATGTCATTCCAAAGCACAAAATTTCGCACTTTCAACTTTAATGTTCTCTTTTGTTGTTTATCCACGTGGTTTGGACATTCACCATAAGTCAAAAAGTACCATATCTCAACATACCATTCATCCGCGGAATCAACAAGTAGAACCATGGGAAGATCCTCTTTAATTTCAGCTTCAAGTTCACCATCGGTCTGGTGCTTTTGATCGCCATCCTCTACTATCAACTAACAAAGACCTCTCCCACGAATGAGTTTAGTCGGCTTGATCTCCAAGTCATACTCTTGAACCCTTTGTGATCCAGTTACCTTTGTTTGTGCCCATCTCCTATTGAGTTAACACACTTTTAACCATTGGATCAGCGACATACACTGTCGTGTGGGAGTTCAACTGATCAACTGTCAATAGACAACTATTTCTAATCCGTATTTTAGATGTGTGAATTGAAATGCCAACAGTTTTTGGTGCCCACCATAGGGCATGAGGCATAAAACTTCAAGAAATCTTGCGCTTTATGTCACGAGAATGACCATTTGTCATCCTAATTCTCTTGTTCAACAACCAGATCTTATTGTTCCTATTATCTAGCCAAATCTTACATGGGTTGAAGCTGAGAAAACAGACATTATTAGTAGCCTAAGGAGTTTCTTGTTTGAGAAAAAGGAAACCCTTGCTCAGTGGAGAAATGCAACTACTATCCTTGCCAAAGAAGAATGAAAGGTTGATCTTGCAGTCGAAAGATGAGTATTACCACCTCCTACACGACAATAGATAAACCTGCTTACAGGGTTTATAATAGAAGGAGAGATGTTGTTGCAGATCCATTCTTTCCACAATCTCGCTCTGCAGAAGTTGGAGGTCATCCAACATGGTTCCTGAAGTTAAGCAAGAACCTATGATCCAGACAAAAGCAATGGGTGATAACAACAATAATGCTAATAATAATCAGAGATGTCCACCTCCATTACCTTGGGGTAACAACATCGGACCTTTTGCTTTGGAGGGAAATCATGAGTTACCTAAAGGGTCAAGGAAAAGTACTTTCCTTGGTTTCACAATGACGAAACTCATCACCCGGACAAACATATTTTTGCATTCACAACGACTTGCACCGTCTTGCACGTGGCACATGAAAACATTGTTGTGCATCTCTTCATAGAGACTTGTGGGAAATTTTGTCAACTGGTTTAATCATCTAGAGCCAGGCATTATTACAAGTTGGTCAACTGTGAGCGAGAAATTTTTGGCAAGATTCAAGCTCGCTAAAGACAGTCATCGGTTGTTTTCTCAACTTTCAAATTCAAAAATGGAGTTCAATGAGCCTATGAGGGAATTTGTGGCAAGGTTTAATCACCTGGTCACATGTCTTTCTCATACAATCAATCCACCAAAAATTCTATTGACCAATTTCATAAATGCTCTTCCATCTAAGATAGGCTTTTTCTTGAGATCGGCTAATGAAACAAAATTAGCAACTACACAAGAAAATGCCACCGAGATTGAAGATAACATGATTACTTACAGCAAATGAAGATAGATTCTATTAGGCCTTTGGTTCAAATTTCTACAAATCCACTGCTACAGAAGGTAGCTAATGAGATGACTATCCTCAAGAGGTAGTTGCCTACTCAAGGGCAGCCTACACTACCACCACCACCATATCAACCTCAGCAACAATATCAACCTCAACAAAAATATCAACCTCAACAACCGTATCAACCTAAGAGGAATAATTTTCAGCCTTTCAATAATTATAGGCCACGGTTGCCAACACCACCGAAACAAACAACTGAAGTTGCACAAAATGCAATATTTTTTTCTTTCCATGAGATCAATGCACATACAAGTTCCACATGTCCTGAGAATTTAAGAATGATTCAGATCATGGGATACAATGCTACTACACCCAATTCAAGTTTTGTCCCTACACCACATTCGAATGTTGTATTTGTTGTACCCAAAACCAAATTTTTTGCTTCATCAAGGCATTTTGTTTAAAAGAGTCTAAATCTTGCTAAAATGATGTCAAGTATAGTTTTTGGGCAATATCAAGCATGGAGTTTTGTCAGTAGTTTGTCAGTCAAAGGCAGTTTCATTGATCAAAACCTGAATCAGAGACTCGGAACGGAGCATTTCATGATGGAGGAGTGTTTCACGACAGCATTTCACGTTGCACATGATCATTTCAGTGGTCAAGACGAAGTTTCTAGTGATTAAATCATGAGGATTTCTTAGAGAAAACAAGAATGCGCAACTATAGCCTGGGTGCGCCCTTCTAGAAGGAGGTCAAGATCTCATTAAAAGTGCTCATAAATACAGTCAATCTCTTCAAAATTGGTCTGGTTATCCGACGAGCTATCCAACGAGGCTTTTTGAGACCCGAAACTCCGGCAACTGGCGACAAAAGTTGAAGATTTAAAAGTTTCACATGGCAGAAACTTGTCTTTCTCAAGCAAAAGTGCGCCTATAGCTTGAGGGCGCCCTTCTAGATGGAGGTTTGGATTTTGGTTTTTCTGATGATTGAAGCAGTCAATCTTTTCACGACTAGTCTGCTCGTCCAACAAACTATCAAACACAGTCGTCCGAGTCCTAGAGCTCCGGCAGCTAACATCTGAAGATGAGCTTATAATAGAGTTTTCATGTCTCAGAGCTTCTTCATTGCATTTCCAGCGCAAGTATAGCTCAGGGGCGCTGGTTAAAATGACCTTTGAGATGGTCAAATTTGCAGATGAGGTCTTCCTAACATCAATACTACGCTAGTCCAGCTCCGCAATGCACCAAGTTTCCTATCGATTCGACATTCCGGGTGATCGTGGCAGAGTTTCTACTAAGCACGTAATTTCACGGGCGGACCAACATAAAATTTTCATTGTATTTCTACAAGCCAGAGGCGCCTAGCCTTTAGGCCTGTCAGATGAGGTCGTTCGCTTTCGAAGTCTTCACGGGATTCAAGCATAATTACTTTATCTATCTAACAAGCCCAGCCGTTAGCTTCCAGGATTTGGCAATCGCTCTTACGTGCGAGGTCTTTGGCGAAATGTTGAAATCACAAAATGGCCAAGTGTTGGTCACTTATTCCATCTTGGGATGGGCGCCCTTCTATTTGAGGTCTTAGAAGCATTTTTCTTGCTTCGTCGCCTCTAGAGACTTCTTTTTTCAATCCTTCTGGCTATCCGTTAAAACAAACGTGGCTCAAATCCGATCATCCCAGCTCTCAGTATCGAGGGACAAAGTAGGGTACTTGGATGAAAGTTTAACTTTCGTCAAAATGCTGCCAATGCAACTGAAGGCCAGGGGCGCTTTTACTTTTGAGGCCCTTAATGCAATTTCCAGATGCCGTGCGTATATCCATTGGATGCAGAATGTCTCCAGTCATGTAGTGAACTTGGTTTCCTGTTAGCATGGTTCGTTGTTCATCGTCAGTAGCTGTTTGAAGTGTCAGATGGCAGTTTAGGAGAATGGTTAAGTCTGGAACTTGTGAATGAATTTAATCAAGGGCGCCTAATTTTTGAGGCGTCAAATGATGGATTTTGCAGTATTGACTCCCAAAAGACATTTCTTCCTTGCTTAGCAGGGTTTGTGATGGATATCTCGATTCAGTCTCAGCATCATCCGGTCATTCAGGATTCAGTGTCGAAGATGGTCAGTCGTGACTTTGTCGTCAGCTATAAAATAGGAAGTTAATAAAAAGTGCAATATCTTGAGCAAATGGACGCCTATGAGCTCAGATGATGACTTTTCAGAATCGGTGAATCCTAAAGCTTCATTCGAATTGTCAACTGAAGTTTAAAATATTTAATATTTATTTTGCATTAAGTGGCGATTTTCTATTTTTGTCGCCTTTGCATAATGAATATTTTATTATTTATTTAAATTCAAACTTCAAGTCAGTGGCAGTTCAACTAAGAAGGGTCCAATTGAAAGGCTTCTATTTCAATCAGGGTTTTGAATTCTTGCAGTTCACCAGATTGATGCGAATTTCCTCTTATTTAAACATAGTGCCATCTTCATTCATGTTTCATATCTTCAAGAGAAATCGAATTTATCAAGAGAAATTCATATCTTCAAGGAGAGTTCGTATTTCTTTAAGAATAAAGGCGCAACTTCAAGGGAAATTCATATTTTGAAACAAAGGCATATTTCTTCAAGGTGTATTTTTCAAACAAAAGAAATTCGTATTTCTTCACAAGAAATTTGTATTTTCTTCAAAGGAAATTTCGTTTTTTCTCAAACAAAGGCGAATTTTAGCAAAGGAAAATTCGTTTTTCTCAAAGCAAAGACGAATTCTTGTAGATCAAAGGCGAATTCCTCATCAATTTCCAAAGGCGATTTTATCTAACATATCTTTTTGCAGGTTGAAAGTTCATATTTATTAGCAATTTGAAGAATTCAAGGGCGATTTTCATTGAAGAAGAACACACAAAAAACGTCTTTTTCCTCCTTGATTCTCAGATTTCTCTCAGATTTTGGTTCGCATGTTCCTGAAATTGGCAAATTCAACAAGTTCAAACACTTGGATCATTTCTATATAATTTCCTCGAGTTAAAATTGTGCGCTTGATTTTTCAGGAATTTTTAACTTCAGAACATTTGTTCTTGAGTTACTAATTTTCTCAACTGAAAAGTCTTTGCATGATCAAGTAGAAGTCATATTCTCGCATATCTGACGTTTTGGGTTGTCTTAGAATCCTTTTCTGGACAAAACCCATATCTCAGAATGCTCGTTGAAAATAACTCTTTGAAAGGCTATTTTTAACTCTCGTAGGCTATTTTTAGCTCTCTAGAAATCTTGTCAAAACATAGTCAAGTTCACAGTCAACAGGCGAGTTTTTCAGAATGCAGTTCACTCAGCTCAAATACAAGACCAAAACAGTCCTTACTCATGACTTCCTCAGGTTGGTTGAGACAAATCTTCACAAAGTGTTGCCAGAAGCAGTTTTAGATCTGGTCAAGATCAGAAGTTTGATTATTCAAAATATTGAGCAGTCTGGCTTATTAGAGGCCGCTTCCATACCTATCTCCGTTCATTGTATTGAATTCGTGATGGCTTGTATTAAGCATTACAATTCTACTACTCGTGAGATAGTGTCAGTTGACAGACGAGTCATTTGCAGTCTCAAACCTTTGGACATTGAAAGAAGTTTTGGCATTCCTCAACACCCGAACAGTCTAGTTATTTCCATGGAGCAGTGTGAGTAGGCGTTTGATGCTGATGTGGACAAGTGTCAGAAGAAGATGGCAGAAAGATGGTTAAAGCAAGCAAAGAACAGATTGCCAAACAATGTGGGTCGTGGTGAATATAAGGACGAGTACGCGATTCTAATTACACTTCTAAATCATGTCTCAGATCAAGCAAATGCGAATGTTTTCCAGCCTTGGATGTATTACATTATTGGTCGCATCATTTATGGGCAGGAGCATTATGGCTGGGCATCCTTCATCAGCGATATTCTCCACAGGCAGATCACCGGTTTCCTAGTTGCCCATGAGTTTCACATGTGTTCGTATCTCGTATACTTGATCGCTTATCACGGTCAGTTTCGAGGATTAAACACCGAGGGCATTCTCAGTGTTCAGAAAGTCTATCAGTATTATGATCAACTTGAGTTCACAAAGGCTGAACGTCATTTCAAGCGTGTTCATGAGGCTTTTCTGACTTATACAGTGAGGAATTTGGACCGGGAGTTGCACATTCGTATCTCGGCAGTTGCTAGGGCAGCGATGGATGGATGGGCAGATTGGTTTATTCAGTGCCCAACATACACCTACATCCAAGTATACGGATTTACAGGAAATCCAGCTATGCTTCTACGTTATCCTTCAGATAAGACAATCTTTCAGGAGTTCCTGAGATAGATGCATGACGTTCATCGTCTTTTATGCCATAGGCATAGACCATCTATCAATTTTCCTTTTCAGTTTGGAATGTATTGGTGCAAGACGGCAATTGATGCTAAAGTTGCAGGGCAAGAGCTTGAGAAATATCATCTTAAGTATCTTGTTGAAGCACGTGCCTATGATCTTTCTGGTCATTACACAACTCGCCTTGCTGGAGGTATATTTCATGAGCCTTCTATGGAGGATTACTGGGCAAATTGCACAGATGATTTCGAGGTTCGCAGACGTAGTTACAGCTGCTTCTCTCTCTCACAAATTTCTGTTTTCTTATCAGAAGATGTGGGAGGTTTATCAGATGATGAGGGAGAGGTTCTTCCTCAGTTTTTCAGAGAGCAGGTTGATGCACAACCGTTGCCAGCAGTTGATTGGTACGCCAAGGAATACGCAACGGTCAAGGAGAGGTCAAGTAGAGTTATTCAGAACAACATACTTTACCTCAACAGCAAGAAGACAAGGAGGGTAAGTGTGCCCAGAGCAGAGCCGCCAGTAGTGGTGAATCCTTCATTACCTTCCTCATCAAAACCCAAACAAAAGAAAAGGGGTAACCCTCCTAAGAAAGGTCAAGTGCCAAATAATTCAAAGGGCAAGGTGCTTGCTATTAATACACACACGGAGCTTGATAGACAGCCTGTCACAGAGCCAGTTCAGAGGCTAGTTCAGAGTCCACCAGTGCCTAAGGTTCAAGTTCCTACACCAGTTCCAGAGCAGTCGCTAGTCCCAATTCACATTGAATTGGATTTAGACTCTCCACCTCGCAGTGGGTCCTCTACACATTCACTTTCGTCGCAACCACCTGTTGCTAGTACAGACCCTTCCAGTAGTATTAGCCGAGATCAATCTTGGATCGAATCTCAGCTTGGAAGGAAGAGGAGGCAGCCATGCTATGTTCTTACTCATTCCGATTTTGATGAGGTTTATCACGATGCGCCAGACAAGAGGGTCAAGAACATGGTCCACGTAGAAAGGAACACTGACATGGAGATTGTCGTCGAGACTACTGTACCTCCACAAGGGAAGAACTTGGCTGAGTTGGAATCTCAGGACTTCGAGGTTATCACAGTCAACCTTGGTCGTAGCACATGCCAGACCCAGGTTGATCTCCTACAAGTTGCTACAGACAGTGCCAGGGATAGAATACTGAAGGATGGAGAAGATAAGGCAGCCCTCAAGGCTGAAATCAGACAGCTTTGTCAGTATATTTCTAGCCTTGTACATAGACCAGATGTCATTGCCACACTCCCGCTGATGCTTGAGCCTCCAGCAAAGCAAAGTCAACTTAATCACTTAGTTGCATATGGCAAGCGTTTGGATGAGTGGGAGGAAGAGTTTGTTGCTAGAGGCCGTGTTATGCTTACAGAGTTATATCAGTTGCGGTATAATGCACGAGAGCTCCGTATTCATCTCCAGGATGAGGAGCGAGATATGGCGATTATCAGACCCCGGGATGAGATTATGATTGCTCACCTGAGTGTGGCATATGATGCAGTCACAGATGCAGAGGATAAGGAAGCTATCTACTCTTGGAAAACACGGTTGGTTTTCAAGGCAAAGATAGAAGAGACTTTAGCGTCAGAATTGGCTGAGAGTAGAGAGCACGTTACTAGTGCACTCCGGTTAGTGAGAACTTTGGTTTCTTGCTTACCGTGCCAATATCAGATTGAGGGTGGTGCCTACGTTGAGCTTACCAATGTTCAGTTAGAGCTTCAGGCACTCATTCATACCATTTTTAATGGGGAGACCGTTGGCTGTAAGGTTACTCAGCTTACAGTCATGTCAGCATTGTTCGATGAGGCAACAAGGAGCAGAGGTGAACTTCAGTCTCAGATCACAACTGGTGAGGATATGCTGCACCAACATAGCATTCTTGGACAAAGTCTCATAGCTCCAGATAGTGATACAGTTAACAATCTCGTTGAGGGATTGATTGCTCGAGATCATGGATAGTAAACTTCAGTTCCCACCTCTCAGGACAGACATTACACACAGGAGTTAAACTTGGCGTTACTTTCTCAAGTTAACTCGCTATCTTGTCTCATGCATATCTATTCTGAGATTTGCTTTACACACTTGGAGTTTCTTTTAGGGTTTTTTGTTAACTGATGGTAGTCTTCCAGTTAACTCGCTTTCAATAAGGACGTGCATGCTTGCACAATTGTCCATTTTTAGATTAGATGTTTCGGTTAACTGATGGTAGTTTTCTAGTTAACTGTATAGTTTACTTCATTAGGGCTTAGCAATAAATCTTGCATGCATTGCAAGACTGTAGTTGACTCAAGGTGATTTTAGGGTTCCCTACACCTTGATGTATATAAATAAGAGCTTTTGCTCATTTGTAAATAACTTTTGCACGAGAGAGAAAGATATGATGTGCCTACCTTGCCCTCAATATTGCTCTTTTGGTATTTGTTCATGCGTCTTTACTATTATGATTAATTGTTATGCCACATAGGGTTTCATGCAATCGTAATGGTGAATTCTTTCCATAGTTAGATAGAATCTGTTTTGTGTTCAATAAACTTGTTCAGATTGAGATGATAGTTGTGCCACCTTGCCTTCAAGTAGAGAATCTGCACTTGGTTATCGTGTATTGTTGTGAATAATAAACTTATTCGGATTGAGTTGATAGTCGTGCCACCTTGCCTTCAAGTTGAGAATCCGTATACAGTTTATCGTGTGTTGTTGTTACCAATAAGCGTGTTTAGATTGAGCTGATAGATGTGCCACCTTGCCTTCAAGTTGAGAATCTACACTTGTTTATCGTCTGATAGTCAAACCTTGCTCCGTTTCCTCATGCTCTGTTTTTCTTGAGGAAACTAGATAGAATTTAAGTAATTAAGTTTAGTTGTAGTTAGTAGTCTGCAAAACCAGAAAATACTCAGCTGCAACGTATATAGTTTTCGAGAAAGCCTTGTACCTCTACAGCTGAAACAAAAAGACAAGATTTAGTTTAGTTTATTTCCATTTGCAAGTACTTTTGTCAAGCACAACGAGGGATTTTCCCCTCCTAATTTGAAGAGCACTCATTGCGTAGTGTGCATAGCTGTCCGTACCAACTCTTACTCCAAAGGTGCTAGTTGTTACGCAAATAGTATTACCATAAACGAACAACTTTGATGGCAACTCTGCTATGAGATACTTTTATAGTGAACCCGTATTGAAGAAGAAGAATTTTGTCAATATTCTCTTGGAGTGAACCATGAGAATTTTTCAGCGCCTGTGCTTACACATGCTCAACATTTGAAGGCACAAAAAGTAGAGATGACTGGACTACTAGTGGCTCTGCAACTGGAATAGCTACCTTCTGCGTCCTTTTACTACTCAAGAATATCCTACTGTTCTTGACAATTCGGCTTGTTCTTTCCTCAATTGGGATGCTCTCTTTGGTGAACCAATTAATTTGTGAAAATGGTCACTGATTGATTTGGTCTCTAGCATACATTGGAAGTAAGACTTCTCCATCATCATCTGATAGACCCACCACATCCTCTGATAGGAAATCAGCGATTTGTTGAAGGGTAAATATGTTGTAATTGCGCTTGCACACTTCGAACTCATCTACACAATTTTACCAAAAATCTTCAACTGTAGAAACATGTGCATGATTCTGACCAACTCATGATGCAAAGATTCCATGAGGATCATATAAACGTTTCTCATTGAAAAACTTGAGGCCAAAATTTGACATTTCATCACCCATCAATTTAACATTAGTTGATAATCTACATCTATAAATGCTCATTCCAACTAGGAAACTGAATACAGTTTTGCACCTGTTACACAAAAATGTGTGAACTTCGTACACCTGCCTTAAAAATTCCATTAACAATACCTCATCCGTTGGATATCTTGCTATCATGAATAGATCACCTAAGAAGCCATATACCCTAATGTAGGAGAACGTGGAAAACTAGATAAACCAATCAACCCACTCCACCATTTCCAATCTAGCATTTGTTGAAAATTCGTACATGCAACTCATTATCTAAATCTCAGATCGTATGCATCAAAAATGCATCATTCACTTGCCTGTAATGTCACACAAATTCTAAGAAACTCCAACTATAGGTAATGATCATACACGTGTTAGAAAACTCTATCATCTAATAGTGGAGATTGTCACTTATCAAAGCCGGCCAATCATAGTGTTCTATTTTATCAATAATCTAGGAAATGATGTAAAACATTCAAGGCTGAAATTTATTTGCCTCTGCTTGACCTATGACTGAGTTGAGCAAAGTGATCATGACTACAAACTCCTCCTTGAACTCACCAGGCCCAACATTCTTTAGAAAAGTATTTTTCTTCTCTTTCAGCCACTTTTGTGCAACTCTTTTCTAGTATTTCTCCTTTTGCTCATACCACACTTTTTCACATTCTTCAATTGAAACAATGAAATTTTCTATCCATGGTGGTATTGAGAAACATCTCTCCATGTCGTTCGGCCTGAGGCTGCAAATAGTACACACATCTACTAATTGGATTTCTCATGAAGTTGCATTGTAATGCTTAACACAAGCAATTACAAGTTCAAGGCTCTGCACTGAGATGGGAATTGAAGCTGTTGCAAGCAACCTAGATTGACCAAGATTCCTAACTGCAATGTTTCTTGCATCTTCCAAAGCATGCAAATCAAGCACTGGAATCACATGATTTAAATCATTTTCGAATGTTCTAAGGTAATCGTGGAGCAACACTAATTTGGTTCTGATTTCTATTGAAGAATACGACATGTTGAAAAACTTGAATTTTGACTATAAACACGCATATGTTCAAAAAAGTTTTGAGCAAACTTCTGAAAATAAGTTGCTGATTTTTCTCCATACAGCAGATTCTCAGGAAAAAAGTTGTAAGAGTTTTGTAGAAAATCACGTTTTGCAGAGACCTAGTTCGTCAGATCTTGAAAAAGCTAAGGGTTTCCCGGAAAAAGCAAATTTTTGGAAACATAAAATTTTCCAATCTTTAAGACGAGTAAAAAGCAAGTGGACCTAGATTAATGAAAATTGAAGCCATATACCCTGATGTAGGAGAACGTGGGAAATTGGATAAACCAATCAACCCACTCCGCCATTTCCAATCTGGCATCTACTGAAATTTGTACATGAAACTCATTATCTAAATCTTGCATCATATGCATCAAAAATGCATCATTCACCCGCCTATAATGTTGCATAGATTCTAAAAACTCCAACTGTGGGTAATGATCATACACAAATTGAACACCCAAAGTTCCAATGACATTCAAACCTCTAAACTTTCCTTGAAAGGCCATTAGATATATGAGGTAAGATATCATGTGGAACTCATGGTCCTTGAAAAACTCTATCATCAGACAATGGAGACTGTCACTAATCAAAGTCGTAAGTCAGTGTGTTTTATTTTATCAATAATCTATGAAATGATGTAAAACATCAAAGGCTGAAATTTATTTGCCTCTACTTGACCTGCAACTTGTTGAGCAAAGTGATCATGACTGCAAAGTCCTCCTTGAACTCACCATGCCCAACATTCTTTGGCAAATTATTTTGCTTCTCTTTCAGTCACTTTTGTGCAACTCTTTTCCAGTATTCCTCTGTTGGCATTTCAATTCGCACCTTTGGAATGTAGATTAGAAACAAACAACTATGCACAGATAAACTGTTCTTCGAATTAGGAGGGGAAGCTCCCTATTTGTCGATGTTGCTAAAAAGAAAGTAAACTAAAACTAATTTGCCTTTTTGTTCAGCTAAGAGCACAAGGTTATAAAACTCAAGCATCGTAGCTGAGATTTTCTGTTTTAGAAGTTCAACTACAACTAAGCCTAATCTAATGACGTTTCGAATTACTCAAGTAAATGCAAAGCATGAGAATTAGAAATGAATAAGGTTTGATTCTTTGACATAGATACTTAGATAAACTTTCTTCCAAAATACATCTACTTACTTTCAATGCAAGCTGAAATGGAGATCATATAAGCATAACACAATAAACAGAAATCTGAGACTTTATATCAAGGCAGCAAAGTAGGCACAAGACTTTATTTTCTCAAATTTCAGGAACCAAAGATTACACTTCTGGGACAGCAAGATTGTAGCAAAATAGGCATATAGCTTTGTGATCAACTAGAATACATTAACACAAGACACAAGTACGGAACAATAACTTGCAGCTAAAGAGGCATGCAAGCTTGCTCTTACACTAAGTGAACTGAAATTAAACAATTTGCAGGCAAAATAGGCTCAGCAATTTATTATCACAAGCATGATTAATAAAATAATGGGCAAGGCTGCCCTTATTTATACACAAGCAGAGGAGTAGGGAACCCTAAAATCTCCTTGCTTTTACAACCAAGACTTGCCAACATACAAGTTTTATTTCTAAAACTAAACAAGATAACCATCTAACCACCTAATAAAGCATAAAAATGGGGAAATGCCAACTATTACAACTTGTTTTCTTTCTCTTCTTCAAAGAGTGGATAAGAATTGAGACAAGAATAGAAAGAAAGTTGGAAGAAAGCTTCTAGATGATTGCTACTTTAAATCTTGATCACATCTGCCAAAAAGCTAGAAACTGTATTGTTGATGTGTTTTTCGTGACCGCACCAAT
Source organism: Sequoia sempervirens (assembly GCA_007258455.2). NCBI lineage: Eukaryota > Viridiplantae > Streptophyta > Pinopsida > Cupressales > Cupressaceae > Sequoia > Sequoia sempervirens. The sequence goes on along the minus strand of VDFB02270651.1, from coordinate 383,738,409 downwards.
GCAGAATAAAGTCGCCAATGGCTTCCCTATTCTCTCTTGATCAAAGTATTCCGTACGCTAAGATTGCAAGAAAGTTCGTGCGTTCAACTCCAAGGTTTTTTGAGTGCAAATAGGCTCAGTTTGGCTCAATGTGATTTGCTGGTATTTCAAGGGGACTTACGGAATTGTTTAGCAGCGGAGAAAGGAATTCAAATGCTTAAAAGATTCGTCTTTGAAGCTCAGGTTTCCTATGCTAACCAAAAAGTACTGAATTGAAATGGGGTAGGGCTAAGAGAGTCTAAATCTATTCTAAGGCGTGGGATATGGAGCTCAAATTCAGCAATCTTCTAACCGGACTTCGCTTTACCTCGCATCGGACAGCTTCCACGGAGTCGGTGCAATCTTCAAGGGAGATGACTAAAGATGTTCAAACCACCACTTGACATGAAGATACCATCACAACGACGCATACCATCATTCAAACTGTGATTGAAGTTAGGTCCACAATGTTTCCAGTTGACCACACAAGGCGCATTCACCATCAGCAAACACACTAGTGGTATGGATAGGCGAAGTTGCTTAGATCAAACACCACATTCCACAGTTAACATCTACTTGCATGGAATGAAAAATACTACTTTGAACTACTTTTACGCTACCATTTGAATCGGAAGGAGAAGAACTTGCTAGCTACTCACAACAAAGGCAAATTCACCATCAATGAAAACTCTTTTATTGAGAGAGTGTTCACAACAATTTCTTACAAAGTTTTCAAAGGGAAAACTTTCCCTCTTCTTCAAACTACACTATCAATCTATACTAAGCTACTTCTAAGTTGTCCCTCTACTCTATGTCTATTCTAATCTTCTCTACTGTCTACTGATATTACAAATGAGGGGGACTCCCCCTTTATATAGCTAGCCCAGTCCAAAAGACGGCTAGGGTTACAATCAATAGAGTGGCTAAAATCGTGCCACCTCAGCCCTAAATAAGATTCACCCTAAAAACCGCCACAAAGGAGAGTGGGGTAATAAATGCGCCATTAATGGCCACCACCCTTCTAGAAGATTCCATCCTTGAAACGCGTTCACACTGCCCTTGATCTTCTTCTTGACGTTATTCCCCAGCTTCGCTCGAGCTCACATTCTTTTCTCCATCTCAAAGAATTTTCTTTCAAAACACATCACGCCCAACATACTATATTTTATTCATCACTTTGTATTTTATTCTTCATAAAATATCCAACGCCTTAGCAACTATCATCAATACCTTAGGCGCATTTTATACTTGCAAAAGGATTTCTATTTCCACGCCTTAGCCATTTTACTTCACCACCTTGCAGGCTTGGGCGCATTTGGCACTTTATGAGGAATTTTCAACACACCTAGCAATATTTTCTCTTCCCTTTGGGCGCATATCATACTTGAAGGAGGATAAACTTTAAACGCCACCCTTGACTTAGCCATCACATGATTTTCAATGCCCTTGTCTCCTTCTAGATTTGCATGGATACCTTTGCATGGCGATGTTTTGTCTTCACATGCCCTCATATAGGTGCATTCAAAGGAGAGAGGAGAAAGTCAACCTTCTTAGCATGTTAAGGCGCATTTGGCCCTATGAGAAGGATGGGCGCATTTTGAGGGGGGTGGCGGATTTCTACACTTAGAAAAAATTTCAACCTTTTTCTTCTTCAAGGTGGGCGCATTTTGCTAGGCCAACAGGATAAAAAATGTTGACTTTTCTTTGACCACTTGTGCTTTGGGCGCATTTTGCCCCTACTGAAGGATGAACTCATACTTAGAACTTTTCATGTTTGGCATATGCTTGAAGGCGCATTTGGGCTAGGCAGAGGGATGGAAAGGTGTTGACTTCCTTTGACTTTTTCTCAAGATGGGCGCATTTTACCCCCTGAGCAGGATGTCTTTATCATCTAGAAAATTCTTATCACTTGCCAACTGGATGAGGGCGCATTTTGGGGTGGCAAGAGGATATTTTCAACACTTAGGCCTTTTTCTTTCTTTCTGCCTGCTCCTCCATGCCCTGCTATTTATAGTAAGCCCTCTGATTTTGCATCTTTGAAGCTCAGAACGACTTGAAATTTTGCACACTGCATCTTCATGACCTCGTTGTCCTGTCGACACTGCCACTTTTAATCACCCTGCTATTTTCAGCCCACTTTTGAAGGTGGTTTACTATAAATAGTAACCTCTTGTTTCTGATAGCTCCACTGCTCCGATCATCTTGAAATTTGGATGAGGTGCTCCTCACCACATGACCTGTCTGTCGACATCAACGCATGCAGTTGATTTACTATTTTTAGCCCATTTCCAATCTGACTTACTATAAATAGTAAGTGCTCCGTTTGACTCAAAATTTCACCAGCAGATAGCCTGAAGGATGCTGATCGCAGTGGTTTACACCGGTTTTCGAAAATTTTGACTTTTGACGCCTCTTTTCAAGCTCCGAAGTTGGAAACCCTAATTTGCTTTGCATGCATATCAAATGATCTCTGTTTGTCTTCGTTTCTACTGCACTGTGATCAGCTCGTGATTCTGAACTGCTGGGAAGCGGGTGCTGGGACACACCTGCTAAAAATAGCAAGTTCCTTACTGAGTGAGTATCTTCATTTGCATGTTACACCATCGCGAAGCTCTCGAAAAACCCACCAGGAATCATCCGACATGCAAAAGAAACCCTGACATGCAAACCCTAAAAACGGCCTCGGAAGGCTGAATTTTGAAAGTGGTCACCTCGTTTTGCATGTTACATCGTTGCGAAGGTCTTGAAAAACCCAGAAGCAATATGCCAACATGCAAAGAAAAACTCTGCATCTGCACCCTAAAATTTACCCCAGAAGCTGGACTGCTAAAAATAGTAAGTTGTCTGTTTTTGCTCAAATTTTGCATACGAGTAGTTTGATGTATTCTGAATGCAGTGTGACTGTCGGAATCTCAAAAATGTTGATGAATTGCCCTGAATTTCACACTTACTAAAAATAGTAAGTACCTCAGAATTGGATGAAAATCCGCTGAAAGCCTGCTGGAAACACACTGACAACAATGTTATGCTCAATTTTCAATTTACTCACTTTATTCGACCTCAGATTGATCAGGAAAGATAAAACCCTAATTTCCAGACTTGGCCAAAAATTTTGCGTTTAAGCTCAATGACGGATACATCCCGAAAAGATAGACAGTAGAAAAGAGAGACAACAACAAAACAAACGAAAAGCAAAGCCAAAATTAGGGGGTCCCCATTTGCAATGGGGCAATGTGTGAAAAATGTCACAACATGTATCTCTATCAAGAGCACCAATACTATCTATAGCAAAGTTTCACTTTTCTAGAATTTCTTTTCCATCTGCAATTGATCTCAAAAAATATTCTATCTCATTGGTTGCTTTCTCGAACCTTGCTGACATCATGGAAATCTGACTCATCCTTCCTGTAACAGGATCGCTGCTATCATTGCCACGAACAACATTATGGAAATCGGCTTGCACTTCGTCAAGTCCAATGTAGGAACCATCATCATGACAATACTGACAAGGGATCTCTGAAACAAATTCACTTATGAACTAGAGAGCATCAACAACCCTTTGTCTGTATGCAATGAACTCTTCAAATATCCTTTCACAAGTTCTCAACTTGAAAAGGTGGCATTCTTTCCATGCAAGGATTTGTCTCTTGTATTCTCTTGAAACCATTGAGCCATAAGCTGTATCAAAATCTGCAATGATGATCTCGTGCCTAGGTTTCACCTCTGCTATCAATTACTCAAATCTTTGAATCCCTTGATGTAGGTTATGAGCATTATTCCTTAGCTGATATATCTGTGCAAGGATTTCTCTGCCTCTGATGATGAATTCTTCAATCCATTCTCGATTTTTCTTCCCTCATATCACCAACTGCCTTAACTATTGATGGTCAGCTGGTGTCTCTAGAATCTGGGGCAGCAACTAAGTAGCCTGTGAAGTGCCATGAACAAGATTAGAAATATATAGCCTGAGTTGTTGGATTTCAGCCTTGAGAGCTGCCTTATCTTCTCCATCTTTAAGCACTCTTTCTTGAAGAGTTTCAGATGCAACTTTGAACAAACTTACATCTGTGTGCCTAGTGCTTTTACCAAGATTAGCCTTAGCCACTATAAAATCATCAACCTCGACTTCATCCATGTTTTTATCTTTAGGAGGTGAAGCAGTCTCCATGATCATCTCACCATCCGAGTTCTTTTCAAAGTGAACTTGTTTCTTTTCTTTCTTTTTAGGTGCCTCCTAGTAAATGTTGTCAAGATTATCAAAGTTTAGCTGATATGAAAGTCTCTTTCTCTTCCTTCCCAGGGAGCTCTCAAGCCAAGATGTGGTATCTCTACTAACTTCCATTGGGGGCTCAGCTAGAACTCCCCTTACTTCTTCATCTTCTGAATCAATGTGAATGGGTGAAGACCTTGGTGATGGTGGAGAATCATGTGTCAAAGACACATCTGTTTCTTTTTGAGACACAGACTTTTTTGGAGGAACTTCTACTTCGACTGTTGGCTGATCCTATATGATTATATTTGAAAAATCCAACCTTCTCCTTATGTTCTTTGTTGATCTGCTGCCCTTCACACCTTCTTGAGGCTGAATTATCGCCTTCATCTTTGGTTGTGCTCTAGAAGAAGAGGGAAGTGATTATATTCTTGGTGGCTCTGCTACTGAAATGGATTTCTTCCTCTTGAGGACTAAGAAAATCTTGTTGTGCTCAATGACTTGTCTTGTTCTTTCTTCCACCGAGATGCATTCTTTGTTGGCCCAATTGACCTATGGAAGAGGCTGCTGTTCAATTTGATTTCGAGTGTATGTTGGAAGAAGTACATCTCCATAATCATCTGATAATACCTCAATATCCTCTGACAAGAAATCTTTCATTTGATGGAGAGTAAGTCTACCGTAATTGTGCCTCCGTACGTCAAACTCATCTCTACAATTGGCCTAAAAATCTTCAAGTGCGGACATATGTGCATAGTTCTGACCAAGTCGGGATGTGAAGACACCATGAGGGTCGTATGATCGTCTTTCACTATATGGCTTGAGACCAAGTTTAGCCAACTCATCACCCATTATTTTGGCATCTGCCGATGATCTACATTTGTAAATTCCCAACTCAAATGGAAAATTGAAGGTGGGCTTCTTTCGATTCTGCAAGAAAGTGTGGACATCATATATTTGCCTTAGGAACTCCATGAAAACCACTTCATCTGATGGATACCTCAGGAACATGAGTGGAGCACTGGAGAAACCATACACTCTTATGTAGGTGAAGGTAGGAAACTGAATGAACCAATCTGCCCACTCCACCATTGCTGCCCTGGCAGTTGATGAAATGTGTATGTGCAACTCATTATCTAGGTTTCGCACCGTATGCATCAGGAAAGCCTCATTTACCCTTTTGTAGTGATGTGATGATTCTAAAAACTCCAGTTGAGGGTAATGATTGTAGACATGTTGTATATCCAGAGTCCCCACTGTATTCAACCCTCTGAATTTTCCTTGGAAGGCAACTAGGTAGACAAGGTAGGAAATCATGTGGAACTCGTGAATTTGGAAGTATTCAATTATTTGTTGGTGAAGACTATTGCTGATTAAGGTTGGCCAATGATAGAATTATGTTTTCTTCTTGATATGGGGTATAACATAGAACATCCAAGGCTGGAATTTTGTAGCATTTTCTTGACTAGTGATCCAGTTGAGCAGGGTGATCATTATCGCAATCTCGTCCTTAAATTCCCCATGTCCAATGTTCTTTGGTAAAGTTTTATGTTTTTCTTTCATCCACTTATGTGCAACTTTCTTGCTGTATTTCTCCTTGTGCATGTCACATACCCTTCAACATTCTTCCACAGAGATAGTTACACTTTCAGCCCAAGGCAATATTGAGAAGCATTTTTCAATCATGTCTGGCTTCAGGCTGCAAATCACTCTCCCATCTACTGACTGAATCTCCCATGTTGTAGGATTGTAATGCTTGATGCAAGCAATTACAAATTCTATACTTTGCACTGAAATAGGAATTGATGCTGCTGCAAGTAGTCTAGAGTGACCAATGTGTCTGACTGCAACATTACCTATGTCTTCCAAAGCACGCAAATTGAACACCAACTTAATATGATGCAAGTCAGTTTCAACTGTCTTGATGAAGTCATGATATAGCACTGATTTGGTCTTGAACTTGATGGGAGTGTATTCCATACTGAAAATCTTCAAGATTGACTATAATCTTGCCTATGCTTGGACAAGTTTTGCACAAAAGCTAAATTTAGCGTGCTATTTTTTTCTCTTCAAACGGGTAAATTTTCGAAAATAAACTAAGATATGGGTTTTGTAGAGAATTTCGCTACAAAAAGACCCAAATCATCCATTTTTGAAAATTTTGAGTATTGATCAAAAAAGCAAGCAACCCTAAAATCTTAAGATTTTCTTGAAAAAAGTTGGGACCTGGGTTTTGTAGAGAACTTTGTTTTAAGAGGACCCAAGTCGTCAGATTGAGAAATATTGAATGCCGGTTGAAAAAGCAACAAACCCTATAATTCACAAAAAAGCTGAGAGCTAGGTTTTGTGCAAAATCACATTCTTGGTAGACCCAGTTGATCAAAACTCAAAAATATTGAAGATATCTTGGACATGCAAGGAAAAAGCAAGTTTTTGAAATATGAAAAATTCTTCAAAGTTGTTTAGAGTCAAAAACTAATACGACCCAGATCGCTAAAAATTGAAAATTTTGACCTCCTTCAAATAATTGATGCTCTAGAAGAGGAAAACACGAGAAAAGAAGCCTCTATGTATGCTGATCTAGAAAATATAATGAACTGTGAAAAAGCACCGAATTTTGGTTCTCGAATCTTGAACTGAAGAAATTTTTTATGTTTGCTCTTTGTTGATGTGTTTTTCGTGACCGCACCAAGGCAGAATAAAGTTTCCAACAGCTACCCTATTCTCTCTTGATCAAAGTATTCCGCACGCTAAGATTGCGAGAAAGTTCGTGCGTTCAACTCCAAGGTTCTTTCAGTGTGAATAGGCTCAGTTTGGCTCAATGTGATTTGCTGGTATTTCAAGGGGACTTACGGAATTGTTCAATAGCGGAGGAAGGAATTCAAATGCTCGGAAGGTTTGTCTATCAAGTGCGGGTTTCCTATTCTAATCAGAAAGTACTGAATTGAAATGGTGTAAGGGTTAAGAAGGCTAAATCTATTCTAAAGTGTGGGACATGGCGATCAATCTTCACAAGCTTCAACCAAATTTCGCTTTGCCTCTCATCGGACAGCTTCCACGGAGTCGGTGCAATCTTCAAGGAAGATGACTAAAGATGTTCAAACCACCACTTGACATGAAGATACCATCACAACGACACATACCATCATTCAAACTGTGATTGAAGTTAGGCCCACAATGTTTCCAGTTGACCACACAAGGCGCATTCACCATCAGCAAATACACTAGTGGTATGGATAGACAAAGTTGCTTAGATCAAACACCACATTCCACAGCTAACATCTACTTGCATGGAATGAAAATTATACTACTTTAAACTATTTTACGCTACCATTCGAATCGGAAGGACGAAGAAACCTTTCTAGCTACTCACAACAAAGATGAAATTCACCATCAATGAAACACTCTTTTATTGAGAGAGTGTTCACAACAATTTCTTACAAAGTTTTCAAAGGGAAAACTTTCCCTCTTCTTCAAACTACACTATCAATCTCTACTAAGCTACTCTAAGCTATCACCTAGTTGTCTCTCTACTCCGACTTCTACTCTAATTCTACTGTCTAATGAGATACAAATGAGGGGAACTCCCCCTTTTATAGATGGCCAAGTCCAACGGACGGCTCAGATTACAATCGGCTGGATGGCCCAGATTGTGCCACCTCAGCCCTAAACAAGATTTGCCCTAAAAACTGCCACAAAGGAGAGTGGGGTAATAAATGCGCCATTAATGGCCACCACCCTTCTAGAAGATTCCCATTTGCAGACGCGTTCACACTGTTCTCGATCTTCTTTCTTGGTGTTGTTCTTCAACTTTGCTCGAGCTTCCATCTTGAGTTTTGAAAACATTTCTTCTTTGTTACTTGAGCCTCAACACTTAGTCATTTTCTTGCAACTTTCTTCCTTCATGTGAAACTCAAAACTTTATCTTCCTCCGAAGGTTGTAATATCATCGTGCTTCACCACTTCAAGTCATCGTACTCTGGCCTCAACGTTTCTCTTGCAAAACAAGCAAGGAGAAGAAAAATAGAACATTTCATAGTATAAACTCACCTTACTTACCTAATTTTCACGTTCTAACCTCCAAGCGTTCATCGCCTCTACTAGCCAACTTCTGCCCTCTTCGTGATTCTTCATGCCTTAGCCAAATTTTCAACCCATCTTCCTCAAGGGCGTATCATCCTTTTGACAATATCAACTTCAACTGCATCTTCAAGAAATTCATTTCACCTGCTGGAGCTCTGACAACCTTGATTTTATTCATCTCTGGCTCAAGAAAACTATCTTCACGAAGAGCTTGGGCAAATTCACCTAGGCAATTCCTTTCAAATTCATCGTCTCGAGAATTTCACCTTGAAAACACATTTTCTTCATTTTGCCTTAGAAAATTTTCAAATTCCCCTTAGGAAAATCTGTCAACCTAGTGCCCACTTGAAATCCTCATCCGGAAGGCCGCAGCGAAGCATGGAAGACCTTAAAATCAACTACTCATCGATAATCTTCAATACCCAGAAGAAAATTTTCTCTGAAACGCGATGAATCCATGGGTGCACAACGAATGGGTTCATTTAATTTTCTTGAATTTTGAACCTTAGAAAATATCCCTCTGTGAAATTTACATCCGTTTTCCACATCTGTGAAGATTTCTTGTTGCTCTGACTTGAAAATATTTCTATATCAACCCGTGCAGCTGGCATTCACCAACTTCATCTTCGAAAATTCATCTGTGTTTCAAGAAAAATTCCACCACCTCAGAGCTCTAGGCGTATTTTCTAAGGGAGAAAATATTTGTGCCATAGAAAATTTTTAAATCATCTTGAAAAACTTTTTTGAAAATTTCGCCCTGGAAAATTTTATACTCAACTTCGATCACCTTGCCTGTGAGGAAAATTTTATTTCAACAACTCAGAAATGTTATTTCCATTATCCTAGGCGCATTTTATACCATGAAGGACACTTTTAAAAAAAAATCTTCAACGCCTAGCTTACTCTTTAAACTACCCTTAGGCGCATTTTATGTTTGAGGAGGACATTTATTCCTACGCCACTCATATTTTATCATTGCCACCTTCAGCTTGCATGGCGCACATCACCTTTGAGGGTGAATATTCAACTTCACCACGCCTAGCAATATTTTCTCTTCCCTTTGGGCGCATTTCTCACTCATTCCTAGCATATTTTATTAACCTCACCAATACTTAACCACTTTCCAACTCAAATCCACTCTTTACTTGGCGCATTCAAAGGTTGGAGAGGAAAGTCAACACTAAGATATTTCCATCTTGCACAATGCCCAGCAATCTCCACTTGTCTTCTTCTCTATTTGGGCGCATTTTACCCCTTGAAGAGGATGGGCGCATTTTGCCTATGGTGAAGGATAAACTTTGTTGACCTTTTGACTTTTCCCTAACTTGCTTTGAATCATGGGCGCATTTCAGCATATGTGAAGGATGACTTTTGAACTTCCTTATTTTTGTCTTGACATGCCTTGATTTGGGCACATTTTGCCCATGTAGGAGGATGAACTTTACTTAGAAATTTTCCTTGACTTTCTTATGAGGTGGGCGCATTTGGCACATAGAGGAGGATAAAAACTTTTGACTACTTTGACCATTTGCTGCATGGGCGCATTTAGCATAGGGAGGTGGATGAAACATTTCACACTTAGAATTTTTTTTGTGCCACTAACTTGAGCTGGGCGCATTTTGCTATGGGTGCTGGCTAAACTTTGTTGACTTTCATTGACTTCCTGCTTCATGGGCGCATTTTGGCCTGGGAGGTGGATTTTATACTTAGAATATTTTTTATACTTGAACATCTTTGCCTTGAGAGCGCATTTCACCATGTGTGAAGGACGAGATGCTTGCCTTAGAATTTTTTTATGCTTCAACTCCACCAACTTGGGCGCATTTTGCATGGGGAGGTGGATGAAAACATGTTAGAAATTTTTCAAACACCTGGAAGGCAAGTTGGGCGCATTTTGCCTATGGTGAAGGATAAACTTTGTACTTAAACATTTTTTTCTCGTCTTTGCTAGCTTCTTTGCCCTGCTATTTATAGTAAGCCCTCCGATTTTTTCATCTCTGAAGCCCAGAACGACTTGAAATTTTAAACACTGCATCCTCATGACCCTGTTGTTCTGTCGACACTGCCCTTTTTAATCACCCTGCTATTTTTAGCCTATTTCTGAAGGTGGTTTGCTACAAATAGTAACCTCTTGTTTCTGATAGTTCCACTGCTCCGATCGACTTGAAATTTGAATGAGGTGTTCCTCACCACGTGACCTGTCTGTCGACATCAACGCATGCAATTGATTTACTATTTTTAGCCAGTTTCCAAATTGACTTACTATAAATAGTGAGTACTCCGTTCGACTTGAAATTTCACCAGTAGATAGCTTGAAGGATGTTGATCGCGGTGGTTTACACCGGTTTTCAAAAATTTTGACTTTTGACCCCTCTTTTCAGGTCCCGAAGCTGGAAACCCTAATTTGCTCTACATGCATATCAGATGATTTATGTTTGTCTTCGTTTCTGTGGCACTGCGATCAGCTCGTGATTCTGAACTGCTGGGAAGCAGCTGTCGGGACACATCTGCTAAAAATAGCAAGCTCCTTACTGAGTATCTCTGTTTGCATGTCACACCATCGTGAAGCTCTTGAAAAACCCATCAAGAATCATCTGACATGCAAAAGAAACCCTAACATGCAAACCCTAAAAATAGCCCCGGAAGACTGAATTCTAAAAGTTGTTGTCTCGTTTTGCATGTTATATCATCGCAAAGGTCTCGAAAAACCCATCAGGAATATGCCAACATGCAAAGAAAAACTCTGCATCTGAGCCCTGAAATTTGCGTCGGAAGCTGGATTGCTAAAAATAGTAAGTTGTCCGTTTTACGCTAAAATTTTGCATCGCGAGTAGCCTGATGTACTCTGAATGTCGTGTGACTGTCGAATCTCAAAAATACGACAAAGCTGCACGTAATTTCACACTTACTAAAAATAGTAAGTACCTCGAATCTAATGAAAATCTGTGAGAGCGGCGGGAAGCATACGACAACAACGTTAAGCTCAGTTTTCAATTTATTAACTTTGTTCGACCTTGGTGACCAGAAGCGATGAAACCCTAATTTTTTAGACTTGGTCAATTTCACACTTAAATTCACTGGGAGCAACCCCTCGAAAGGTGGACATCAGAAAAGAGACAACAACAAAACGACCGAAAAGCAAAGCCAAAATTAGGGGGTCCCCATTTGCAATGGGGCGATGTGTGAAAAAGGTCACAACACTCTTTTCTTCCTTGGACGCCATCTACAAAAAATTATGAGAAATGAAAGGCAAAGACATCTTAAATAAGTTGAGGTTGAGAAAATCTGCTTTCTTTCACTTTAAATCCTTCAAAGCCTATCCTGATCTTGTGCATCGAACTTGGACCATTTTTTCTCTTCTTGAAATTTTGAAAATTTGAAAAATTTGGCTAAGGCATGAGAACTTTGGGCACCCTTCTTGGCCTAGAGCGCTTTTTCTCTCCACACTTATCCATTTTTTTATGTTCTTCAACATTTTGCTTGATTTTGACCTCTATTTGATTTCGATTTTCTAGTGCTCGATGAATCCTAAGATTTGGTGGAATGATCCATCGCAGAGCCTAAGTGAATTTGACAAAGTTTATTTGGAGGCAAATTTTGACAAAAACTCCATCTTGAGCTTCAAAATCATGGGTTCCTCTGGCTACCTAGGGTGCCCACGATCACCAATGTTAGCCATTTTTATGTTCTTCAAGTTCTTGCTTGTTTCCCATGATCTTCTGATGCTTTTGCGATTCCGGGAGCTAGACTAATCTAATTGACTGACTGTTAGATTTGCTGGATAGCTTGGAGAATTCTAAGGGGGGTTCTTTGGAGGCTTCATCTCTTGAAAGTCGCATCTTGAGGATCAAAAGCTTGGGCGCCTCTGGCTACCTGGGTCGCCCAACTCCTCCAAAGTTAGTTTATTTTCTAAGATTTTTCACTTTGCTTTTGACTTCTAACATTTTTTATGATTTTACCCCTCTGATCAGTTGGTGATATCTGATGCTTATCAACTCCAATGGATCTGTTGATAGTTACGTTGGAAAGCCTGATCAAGACTGGAGAAGACATGTTGGAGACTGCAACTGCAAATTTGTCCATTTGATGCCCCAAAAGCTTGGGCGCCTATCTCCTTCTGGGGCACCCAAGATGTCCAGCCTTAGCCATTTTTCTTTAGTTTTCAACTTTGAAGCTTGAGACTTTATGTTATGCCTTATGTTCATTCTGAGTTTATCGACAGCTAAAAAATCCGATGATCAAGTTTAGATATCCATTGCAAAGCTTGCAGTATTCTAAAGAGATTGAACATATTTGCAAACCTTAACTACTAGATTTGGTGCTCCAAAACCCTGGGCGCCTATCTCCTTCTAGGGTGCCCAAGAACTCTAGACATAGAATATTTTATGATGATTTCATGATTTGCATTTTGCTTCTCGTTTGAGACCTCTCTGTTTGATCTTCGAATTCTAGATGACTGATTGATCGGTGTAATGTCCCCTTCTCATCAGTGATTTAGCTTTGCAATTCATCAGTCTATTCCAGAACCCGTAGACTGGAATGAGGTGAAATTAGGGTTTCTTGGCTTGGAGTTTTGTGGCATTTCATGTTATTTACTATTTTTAGTAAATGCTTGTTGTGGCAGTTGCAGTTGTCCATTCTTAGTCCTTCTCAGTTGGAGCAGTTATTATTATTATGGCTTGGTCTTCAGAAAGCTTTATTTGGTGAAAAATATTTAATTAAGGCATTATGTTTTAATTCACTGTTGACACCCCCTTGGCCTAAGGAGATAACTTAAGTTGTTTTTAAAGTGGGGCCATGAAGGGTACGCCTTCATAAAGAGCTTTATTAATTTTATTAATCTTTATTCCTTGAGCAAAAGTGGACGCCACTTTATTAAGTGAGAATTATGAAAATAAAGTGAATTCATTATTATGCATTTTTGGACGCCACTTTGAGAAGTTGAATGGTTTTGGGAAATTGAAGAGTCTCTTGTGTCTTTTGGTCTGCTTCTCAGGCATTTGAAGAGTTTGTGAGCTCTTATTTATTGAAGGTCTTTGCTCCAGCATTTCATCCATGAAAATTATGCTAAAGTTATGCTGTCGAAATGACAATTGACATATTGCTTCAAGGATGTCTACCTCCTAGCCTTTCATCCAATTTCGTGTTTGCAATATAACACCTAGTTGGCTACATTGCTGCTTCTCAACATCAGACTAGCAGATTGAGCATCAAAGATTAATGAATTTTGGAATTTTTCACAGTTTGAGTTCTTGGTTTTTGCTACAGCTGAAGCTGAGTTTTGTTCATATCTTTTGGAGGGAATTTTATTTTGTTCTGGGTACTCTGGCCATCCATTTGCTGACTCAAGGCGCCATCTTTCACCAAGAATTGGAATTTAATTCCAAGTTTTGAATTTTTACTTGCAAAATCGATTTTTGAAGAAGGCCGTACCATTTTGAGGTGCATTGGGATTCGTGCAAAATAATCTGGAGTCTTTGGTGGCTGTTTCTGGATTGTATCTTGGGCGCCAGACTTCTAGGGAGCATTTTGAAATATGCTAACCAATTTTTTCGAAGAATAACACAAAATAACCAGCAATAGATGATATGATTAGCGTTAGCCTCAAATTAAAATCTGAACTTGAATGGAAGATGCTGAAGCTTGAACTGAAGAAACTGAATTGGAATATAAGAACTACTCAACGTCAAGAATGTGCACTCAAGATCCCACTGAGGGCGAGGTGCTAACATATGACGGAGTCTAGAAATTGAAATCAAGAACTATTAGGCGGATAACCAGCCATGAGAAACAATTCCACGCTACCACCAAACAGTGGGGGGAAAAGATTACAAATGAAAGCAATTCATCCGCTGCGGCGGGCATCCACAGAACTGTGGGGATTCACCACTATGAGTGGGTAAAAGTTATTACAATAAAATTAACCACACTGGCGGTAAACCATCCAGGGGACTTATGTAAGAAGATACAGAAAGAAATTGCAGCAATTAAAAAACTGGAACAGTACTACTGTTTGCAGTTTGTACAAATGAATAATAAGCTGCAAAATTACTTAGAAATTACAATGATCTTCAAACACAAGATGGATAGATGTTTTTCAATGTTTGTAGAACTTTCTAACAGCAGATAATAAATCAGAAATCAGAACTACTACAAACTGATACAAAACTGTGAAACTGGAAATATCAATCTGCAACTATGAGAATCAATGAAATCTTCATAACTCACTCAATTCTTCTCCGAATGACGTGAAACGAGTTGCAAATGCACCATACAAGTCTGGCGCCCAAGTTAGAATCCAGAAACAGCAACCAAAGTCCTTAATTTATTTGGCACGAATCCCAATGCAGCTCTAAATGGTACGGCCCCTTGAGAAAATCGACTTTGCAATATAAAATCAACAACTTCAAAATAAAATCTGATTTTTGGTGGAAGTTGGCGCCTCCAGTCAACAATTAGATTGCTCAAACACCCAGAACTAAATAAAAATCACTCAGCAAGATACGAACAGAAAACAGCTTCAGCTGTAGCAAAACCAGGAACTTCAAAACTGTAGAATTCACCAAATTTCTCAATCTTTATTGCTCAATCTGCTAGTCTGATGTGAGAAGCAGCAATGTTCCAACTAGGTGTTGTATTTCAAACACGAAATTGGGAATGGGCTAGGAGGTAGCATCCTCGAAGCAATAGCAAAATGTCCATAGTCATTTTGACAGCATAACAATATGGTAATTGATGGATAACCAATGCTGGAGTCATGTCTTCATTTTATAAGAAAAGAGAAACTCTTCAACTTCCTCAATTGGCACGCCAAAAGACAACCATTTGAATTCTCCTTATTTTCAAACTTCATAAAAAAAATATTACTCATAAAGTGGCGTCCACTTTCCTCCAAGCATAAATTCAAAAATATAAAATATTAATATCACCTTATGACAAGGCGTACCCTTCAAGTCCCCTTTTTAAAACAACTTGCAAGTTGTATCCTTAGGCCAAGGGGTCAATTGAAAAATATAACACTTATGCCAATACTTAGTAAATTTCAACAAATAAGGCTTGAGAGGAAGATATTGAAACAACCAATAATTTGCTCACTGAAGAGAAGACTGAAGACAACCAACTGCATACTGCCACAACCATCATTTACTAAAAATAGTAAATAAAATGAAATGCTACAAAAGCCAAGCCCATGAAACCCTAATTTCCTCCTCATTCCAGTCTACGGGTTCCGGAATAGACTGAAGAATGCCAATGCTGATCACTGATGAGAAGGGGACATTACAGTCCGCCCTCCTCGAAATTGCTTGTCCCCAAGCAACTGCAAAGATGGATGCAACAAAATCTGTTCACCTTCCCACGTAGCATCTTCAATAGGCAAATTCCTCCATCTCACCAAATATTCTTTGATTGTCCTTCTTCTCAAAGAACGTTCTCTAGTGTCAAGGATCTCTTCTGGAATCAACACTAAATGACCTTCCTCATCCAATGGAGGTAATTCTGATGTAGCCACCACATTGTGTCCAATTGCCTTCTTGAGGCGAGACACATGAAAAACATTATGTATTTTGCTTTCAGCTGGAAGTTCCAACTCATAAGCAACTTCACCAATCCTTTTGGTGATTTTGAAAGGACCATAAAAGCGTGGCTTCAACTTTTCTGCACCACTCTTCTTGAGAGAAGATTGTCTATATGGCTGAAGCCTCAAATAGACCATGTCCCCAACTTCAAAAGACCTTTCCACACGCTGCTGATCAGCGTATAACTTCTGCTGATTCTGAGCTTGTTGCAGATTTTCCTTAAGAGTCTTCAAGATGTCCTGGCTTTGTTGCAACATATCCAAAGCCTGTGGGGCTCTACTATCACCAAACACTAGATCAACAAAGTTAGTAGCCTCATAACCATAAAGAGCCTTAAAAGGAGACATCTTTATTGACATGTGATAAGAAGAGTTGTAACAATACTCTCCTAAATGAAGCCATTTAATCCAAGCTCGCTGCTGTCCTGAAACATAGTTCCTTAGGTAGCCCTCTAACCACTTGTTAACAATTTCTGATTGCCCATCTGTTTGTGGGTGATAACTTGTGCTTGGAGTAAGCACTGTCCCACTCAATCTGAAGATCTCCTGCCAAAAAACACTTAGGAACTTGCTGTCCCTATCACTGACAATTGTTTTAGGCAACCCATGCAAACGGAACACCTCTCTAAAAAACAACTCAGCCACTTGAGCTGCTGTAAATGAAGTGGTAACAGCAAAGAAATGAGCAAATTTTGTTAGTCTATCAACCACAACAAATATACAGTCACGTCCTTGCACCTTGGGCAACCCCGTGATAAAATCCATGGCAATACTTTCCCACTTCTGATTTGGAATAGGCAAGGGCTGAAGTAAACCAGCAGGAAAAGAGTGTTCATTTTTATTCCTTTGACAAGTAGGACACTCTCTAATGTAATTCAAGACTTCATCTTTCAAACCTTTCCAAGTGAATCGTTCACGAATCTGCTTGTAAGTCTTGAAAATCCCTTGATGACCAGCAAGGGGAACATCATGAAAAGCTTGTAGAATCTTTTTCTTAAGCTTAGATTCTTGTACTAAAAAGATTCTATCTTTATAATAAATTAATCCATCAACCAACTTATACCTTCCATCAACCAATTGACCTTCTAACAAGCTGGTTGCAAACTGATTTTTAACATAATCAGCAGCAATTAATTCTTTCCAATCTGCTGATAACTCACAAATTGACTGCAAATGAGGCCTTCTAGAAAGTGCATCAGCAACTATATTATTTTTTCCTTTGACATATTCAATGTCAAAGTCATATGCTTGGAGTTTACTTACCCATTTTTGCTGCCTTTCATTCAATTCCTTTTGGTGCATGAAATGTTTAAGACTGTTGTGATCAGTCTTAACAACAAATTTACTTCCCACCAAGTATTGACGGAATTTAGACAAAGCATGCATGATGGCAAGCATCTCTTTGTCATAAATGGAGTAAGTTTTTTCTGCCCCTCTCAACTTTCTACTCTCGAAGACAATAGGATGTTTGTCTTGCATTAGGACAGCTCCAACTCCTTCTCCTGAAGCATCACATTGTAATTCAAAAGGTTTTGAGAAATCCGGAAGTGCCAATACTGGACACGAACTCATGATTTGTTTAAACTTATCAAAAACCTCTTGTGCTTGCTTAGTCCAAAGAAAAGCTCCTTTCTTTGTAAGATCTGTCAAAGGTGCAGCTTGATGAGAATAACCTTTTACAAATCTTCTATAGAATCCACATAACCCTAAAAAACCTCTCAAATGAGAAATAGTCTTAGGAGTTGGCCAATCAAGAATGGCCCTTATCTTTTCTGGATCCACTTTCACACCCTTTGAGCTGATAATGTGGCCAAGGTATAAAAGTTCTTCCATCCCAAACTCACACTTTGACTCTTTGGCGAATAGACATTCCGCCTCTAAAATGGTAAGCACTTCTTCCAAATGCTTAAGGTGCTCTTCCCATGACTTACTGAATATGAGAATATCGTCGAAGAAGATGAGCACAAACTTCCTCAACTGCTGTCTAAAAATCTTGTTCATACAAGATTGGAATGTGGCTGGAGCATTTGTCAAACCAAAAGGCATGACAAGAAATTCAAAATGCCCAAAGTGGCATCTAAATGCTGTCTTTTCTATATCCTCCTCCCTCATTCTGATTTGGTGATATCCTGAACGAAGATCAATCTTTGAGAAGAACATTGCCCCATGGAGCTCATCAATAAGCTCATCAATCCTAGGGATAGGATATCTATTCTTGATGGTTTTCTGATTTAATGCGCGATAGTCAACACACATACGCATTGTACCATCTTTCTTTTTGACCAGCACTACTGCTGAGGCAAATGGACTCTTGCTTGGTCTAATAAAACCACTTTCCAACAGCTCCTTGATGGCCTTTTCAATTTCATCTTTCTGCCTCTTTGGATAGCGGTAAGGTGTAGTAATGACTGGTTTTGCTCCTTCTTCTAATTCAATCACATGTTCAGAACCTCTTTCAGGAGGTCTTCCAGGAGGTAAGCTTCCAAAGACTTTACTTTTCTTTGAAAGTAAGGCTTGAATATCAGGATGATATTGCCTTTTTTCCTCAACCGGATCAGCTGGTAAAACCATACATTCAGCAGCCCATTCAACTTGATCATGGCGGATCAGCCTTTCCATCCTTTTCAAAGACACAATTCGAGGGCCTCCATTTGACATCCCTCTTAAAACAACCTTCTTTCCATTAGACTGAAATTTCAGCTCCATGGTTTGCAAATTCAATGTGATCTCACCAAGAGATCGCAGCCATTGTATGCCCAACACAACATCAGTGTCTCCTATACCCACCACATAAAAATCATCCTTAATTTCATGATTCCCTAATTGCAAAGATAGATTAGGGATTCTCCTTGTGCAAGACATAGTGAAACCATCCGCAACCATTACTTTGAAACCATCAAAATTTTCAGTCTTTAAACCTTTTCTAGCAACTAGCCCTTCATCAATAAAATTGTGAGTTGCTCCAGTATCAATTAGGGCAACTATCCTTTGTGAATTTACCACTCCATGAACCCTAAAAGATTCATTCTTTTGAAAACTGGATAGTTGTGCAAAAGCACTACTATCTCCAACCTCTTCGGACTTGTCTTCTTGAACTTCTTCACCTTCACTACTTGCTGATTCGTATTGCTGATCAGACGAATCAGATTCTGATCCATAATCAGAATAGCCCTCCATTTGAACTACTTTGCCTCTTCCATAGCAACGGTGGCCTTTCACCCAAGGCTCACGACAAGTGAAGCAAACTCCATCCTTTCTAAGCTGTTCTTTGAGCTCTTCGGACAGCCTTGGTGGAAACTTCTTGGGCAGATTTGAAGATGGCTTTTTATCCTTCTTATGGCTGAATGTTTTTGAGTGAAATTTAGGTCTTGGGGCTGCCAATTCCATGCTCCTAGCTTTCTTGATAGCTTCATCCAATGTTGGAGGATCAAATGCTTTGACCCAACCCTTCAAAGGCTCCATTAAACCTTCAGCAAAAAGGACAACAAGTCTTCTTTCAGTAATGTTGGGCACCATTACTGATAACCTCTGAAAATCAGCCACATAATTCTCTAAAGATCCTTGCTGTTTCAACTGTGCCAATTCTCTAAACTTCAATTCCGGATCTTTGGTGTCAAATCTCTCAATCAGCTTATTTGTAAACTCTCCATAAGTGCGAATAAGGTTGTGGCCAAGAGTGACCAAACCGTGAGTCCACCATTCATGAGCTATGCCATCTAAGTGTAAGGTAGCAAATTTGATAGCATCTTCTTCCGGCATAGGTCTAAGGGAGAGGTAGTTATCTAACTTTTGCACCCATGACCTGGCTGTACACTTGTTACCACCATCAAAATGTTCCATAGTGATCTTTCCCAAAGCTTGGTAAAAATCATTTCTAGGGCCTGCAGGAGGACGTTGATCATTTCTTCCACCATTTCTCCGACTCCTTTGATTCATGAATTGATCAAAGGTCCATGCTCCTCTCAAGTCAAGAGGTAAAGACACATACTCCATATAGGCTTGACGAGCATCATCAGCAAAGTTTGGAGTAGCCTCAACTGGTTGTTGCTCTTCCCTTGGTGTGAAAACAGGAAAGAGGGGTCTAGAAGATGACCCACTATGAATTGTAGTATGCTGACCTACAATTCTATCTCTAGTATTCACCTCAGGACTGCCACTATTATTATTTCCATTCACTCCACTATTTTCTCCAGCTGAGTTATTTTGGGGCTGAATAATACTATGAGCTGCTTGCTGATCCAACTTGGATAACAAACGGGACATCATATCTATCATTCCGTCAAACTTTTTCTCCACTCTATCCCTCTCTTCATTATCTCTTCTTACTGAATCTGACATTATGATAGTTGTGTGATCAACCACTTCCACTGAATTATCTGAACCTTCCACTGTTTTACCAAGGTCTCTTAATACTTCTGAGAAGGTATCTGCCTCTGGAACGGGCGGAAACTGATGCTGATTTCTGGCCTGACTTCTAGTGTATGGCCTTGTGTCTCTGTCACTCATCAGTTCACTACTGCAATCAGCCACAGGATGGCAGGGTCTTCTGCTCTGATACCACTGAAATATGCTAACCAATTTTTTCGAAGAATAACACAAAATAACCAGCAATAGATGATATGATTAGCGTTAGCCTCAAATTAAAATCTGAACTTGAATGGAAGATGCTGAAGCTTGAACTGAAGAAACTGAATTGGAATATAAGAACTACTCAACGTCAAGAATGTGCACTCAAGATCCCACTGAGGGCGAGGTGCTAACATATGACGGAGTCTAGAAATTGAAATCAAGAACTATTAGGCGGATAACCAGCCATGAGAAACAATTCCACGCTACCACCAAACAGTGGGGGGAAAAGATTACAAATGAAAGCAATTCATCCGCTGCGGCGGGCATCCACAGAACTGTGGGGATTCACCACTATGAGTGGGTAAAAGTTATTACAATAAAATTAACCACACTGGCGGTAAACCATCCAGGGGACTTATGTAAGAAGATACAGAAAGAAATTGCAGCAATTAAAAACTGGAACAGTACTACTGTTTGCAGTTTGTACAAATGAATAATAAGCTGCAAAATTACTTAGAAATTACAATGATCTTCAAACACAAGATGGATAGATGTTTTTCAATGTTTGTAGAACTTTCTAACAGCAGATAATAAATCAGAAATCAGAACTACTACAAACTGATACAAAACTGTGAAACTGGAAATATCAATCTGCAACTATGAGAATCAATGAAATCTTCATAACTCACTCAATTCTTCTCCGAATGACGTGAAACGAGTTGCAAATGCACCATACAAGTCTGGCGCCCAAGTTAGAATCCAGAAACAGCAACCAAAGTCCTTAATTTATTTGGCACGAATCCCAATGCAGCTCTAAATGGTACGGCCCCTTGAGAAAATCGACTTTGCAATATAAAATCAACAACTTCAAAATAAAATCTGATTTTTGGTGGAAGTTGGCGCCTCCAGTCAACAATTAGATTGCTCAAACACCCAGAACCAAATAAAAATCACTCAGCAAGATACGAACAGAAAACAGCTTCAGCTGTAGCAAAACCAGGAACTTCAAAACTGTAGAATTCACCAAATTTCTCAATCTTTATTGCTCAATCTGCTAGTCTGATGTGAGAAGCAGCAATGTTCCAACTAGGTGTTGTATTTCAAACACGAAATTGGGAATGGGCTAGGAGGTAGCATCCTCGAAGCAATAGCAAAATGTCCATAGTCATTTTGACAGCATAACAATATGGTAATTGATGGATAACCAATGCTGGAGTCATGTCTTCATTTTATAAGAAAAGAGAAACTCTTCAACTTCCTCAATTGGCACGCCAAAAGACAACCATTTGAATTCTCCTTATTTTCAAACTTCATAAAAAAAATATTACTCATAAAGTGGCGTCCACTTTCCTCCAAGCATAAATTCAAAAATATAAAATATTAATATCACCTTATGACAAGGCGTACCCTTCAAGTCCCCTTTTTAAAACAACTTGCAAGTTGTATCCTTAGGCCAAGGGGTCAATTGAAAAATATAACACTTATGCCAAAACTTAGTAAATTTCAACAAATAAGGCTTGAGAGGAAGATATTGAAACAACCAATAATTTGCTCACTGAAGAGAAGACTGAAGACAACCAACTGCATACTGCCACAACCATCATTTACTAAAAATAGTAAATAAAATGAAATGCTACAAAAGGCCAAGCCCATGAAACCCTAATTTCCTCCTCATTCCAGTCTACGGGTTCCGGAATAGACTGAAGAATGCCAATACTGATCACTGATGAGAAGGGGACATTACACATTTGCAACTCATTTCACGTCATTCGGAGGAGAATTGAGTCAGTTATTAATATTTCATTGATTCTCATAGTTGCAGATTGATATTTCCAGTTTACAGTTTTTGTATCAGATTGTAGAAGTTCTGATTTCTGATTCATTATCAGCTGTTAGAGAGTTAATCATTCATTGAAAAACATCTATTAATCTTGTGTTTGAAGATTATTGTAATTCCTATGTAATTTGCAGCTTATTTCTCATTTGTACAAACTGTAAACAGTAGTACTGTTCCAGTTTAATTGCTGCAATTTATTTCTTTATCTTCTCACATAAGTCCCCTGGATGGTTTACCGCCAGTGTGGTTAAATTGATTGTAATACCTTGTACCCACTCATAGTGGTGAATCCCCACAGCTCTGTGGATGCCCGCCGCAGCAGATGAATTGTTCTTTATTGTAATCTTTTCCCCCCACTGTTTGGTGGTAGTGTGGAACTGTTTCTCATGGCTGGTTATCCGCCTATCATTTCATAATTTCAATTTTTAACACTCCGTCATATGTTAGCACCTCACCCTCAGTGGGATCTTGAGTGCACATCCTTGACGTTGAGTAGTTTCATTCCAAGTTCAGTTTTCAGTTTAATGCTAACGCTAACTCAGTTGACTAGTGCTGGTTATGTGTTATGATAATTCAAAAAAAAATTGGTTAGCATATTTCAATCGGATGACTGCGCTAATGGACTCACTGCGGAGTAGAGAAGATTCTGAGCGACATTGTCTTGGAGCATCAAACCTTAATTCCATCATGTGACCTCCTGTAAAGCTAGGCGCCTATCTCCTTTTGGGGCGCCCATGGCTAGTAGACTTAGTTTTTATTTTGCAATTTTCAACTTTCTCCTTCATTCGATGTGCTTGCCTTTGTTCTGACTATCGGAGATGATAAATTTTCTAAGGCATGAGCATCTAGGCACCTAGACTGAGCTAGGGCGCCTGGACTCTCCAGTGTTAGCCAAAATTTTGTAATTTTCATAATTCTTCGTTCTTCGTTCCTCAATCATCTTCTACATGTTCTTGATCTGAGCAGTGCTTGAGACTCTAAATCTGACACCTGGTAGTTGAATAACCTCCTGTTGTGACCTTTTCACACATCGCCCCATTGCAAATAGGGACCCCCCTAATTTTTGCTTCATTTCAGTTTTTTGGCTTGATTTTGTTTTCCTGTTGTCTCTCTACCGTTCTATTTGTCTTTTCGGGATTGTGCCCGTCTGAATTGAAATTTTGGCTAAGTCTGAGGAATTAGGGTTTTGAACCTTTTGGCCAATTTGAAGTCAAATGGAGTGAGCGAATTGAAATATGAGCTTGGCACTGCAATCAACAAACTTCCAGCAAGTTCCCAGCAAAATTTCATTGGATTCTGACAACTTACTATTTTTAGTAAGTGCCTAATTTGGGACATTTTCTCAGCACTTTTTGAAGTTCTATCCGTCACACTGCATCCAAGACATGTCAAGCTGCTTGTTAGCAAAATTTGGGCCAAAACTGACAACTTTCTATTTTTAGCAAGTTCACCTTCAGAAGCAGATTTTAGGGTTTACATGCGAAGGTTTTCAATGCATGTCTAGAGAATATTTCTGGGTTTTCCAAGACCTACGCAATGATATAACATGCAAGATGAGATGATAACTTTCAACACTCAGCCTTCAAAGGTTATTTTTAGGGTTTGCATGTTGGAATTTTCTACGCATGTTTGGACATTCTTTGTGGGTTTTTCGAAAGCTTCATAATGATATAACATGCAAACCAAGATTAGGACCTTTTTCAAGAGCTGTCTTCAAAGGCTATTTTTAGGGTTTGCATGCAGGCCTTTTCAGTGCATGTCAAGTTATTCTTTTTGGTTTTTTCAAGAGCTATGCAGTGATGTGACATGCAAACGGAGTTGGTCACTTTTTTAGAGACTTACTATTTTTAGCAGGATCATTCCGGCAGCTACCTAGCACTTCAGTATCACAAACAGAGATCATTTGAGCAACATGCAAGTCAGATTAGGGTTTCCAGCTTTGGGACCCAAAATGAGGGGTCAAACGCTAGAATCTCCAAAAACCGGTGTATCCCGCTGCGATCAATATCTTTCAAGGATTCCATTGGTGAAATTTGAAGACAATTCAAACACTTACTATTTATAGTAACACATTTCTGAAACAGGCTATAAATAGTAAGTCAGCAACAGGCGCTAGTGTGAACAGGCAAGTCATCCCATGAGGATCACACCAGTCAGATTCAAAGTTAATGGAGTTGCATAAGTCCTGAAATTAAGCAGTTACTATAAATAGTAAATCACCTCCAGAAACATGCTATAAATAGCAAGTCAGCACAAGATGGCAGTGTGAACAGATCAACTAGGTCATGAGGATCCTGTGGCGTGAATTCCAAATCAATCAAAGCTTCAGAGGAGTGAAAACCAGAGACTTACTAAAATTCAAAGGAACCTTGGAGTTGAATGCATGATCTTTCTAGCAATCTTAGCATGCAGGAGATTTTGTTCAAGAGAGGATAGAGTCGCCTTTGGTAACTTTATTTTGTGTTGGTGCGATCATGAAAAACACATCAACACCTCCATTAATGGTTTCAGAGCTCTTGAAAAGCTTCTAAAAAAGAAGAATAGATCCACTAGGGCAAAACTGATCTTTTTGTGATCTTGACCGCACCAGCCTGATGAGAAAGTATTTTCAACCAATCAAAATCAGCTTGAACCTGTTGATGTGTTTTTCGTGACTGCACCAACAGAATAAAGTCACCAACAGCTACCCTATTCTCTCTTGATCAAAGTATCCAGCATGCTAAGATTGCGAGAGAGTTCGTGCGTTCAACTCCAAGGTTCCTTTAGTACGAATAGTCTCAATTGGCTCAATGTGATTTGCTGGTATTTCAAGGGGACTTACAAAATTGTTCAACGACAGAGAAAGGGATTCGACAGATTTATCAATGAAGCACGGGTTTCCTATACTAACCAAAAAGTACTGAATTGAAATGGTTGTAGGGTTTAGAGAGTCTAAATTTATTCTAAGGCGTGGGACATGGCAATCAACTCTTGCAGACTTCAACGAGGCTCCTCTTTGCCTCACTTCAGACAGCTTCCACAGAACTGGTGCAATCTTCAGAGGAGTATCTCAAGGTGTTCAGATCACAACTTAGCATGAAAATACCATCACAACGACGCACATAAACATACAAATCATGATCGAAGTTAAGTACACGATATTCCAGTTGACCACACAAGGCGCATTCACCATCAGCGAACACACTAGTGGTATGGATAAACGAAGTTTCATCAAATTGAAGACCACATTCCACAACTATCACCTACGTACATGAAATGAAACTTATTCTACTTTAAGCCACTACTTGAATCAAAAGGACAAAGAAACCTTGCTAGCTACTCACAACAAAAGACGAAATTCACCATCAATGAAAACTCTTTTTATTGGGAAAGTGTTCACAACAATTTATTACAAAGTTTTAAAGGAAAAACTTTCCTTCTTCAAACTACTCTATCAATCTACGCTATGCTACTTCTAAGCTATTACCTAACTGTCCCTCTATTCTAAACTTTGCTCTAACTAGTACAAATGAGGGGGGATGCCCCTTTATATAGCTAGCCAAGTCCAATGGATGGCTCATATTACAATTGGCTGGATGGCCCAAATCGTGCCACCTCATCCCTAAACAAGATTCACCCTAAAAACCACCACAAAGAGGAGTGGGGCAATAAATGAGCAATTAATGTCCACCATCTTCTAGAAGATTCCTGTCTGGAAACGCATTCACACTCTTTTTCTCACTGCAAACTGGATGAGCTTGATCATCATGGCCTCAACTTCTTGGACTGACATGGCCACCTCTTTCTCCTGCTTGATGATGGCTTTACTCCTTGATGTCGTTACATTTCAGGTTGGGTGAAGTGTACTAGAAAAACGCCCTTCGGGGCAACGCCGAAGAAAGACCTCCACTATGTCCTTCAATTCATCTTGCTATCATTCTTTAACTTTGAGGTGCTTGAGGATTATCTCCAACAGTTGGTACTTCATCTTCCCCTCTATTCTAAACTTGAAAGACTTTCTTGTCTTGGATACGATTATTCCTTCTTGCCACTCGCCTGACTGCGTCGGGTGCACTACTTAGCCATTTCTTTCAACTTTTCCTCCATGATTTTATTATCTTGGACTATTTGCTTCATTACTTCAAGTCACCATGTTCTGTCCCTGGCATTCATCCTATAAAATAGACAAAAGAAGAGCATCAAAACACTTACAATATGAATCTACTTCACTTACCTGATATCCATGTTTTGATCTTCAATGTCCGATTGATCTCTGGATCTGATAGAGTTCATCGTTTTTCTCTAGCCAACTTTGCTTTCTTCATGATATTTCACATCTGTAGGCTGGGGCATACAACACCTGTGCATCATATTTCAATGCCTTAGACAAATTTCATCATTCTCAAAGGCGTATTTAAGAGGGCCCTTTCAAAATCATCTTAGCTTCAACTGCATCCCCCTCACTTTTCCAGCTGAGGCGTTCAATCTGACATTTCATCCAACTCAGGCTCGAGCAAAATGTTTTCATCAGGAATTTGATCAAAAATTATCTAGGCACCCAACTTCAAGTTCATCCGCCCAGGCATTTTTATGTCAATGACACATTTTATTCCTTGCCTTAGAATTTTTTTTCAAATTTTCCTTAGGAAATTCATCAATCTGGTGCCCATCAAAAATCTTCACCTTGAAATCCTTGGCACGCTGTGGAAGACTTTGAAATTCATTCCTTGTCGAAGATCTTCAATACCCAAAAGAAAATTCCCTTCAAAAAGCATTGAATTCATGTGTTTCCAAATGAAGGGATTCATTTAATTTTTTATTTTTTTAAACCTTAGAAAAATATTTTTCCATCAAATTTAATCTAGTTCTTCATTCTTGGGCGTATTTTCTTGTTCTGACTTGAAAATTCTTTATCAACCTTGCGATGATAGCATCCTCTGACTTCTCGGAAATTTTTATCCATGCCTCTAAAAATTTTTATCTCCTCATCACTTAGTATGGGCGCCATCAAGGGTCCAACTTTATTTTTCATCACCTAACCCAAAATAATTTTAACATATCTTCCTTCTTGGTCTAGGCGCATTTGAGAGGTGTCACTTCAAATTTCAAAGAAACATTTCCAATCTGTTTTCCAATGAAGGCGTATTTTTCCTTGTAAGCTTTGAGCTTGCACGCCTTAAAATATTCTTCAACTTTCCCCTTTTTAAACACTTAGAATATCACTCAAGTCAAGGCGCAGTCAAGGGTTTGAGGTTCAAATTTTCTATACTTGCATATTTTCTAGCTCAACGCCTTGGAATCTTTCACTTTGCATGAATCACGACTTAGAATCCTCACTTGTCTCCACCCTCATTTGAGCGCATTTCACATAGGGAGGTGGACTTATCTTTATTCCAACACCTTTTGTCTTTTCCTTGACTTATGTCTTCATGAAGAGTGGGCGCATTTTGTACGTTGAGGTGGATTATCTTTATTCCAATGCCATTGACTCCTTTGACTCCCTTTTCAAACATGGGCGCATTTCCTGCTTTAAGGAGGATGAAACTTTACTTAGAATTTCTAACAACTTGACTTGTTGAAGAGGGTGCATTTAGGGGTGGCAAGAGGATGAAACTTTTACTTAGAATGTTTTTCCATGCTTGACTTGAGGTGGGCGCATATGGAGGGTCAAGGTGGATATTGTTCAAACCTTAAATAATTTCCAACACCTTCATCCCTGTCACATCCCTTACATTGAGACTATGTTTGGTTATGTATTTCAAATGCAATGTTAGGTGCAAATAACTGCTTTCATGTGATTATGACATTGGGAATGAATAGTTGATCTTTTATCGTAACTATAATGTTAACGAACTTTTAATTTTGCCAGTGAATTATTGTTCATGAGAAGTTGAATGTGATAATGAGATTATATTTATATATATATGGAAATATATTTATAAACATTGAGAATGATCTAACCACAATCCTCGTCAGTGGATGCAGGACTGTTGATGCCACGAGAGAAAAGGGAAAATATCGTCAGGGAGAGGACACAGTTAACAATGGATCAATTTTATCATCAACCTTGTGTCGGCATAAGACAGTGTATCGAAGTCATACCTTGGTCATAAGTAAATTAAAATAAACCTACTTAAACAAAGTCCATTTAAATATTTAATAATAATCTCCTTGTGAAGATTGGTAAATAAGTTCTCAAAATATTTATCTTATAAAATTTTGATGGTTATAGAGCATTAAATCAATAATAATAATAATTTTCAAGCTATTGAATTAAACATTGGAAGGGCTTAAAGTTAAGGATTAAATTAATGGGAAAAGTCGTCGGTGTTTATGGCAATAGTTTTTCCTTGCCATCCTCCTTCGTGCTTCTTGGTGAAATGGCCAAGATGGAAATCCGACAGTCACAGGGGATTTTGCAATCTTGGGAACGGAGGTTTATGGGGGTGCTCGTCATTTCTTTCCGGGGAGAACTCCATCAGCTTCCTGGGTGAGCCTTAGTCATTCGTTTTTGAGAAGGAAATCATCAGGTTCCAACTTTAGAATCATGATTCACTTTATCAATCATATTTCAGTAGCTCTCTCTCTCAATTCCTTTACGGGGGGGTTCAATTCCTCAGCATTCGTAATTTGCTTTCAAGTGAATCCTATTCACTCTTTCTGAGACATATATTCATACGGCTTTTGGCTTGTGTGCATATCAATTCGGTTCTACCCTTGATCATTTACATTGTTTCTTCTTTAGAAAATGAACCTGGTCTAGCATCACACTATTTCCTTTCGTATCCATCAAATTATCCATGGTTCTTCTTCGGATCATTACTCCTCGAAGATGCACTTAGGCGACAGCATCAAGACATGTGCTCACTCTAATTTCCAACTTCTCTCTAATGTTGTCGATGCCTTCTGGATTCACTTCCTAATTCTCTTCGGTGGAAGCTGAGCGAGGATGGGTAGACAAAAGTTTGCATCTTCAATCTACGGAAAGGAAAAGAGCCTGGGATCTTTCAAATTTCTTTTAGTTCTTCAGTTTCAGGCAAGTAAAGCATTTAATACACCAATGTTTATGCATCGATGAACCCCTTTTTTGTTGAGCAACTTATGATTTGAAAAGTAAATGCATTATCTTCTTGTCTTTCTGAAAGATAGAGAAATGGGTCTTCTAATGCCTTCTGGGGATGGTCTGCTAAAGATCTCTCCATGTGAGAACATAAGCTTTTATTTTTCATACAATCAAAATATTCTCTCATTGGACTTGTTCCGATCTTCCTTTCTTGTTAAGTTGTTTGAATTGAGTATTCTTGTCCTCTAACCTGAATCTCGAGGTATAGCATGGAAAAGTGTATCACCTGTAGATGCTCTGCAGTGATTGAATTTTACGTTATTCTCCAATCTGTTGCAAGGAATAAATATATACATAAATATAGATATAACATAGTACCTCTCGTCTTAAAGGAATTTTGGAACGGATCTTTCATCTTTTCTGTGAAGCTTTTATGATCGTTGACTCTGTAGTTCCATCTGAGAAGTTCCTTAGACTGAAGTCTGAAATATTCTGCCATCTGAAACTGTTAGTTTAAATCATCTTAAAATCTCGCGAGCATTTATCCACTCTGTCTTAATCGAGACCACACAACTCTTAAGCCGATTTGGTTAAAGGCATACTCTTATCCTTACCAAGATCTCTTGTAAATGATTAAGTCATGGGTGGGCTCTATATTGAACCAACTTATTCTGTCATTTTCATTACATGATTAAAGCCAAGAGGTTAACCATAATAAAATGAAGAGAAAGTTCATATACCTAGTCTCTCTCTCTCTCCTTTAGAGATATCGACAAAACTTATTATAAGAAGGGGAACAGACTATGAGTTCCCCTATGACTTGAAACTTTACTTATGATTCCTTGTGACGAATGAGCCTGTCTAAGCCAGACAATCTTTTCGTTTAAACTGTAAATCTAAAGAATATGACTGATTTTTGAACCCTGTTGCAAGATGAATCATGGAATAAAATATATTAAATGAGAAATGAAATTTAATCTGGGCATTATAATTTAAATCTTGGAACAAACGACATCTTGTCGAGCAAGGGTGATTGCTGACGGCACAGTAGTGCCAGAGATGTCGGCACAATAGTGCTAGAGACATCGACACAGAAGTGTCAGAGATATCGGCACAGGAGTGCTAGTTCTATTAAAATCCTTGGCCAAGGTACGATGCTAGATTCAGCATCTGTCAGCTATCAAGTATCGGATATACCACTAATCAGAGTGGCCTTTCTAGTTGGGAGGTACCCTTAGTTAAGTCGATTAGGAGGTATAGGTCCTTGACACCAGGCTCAGAGGCATGATGATAAATTGATCCATGTTGATTACCCTCGTGAAGGGCGGGTTCTTCAGTTGAAGAAATTCGGGAGACCAGTAGGTCTTGGTTGGGTGGTAAAGCCCCTGATGATAATTCTCTTTCCCTCGATAAAGATTTCCAAGTATGATAGTATGGTGATGATGTCAAATGGATTTCTTCCTCTCTCGTAAATCCAGGTACATGCAATGGTAATTGAATTTCTATTTCATCTATGCCATGAATGCTATTCTTTATTTTAATGAACATTGTAAGATTCTCAGATACTTAGTGAGATAGTTACTTGAATTTATTCAGCTGTTATATTGTTTCATAGCTGTAGTAATTATTCATTATCTTCTGGAAGCAAAGAAAAGTAATTATTATTCTTCTGCAATTTCCTATTATATGTTTATAGTTAATAGTTTCTTTTCAGCTGAAAATGAAATTAAAAGTTAGTTGATGAAGTGTATAATGTAACAACATCTGAATTGAATTCTCTTTTCCGTCTAGCTGCAAATGAAACCCTAGTTTGGCAGTTATTTAGTTATTGATCTGCCATGAACAGTTGGCGGAAAACTATTGAACGATTCATGTGAGCTGAAACTGAAAATTAAAAAGATAATTGCATGTTTGAGTTAGTTGGATCAATTTGGAAACCCTAGTTTCGAAAACAAGTTAGTTGCAATTCAGCTGAAAGTTAGTTGTCAGTTGAAAATTTTAAACTATAGTCTGGGAAGGTTGTTACAATCCCTCTTTGGGTGCATATGGAGGTACCTGCAAGACGAGACTTATGCCTTAGAAATTTTTCTTGCTTTCCAGCTGAGGTGGGCGCATTTGGCATGTGCAGGAGGATTTATCTCAACGCTTAGAATTTTCTTATCAATTGCCAACTTGATGAGGGTGCATTTGGCATGTGGAGGTGGATAAACTTCCAGACTTAGAAAAATTTTCATCATCTGCTTGAAGTGGGCGCATTTTTAGGGTGGAGGAGGATTTTGTTCAACACTTAGAATTTTCTTTCCTTTTGCTAGCTTCTCCATGTCCTGCTATTTATAGTAAGTCCCTCAATTTTCACACTTCTGAAGTTTGGATCGATTTGAAATTTTAAGCACAGGACCTACATGACCTTGTCAGCCTATTCACACTGCCATCTTGAGCTGACCTACTAAAAATAGTATGTTTCTAAAGGTGGTTTACTATTTATAGCAACTGCCTGTTTCTGAGACCTCCACAACTCTGTTTGACTTGAAATTTGAATGACGTGCTCCTCATCGGGTGACCTGCCTGTTAACATTGGTGCCTGCTGCTAGTTTACTATTTTTAGCCAGTTCTGGAATGCCTTACTATAAATAGTAAGTGCTTCGAATGTCTTCAAATTTTACCGGTGGATAGCTTGAAAGATGCTGAATGAAGTGGGATACACCAGTTTTTGGAAATTCTGACTTTTTACCCCTCTTTTTGGGTCCCAAAGCTGGAAACCCTAATTTGACTTGCATGTATATCAAACGACCTCTGTTTGACCTCATTTTTGTTACACTTCGCCCTGTTTATGATTCTGATGTGTTGGGCAGCTGTTGGAACGCACCTGCTAAAAATAGTAAGTCACTGAATACTGATCATCTTGCTTTGCATGTCACACCACTGCAAAACTCTTGAAAAAGCCATAAGGAATCATCAGACATGCAAAGAAAACCCTGACATGCAAACCCTAAAAATAGCCTCTGAAGGCTGAACTCTAAAAGTCATTATCTCACTTTGCATGTTATATCGTCGCGAAGGTCTCTGAAAACCCAAAAAGAATCACTTGACATGCGCTGAAAAACTTTGCATATAAGCCCTGAAATCTGCTCTGGAAGCTAAACTGCTAAAAATAGTAAGTTTGTTTCAGCTCAAAATTTGCAAGCGAGCAGCTTGATGTATTCTGGATGAAGTATGACTGTTAAAACTTCCAGAGTGCTGAAGGAATGCCCCGAATTGCACACTTACTAAAAATAGTAAGTCGTCGGAATCTGATGAAATTTAGCTGAGTGCTTGTTGGAAGCATACTGACTGCAATGTTAATCCCTGCTTTCAATTTATTCACTTCATTTGATTTCAAATCGACCATGAAAGTACAAACCCTAATTTTCAGACTTGGCCAAACTTTCACGTTTAAGCTCACAGACGGGCACATCCCCCAAAAGATAGACAGAACAAGAGAGAGACAATAGGAAAACGAACTAAAACCAAGCCAAAGGACCCGAAGAAAACAAAAACTAGGGGGGTCCCCATTTGCAATGGGGCGATGTGTGAAAAAGGTCACAATAGAACCCTAGAAGCCAAACCTTATATTTTTAGAAAAAAATTCTAGCATTCATTTCAAAAGAAACCCAAAAAAACCCAAAAAAAGTTATATATTTAAAAAGTTTCTAAAAATAGAAATTCTCCTAAAATTTAGGGCCGAAAAACCAAGATCTGGGTTTTGTAGACTTGGTCGTTCTAAGCAGACCCAAATTGCCAGATTTTGAAAATTTTGAGTTTTTGACTCTAATGCAGGACATGCAAATCCTCAATTTTAACCTTTTTGACAAATTTAACAAGACTTTTACTCATTTCTTCAAAATGCCTAAGTGTAGCAAAAATTTTAATTTGGGGTACAACATCCTCCTTTTGCTCATACCACACCTTTTCACATTCTTCAATTGAAATAATGAAATTTTCTATCCATGGTGGTATTGAGAAACATCACTCCACATCGTCCGGCCTAAGGCTGCAAATAGTACGCCCATCTACTGATTGGATTTCTCGTGAAGTTGGATTGCAATGTGTTGTACCCAAAATTAAAATTTTTGTTACACTTATACATTTTGAAGAAATGAGTAAAAGTCTTGTCAAATCAGTCAAAAAGGTCAAAATTTGGGTGTGCATGTCTTGCATGAGGGATTAAAACACAAAATTTTCAAAATCTGACGATCTGGGTCTGCTCAGA
The DNA here is from genome assembly GCA_007258455.2 of Sequoia sempervirens. Lineage (NCBI taxonomy): Eukaryota > Viridiplantae > Streptophyta > Pinopsida > Cupressales > Cupressaceae > Sequoia > Sequoia sempervirens. The sequence continues at coordinate 383,704,825 of VDFB02270651.1, read as the reverse complement.
GCAGCTTAACCTACAAAACCCAGATCTCAGTTTTTCATCCCTAAATTTTAGGAAAACTGCTAGTTTTAGAAATTTTCTCGAAATAGTAACGTTTTTTGGGTTTTTATGGGTTTCTTTCGAAACGGATACTGGCAAAACTTTCCTAAATATAGAAAGTTTCTAAAAATAGAAAGTTGGTCCGTCAGGGTCCAAACTGATTTTGATTGGCTCAAAATACGTCCATATTAGGCTGGTGCAGTCAGAATCTCAAAATAGTCAGTTTTGCCCTTGTGGGTCTATTCTACTTTTTCAGAAGCGTATTTGGAGCTCCGAGGTCATCAATGGAGGTCATTCGGCTGCCAGGCGTCAAAATCAACACTCAGGCGTTCAATAGAAGATGAAATGATGAACATGCACGGAGAATGAAGAAGATGAAAAATGATGAAAATTTTCTAACACTGCCAGATTTGGGCGCCCCACGTGAAGAAAGGCACCCACCTTTTTAGGGCATCAGATGAGTGAATTAGGGTTAGAACCTCCAATGGAAGTTGCTCAATATTCAGTCAGCTTCGCGATGGATATCCCTGTCAGAGCATCTAACAATCCAGTCTCTAGCAAATTCGAGTCAAAGTGGAGGTATAGAATGAAGATCTGAAACTCGAAGAAGAAGATTAAAGTAAAAATTGAAAAAATTTCTAAGTCTGGTGAGTTTGGGCGCCCTAGTTGAAGAAGGGCACCCAAACTTTTGAGCTCTAAGATGATGGAATTCACCAATGCAGTCTCCAGGATCATCTCGTTGATTTCAGCTAAGCTATCCAGTGGGCTTGTCAACCAGTCAATCGGATTAGCGTAGCCCCGGGAACAAAGAATTCATTAGAAGATCAAAGGGAAATGAAGAACTTGAAAATCATGAAAAAATGGCTAACACTGTGAAAGTTCGGAGCCCCTGGAGGAAATGGGCTCCCATGAATTTGAAGGTCAAAAGGAAGTTTTTCGCTGGAGGTGCCTCCAGAACAATCTTCTCAGAATCAGTCAGGCTGCGCGATGAATCGTCCAGCTCACTCATTGGATCAATCTGGAAGCCAGAGATCAAGGTCAAACTAGGGGTCAAAATTGAAGAAAAATTAAAAACTTAAGGAAAATGGTTGTCTGGTAAACTTGGGCGCCCCTGGTAAAGAAGGGCGCCCAAACTTTCAGAGGTCAAGATCAAGTTTTTAGCCAAAGGCTCCTCCAGAACATCCTTCTCAGAATCAGTCTGACTCCGCGATGAATCTTTCAGCTCGCCTGTCGGATCAATCTGCGAACGGGAAATCAGAGGCGAAGTTGGAGGTCGAAATGGTGAAAAGTTGAAAATGTCTAAATTTTGGTTAACACTGGAGGAAGTGGGCGCCTCTGGTGAAGAAGGGCGCCCAACTTCTCATGCCTTAGAAATTTTTTGAGATTTTCAAAACTTTTCAAAATGGCAAGAGGAAGGTGTTGTGACGTTTTTCACACATCGCCCCATTGCAAATGGGGACCCCCTAATTTTGGCTTTGCTTTTCGGTCGTTTTGTTGTTGTCTCTCTTTTCTGCTGTCTGTCTTTCCGGGATTGTGCCCATCTTTGAGTTTAAACACGAAATTTTGGCCAAGTCTGAAAATTAGGGTTTCATTTTTCCTGGTCAGTCCGAGGTTGAATAGGGTGAATAAATTGAGAATTGAGCTTAACATTGTTGTTAGTATGCTCCCAGCAGGCTTTCAGCAAAATTTCATCAAATTCCGAGGTACTTACTATTTTTAGTAAGTGTGAAATTCAGGGCAATTCATCAATACTTTTGAAGTTCTGACAATCACACTGCATTCAAAACGCATCAAGCCACTCGCGTGCAAAATTTAAGCTAAAACAGATGATTTACTATTTTTAGCAGTCCTGCTTTTGGGGCAAATTTCAGAGTGCAGATGCAGATTTTTTCTTTGCATGTTGGCATATTCCTTCTGGGTTTTTCAAGACCTTCGCAACGATGTAACATGCAAAACGAGGCGACCACTTTCAAAATTCAGCCTTCCAAGGCTCTTTTTAGGGTTTGCATGTCAGAATTTCTTTTGCATGTCAGGTGATTCCTGATGGGTTTTTCGAGAGCTTCACGGTGGTGTGACATGCAAATGAAGATACTCACTCAGTAAGGAACTTGCTATTTTTAGCAGGTGTGTTCCGACAGCCACTTCCCAGCAGTTCAAAATCACGAGCTGATCGCAGTGCCACAGAAACGAAGAGAAACAGAGATCATTTGGTATGCATGCAAAGTTAATTAGGGTTTCCAGCTTCGGGATCCAAAAAGAATGGCAAAAGGTCATAAATTTTGAAAACCGGTGTAAACCACCGCGATCAGCATCCTTCAAGCTATTTACTGGTGAAATTTCGAGTCAAACAGAGCACTTACTATTTATAGTAAGTCAGATTGGAAACAGGCTAAAAATAGTAAATCAACTGCATGCGTTGATGTCGACAGTAAGGTCACGTGGTGAGGAACGCTTCATTCAAATTTCAAGTCGATTGGAGTAGTGGAGCTATCAGAAACAAGAGGTTACTATTTATAGTAAACCACCTCCGGAAATGGGCTAAAAATAGCAGGGTGACTAAAAATGGCAGTGTCGACAAGTTGATGAAGTTATAAGGATGTAGTGTGCAAAGTTTCAAGTCGTTCCGAGCTTCAGAGGTGCAAAATTGAGAAGACTTACTATAAATAGCAGGGCATGGAATACTGGCGAAAAATGATGAAAAAAGTTCGAAGTCTGGAACTTCATCCAGTTGACATGGCAAAATGGGCCTAGTTGATGAGGAGGCAGGAAAATTTTTAAGTATGAAGCTCGTCCTTCACACAGTGCAAAATGCGCCCATCTGGCAGTAAAGTCAAAGGAAGTCAACGCCTTTCATCCTTCTGCCTAGCTGAAATGCGCCTTCAAGCATATGCCAAGCACAAAAAAATTCTAAGTATGAAGTTTATCCTTCATCAGGGTTAAAATGCGCCCAAGGAGAAGAAAGTCAAAGCAAAGTCAACGATTTCTATCCTGAAGGCATAGTGAAATGCGCCCAACTTGAAAAATGAGAGCTGGAAATTTTCTAAGTTTTAAACTTATCCTCCTCACCCCTCCAAATGCGCCCATCCTTCTCAGGGAGTGAAATGCGCCCAAATGCAAGGGGGTCAAAGGAGTCAAAAGCGTTTATCCTTCATCATGTACTAAATGCGCCCAAGTCAAAGAAGGTAATTGCATGTCAAGAAAATATTCTAAGGCATAAGTTTATCCTCTTGCCTAGCCTAAATGCGCCAAGATTAGCAAGGAAGAAGACAAAATTTCAAATCCACCTCACCATAGGAAGTGAGCCCACAAAAGGGGAAGTCAACAAGTCAAGGGTGGCGCTGGAATTTCATCCTTCACACCATGCCAAATGCGCCCAAAATGGGCCATGTAAAGACAAAAAGAGGAAGTCAAAGGGGCACCTATTAGGGGTGTTACAAGTCTTATCCCTCATACATGCTAATATGCGCCAACCTCCAGGCAAGACATGCAAAATATTTTCCAAGTGCAAGAATCTCGTTCACCTCATATGCCAAAATGCGCCCATGTTTGAAAAGGGTCAACAAGTCAAAAGGATAGGTGTGGGAAACTTTATCCTTCTTGCATGGCAAAATGCACCCAAAAGAGGGCATGTGAAGACAAAATAGGGAAGGTGTTAGAAATGTTATTCTCCCACAAGTATAATATGCGCCCAAGTGTGTAAGGTGGTGGGTGATGGAAAATAAAATATTGCTGGGCGTGGTGAAGTTGAATACTCCTCTCCAAGTGTGATGTGCGCCTAAAGAGTATAAGTTGGTGAAAATAAAATAAGCTAGGCGTTGGGAGTGGAGATGGAAGATCCTACTAGACGTGGTGAAGTTAAATGTTCTTCACGATGATGAAGTGCGCCTAATGTTTAAGTGGAGAATGTTGCAAGGTGTTGAATAATGCTTGTCTAGGCATTGGAAATTGCCAGATGAAAAATAAAATATGTTGTGCTTTCAAGAAATATTTTCTAAGAGAAGTTGATGAAATTTTCTCACCACTGGCAAGATGGATTGAAGAATGAATAAAATTTTCTAAGGGAAAATTTTTCAAAAGAAATGCTAAGTGATTTAAAATTTTCTAAGGCACAAATGTTCTCTCTTAGAAAAATGCCTAAGTCTGGAGAGGTGATGGAATTTTCCTGAAGCGTGAGCAGAATTGCCGAAGGTGGGGTCAAAGAATGTCGACACAGGGTAGATAAATATTTCTCAAGTCGAGCAACAGGATCTTCACAGATGCGAAGAACGGATTTAAATTTCACAGGGAAATAATTTTCTAAGGTTCAAAATTCAAAAAATTAAATGAACCCGTTCGTTGTGTACCCATGAGTTTGACGCGTTCTGGAGGAAATTTTCTTCTGGGTATTGAGGATTATCAATGAGGAATGGATTCTAAGGTCTTCCACAGCTTGTCGGGGATTCTGGGATGAAGATTTTAAATGGGCACCAGGTTGATGGATTTTCCTAAGGGAAATTTGAAAATTTTCTAAGGCAAAATGAAGAAAGTGTGTTTTCAAGGTGAAATTCTCCAGATGATGAATTTGAAAGGAACTGCCTAGGTGAATTCGCCCAAGCTCTTCATGAAGATAGTTTTCTTGAGCCAGAGATGAATAAAATCAGGGTTGTCAGAGCTCCAACAGGTGAAATGAATTTCTTCAAGATGCAGTTGAAGTTAATTGCACGATACACCCTTGAGGAGGATGAAGTTTTCTAGTAAAGGCGATGAACGCTTGGAGATCAAAGCATGAAAATCCTGGTAAGTAAGTTAAGTTTATATTATGAGATGTTCTAATACTCTTCTCCTCGCTTGTTTTGCAAGAGGAATGTTGAAGCCAGAGCACGATGACTTGAAGTAGTGAAGCACGATGATATTACAACCTTCGGAGGAAGATAAAGTTATGAGTTTCAATCTCGAAGGGAGAAAGTTGCAGGAAATTGGCTAAGTGTTAGCTCAAGTGACAAAAGAAGTTGAGAAGCAACATCAAGAAAGCAGATCAAGGATAGTGTGAACGCGTCTACAAGTGGAATCTTCTAGAAGACTGATTGTGGGCATCTATTGCCTTTGCTATTTTGGGAGTGAGTGAGAATCTTTGATTCATTTAATGTACCACTCCCTACTCTGGCAGTTTTTAGGGTTAGGGCTGCGGTGGCACAATTTTAACCACTCCATTGATTGTAACCCTAGCCGTCTTTTGGACTTGGCTAGCTATATAAAGGGGGAGTCCCCCTCATTTGTAATTCAGTAGACAGTAGAGAAGATTAGAGTAGAAGTCGGAGTAGAGAGACAGCTAGGAGGTAGCTTAGAGTAACTTAGTATAGATTGATAGTGTAGTTTGAAGAAGAGGGAAAGTTTTCCCTTTGAAAACTTTGTAAGAAATTGTTGTGAACACTCTCTCAATAAAAGAGTTTTTCATTGATGGTGAATTTTGTCTTTGTTGTGAGTAGCTAGGAAGGTTTCTTCGTCCTTCTGATTCAAATGGTAGCGTAAAATAGTTTAAAGTAGTATAATTTTCATTCCATGCAAGTAGATGTTAAATGTGGAATGTGGTGTTTGATCTAAGCAACTTCGCCTATCCATACCACTAGCGTGTTTGCTGATGGTGAATGCGCCTTGTGTGGTCAACTGGAAACGTTGTGGACCTAACTTCAATCACAGTTTGAATGATGGTATGCGTTGTTGTGATGGTATCTTCATGTCAAGTGGTGGTTTGAACATCTTTAGTCATCTCCCCTGAAGATTGCACCGACTCCATGGACGCTGTCTGATGCGAGGCAAAGCAAAGTTTGGTTGAAGCTTGTAAAGATTGATCGCCATGTCCCACACCTTAGAATAGATTTAGACTTTCTAAACCCTACACCATTTCAATTCAGCACTTTCTGATTAGAATAGGAAACCTGCACTTGATAGACAAACCTTCCGAGCATTTGAATTCCTTCCTCCGCTATTGAACAATTCCGTAAGTCCCCTTGAAATACCAGCAAATCACATCGAGCCAAACTGAGCCTATTCGCACTGAAAGAACCTTGGATTTGAACGCACGAACTTTCTCGCAATCTTAGCGTGCGGAATACTTTGATCAAGAGAGAATAGGGTAGCCATTGGCGACTTTATTCTGCGTTGGTGCGGTCACAAAAAACACATCAACAGAAGGGAATGTCCAAGTTCATTGAACAGGCTAATTTTAGGGTTTTGAAAATAAAAACAAAAGAAAGCAAACCTATTTCAAACCCTAAGTATATTTAAAACATCTCTTCCATTCAATCTTCATCATTTTTGCAGGTGGCATCCAAGGGAGAAGAATAGAGCAGCAAATTTGAAGTTTTATTTCAAGATCCAAGAGCTCAAGGTTGCTGATTTTCAAGAATAATTTTCAGACCAGCAACATGAGACCTTGCTTTTTCATGCTTTTTCATCCAAAAGATCAAATTTTTGAAGGAGAAGGTCAAAGATTTTAATTTTAAGCCATCTGGGTCTCTTCTTCTCATTCTTCTGAAAAAAATTTCAAGAAACTTTCATCAAGTTGCAGCAGCTGCTTTTTAGTTGCATGTCAGTGAAATCTTTAGGGTTTCCAATGTTTGATCGTCTGGGTCCTCTCAAAACAGCCTTCTGAAGAAAACCCATATCACAGCTTTTTCAAGAAAAATTTCAAATTCTAGGGTTGGCTGTTTTTTCGATCAGCCATCAGTGTTTTTCAAATCTGATCAACTGGGTCCATTTCTAATCATATTCTGAACAAAACCCAGGTGCCAGCTTTTTTGGTGAAAAATTGAAGAAATTATGGTATGCTGCTTTTTCAGTCAAAATTCAAGATTTTCAAAAACGAACAATCTGGGTTGTCTTGCAATGAAATTTTGAGCAAAACCCATATCTTAGAAAAATTCCAAAAATTTATCCGTTTGAAGACGAAAAACCAGCATTCTAAAAATAGAAAGTTGCTCAAAACTTGTCTGAACATAGGCGAGTTTATAGTCATTCTTCAAGGTTTTCAATATGGAATAGATTCCCCTCGAGTTTTAGACCAAATCAGCACTATGTCAAAACTTCATCATCTCAGCTGAAGAACGAGAGAATGTGTGATATGAGAAAAAGGAAAGGTATCAGAAAAGAGTTGTGCAATACTCTTCTGTTGGAAATCAAGCGAGGTGTCAAAAGCATAAAGTTGCAGAGCCGCCAAGTTATCAAATTTGTGAGTCATCTTTTGGGGCAGCGATGTTTTTCAAGAACAAAACTCATAAAGCAACTGAAGAAGTGAAAGATCCTCTAGGTTTGATCACAAAGGGCGAAGAGATCTTGGAGAATCGGAATTATTGCCTTAAGACAGTATAGATGCACCGAACCGGGACACAGTTTCTAATTTCCTAGCAGTTGTGATCGAGCTTTAAAGCAACTTTCTTCTAGAAGCTTTCTTTCCCGCTTTCTTTCTATTCTTGGAACGATCCTTATCCATTCTTTGAGAAGAGAAAGAAGATAAGATGTAATAGTTGGCGTTTCCCGCTTTTTCTGCTTTCTAGGGTTTTATCTTTCTAGATTTAGTAATAAAGCTTGCTTGTTGAGCAAGCCCTAGATTGTGAAGGCAAGGAGATTTTAGGGTTCCCTACTCTTGTGCTTCTCAATAAATAAGAGTCTTTGCTCATTAGTTTTCTTTAACGGTTATTGTGTTAGCAAATTGCGAGCCTGTATTGCAGCAAGTTGTTATTCAGTTTCAGTTCACTTGTGTTGTGATAGCAAATTGTTGAGCCTCTTTAGCCAACAAGGAGTTAATGTGATTGCTGTTTCTATTGTGTAAGAGCAAGATTGCAAGCCTCTTTAGCTGCAATTTCTTGTTCTAGGCATGTTGGAAGTGAGCTTTGTTCTAGAAGTTTGAGTAATAAAATCATGAGCCTCCTTTGCCTTGGTCCAAAATCTCAGATTTCCGTTATTTGTGTTATGCTTTTATGATCTCGATTTCAGCTTACATTGAAGTGTGTAGATGTTTGTTGGAAAAGAGTTTATTGAAGCACTTTGTCAGAGAATCATCCTTGTCCATTTCTAGTTTCTCTTGCTCTGCTATTACTTGAGAAGCCAAAAACGTCTTTAGTTTAAGTTAGTCATAGTTGAAGTTCTTAAAATCAGAAAATCTCAGCTGCAGCGTTTGTGTTTTATAAACCTTGTGCTCTAGCTGATCAAAAAGATAGGCAACTTAGTTTTTAGTTTACTTTCTTTCGCAACATCAGCAAGAGGGAGCTTCCCCTCCTAATTTGAAGAGCAGTTTTACTGTGCATAGCTGTCCGTTTCAAATACGCATTCCAGAGGTGCGAATTTAAACGCCAACACAATGCTTAATACAAACAATTACAAATTCAAGGCTCTGTATTGAGATGGGAATTGAAGCTACTGCAAGCAACCCAAATTGACCAAGATTCCTGACTGCAATGTTTCTTGCGTCTTCCAAAGCATGCAAATCAAGCACTGGAATCACATGATGCAAATCAATTTCGAATGTTCTCAGGTAATCATGGAGCAACACTGATTTGGTCTTGATTTCTATTAGAGAATACTGCATGTTGAAAAACTTGAATTTTGACTGTAAACACACATATGTTAGGAAAAGTTTTGCGTAAATTGCTGAAAACAAGTTGCTGAATTTTCTCCAAAAAGCGGATTCTTAGGAAAAAATTTTTTTGGGTTTTGTAGACAATCATGCTCTGAAGATACCCAATTTGTCAGATCTTGAAAAAGCTAAAGATTTCCTGAAAAAATGCCGGAAAAAGCAGATTTTTGGAAATATAAAATTTTCCAATCTTCAAAAGGAGTAAAAAGCAAGTGGACCCAGATTGATGAAAATTGAAAAAGCACTTCGTTTGAGCCTCCAAATCTTTGTGAGAAGAAAATTCTTTCTTGCTCTAGATGCCAACCTGCAAAGCGTGAGGAATGAATGCCAAAAGCCTTCTTAAATAGAGTTTGAGGACAAAAAGCACTTGCTTGGCAAAACCCTAAAATGTCGAAGTCTATCCATGAGAAAATAGGAGTTGATTTGCACGTGCAATGAAAAATTCCTCATTTGTAGGGAAAAAATCAAGCACGTGAAGACATAATTTTGATCAACGAAAGACAAAAACTAAAAATGGATAAGGCATGAGATGCTAAGCACCTTGACTAGACAAGGGAACCTAGACATCCCAAACTTAGTCATTTTTTAATGATTTTCAACTTTTGCTTGCTTCTACTTCTGGTGAGGCATGTCTTTGACTTTGACGAGTCAACAATCTAATGCTTCCACTGATAAAGCTTGTTTGACCACTGTTGAAGTGATCCCCAGCTTCATACCGACATTTGACATTATCTAATCATGATTGCACTATCATGTCCCCAATTTGGAGCAATAAAGAGAAATCATTAAATTAATTATTTGTAAGGTTATCAAATAAATAAATATTAAAAGGTGACCTTATATTTAATTAATTTAATATTAAAGTGACTAAATAAAATAATTAACCATAAAGTCACTTAAGTGAATGAAATAATATTTTATTCTAGAAGCTTCTTGGAGATTTGGTGAAAATTGTTTATAAGGAGCTTTTGTCTTTGCATTTAGGCATCTTGGTTGTGACATCTTTTCTACTACATTGGTGAGCTTGAATGCTTGGCAATTTGGCTAGAGTACTAAAGACTCTACGGTTCCAGTTTCATTTGTGAAACACCAAACCTAGCTGGTCATTCTAAGAGGAGATATTTCAGTTTTCTCATTTGTGCAAATTTTGTGACCTTTGGCCAAATTTGGATAGTATCGATTTGTGCTCATTGATGATCATTTTCAGACTGGGGAAGGCAGCACTGAATCAAAGACAAATATACAGGTCTCTAGAAGAAATCATGGCAACTTGCATTCATATGTATTCAGCAAAGGACATTTTTATGAAGGACGATATTGTCTATTGGAGGCTACAATAAAGACAAAGGGTCGCTACAGACAAAATAGGGACAAATTGTGACTTATGAAGAAATTGAATTTGAGAAAGCAAATAAGCAAGGTTGACAATAGATCACCTCAGAAAAAAGACAAAGGTAGAAAAGGTCCACATATTGCTCCAGGTCAGCAGATAAAACAAAGGAATCGAATTTATCTGAGGATAGGACAATTCGCAGGAACTGCTTCTTGAAGTCTGCTGCCAGCATCTAGAAAATCGGGAGCTGCTTGCATTCATCGCAGCCTTTCTGGGAGACACAATTTCATTGAAGAGGGTCGTGGGTCTCCAAGAAACAGCTGCAACACTTTGAAGGCATAAAGGGGGTCTACAAAGAAGAATCAAGCCATTCTATGCTTGCTGCCATCACACTATCAAGAAAATTCTTCATCAGCAGTCTGCCATCTTCCTGTATTTCTAGGTTCCATCAATTTCCATTATAACCATTGTCTTAGTTAGCATCCTTTTAGTCTTCAAAAGCATTTGCATTGTAAAAGCATTTATGCATAAAGGGCGACCTATATAAGCTTTGGCATTCACAATCTGATTCAGACATAATAGTCATTGTAGTTTGCACTTAGCATTGTTATAAGCATTGTAATCATCCCTTGAAGGCGTCTACTTGATTCCATTCCATTGTAATCAGTTAAGGATACTATATCAAATGCATTGGGGGTTGCTTGCCAATTGTCTGACAAAATGTCTTGCTGCTGTAGTTAGCTATTTGAATCAAGCTAATGCGTATATCTGCATTTGAAAACACAAAAACAAATCTGCATTCGTTCTAAAATTCATAGGAGCATCTTAGTATTGTTTTAAACAAGTTCTTGTGCATTTCCAAGTACAATCTCAAGGCAAAATCACAAACAATAAATTGCATCAGTCACAATTAGCATTCAGGACAACTGTTTAACAATATTCCTCAAGGCACAAATCAGCAATTTACAGTCAAATTTGTTGAGGGATATCACATGCACTCCCTCGAAACTGCTGATGAAGGCTGAACTAGAAAGAAGGCACGTCAAGATCAAAAAGTTTCACACTAGGCGCCCCTAGCTGACAAGGCACAACTTCCATGCCTTAGCCATTTTTTGGTGATTTTCACATTTTTTACTTTTTGGTTTGCGTGTTCCCGCCAAGAGCTAGTGACCCTAGTTTGATTGCCGTTTCTCACTAGCCGATGAATAATAGAGACTGAAAGGCAGTCAATCTGGCAAGATTGATCAAATCTGAGATGAATTATACCCTTTGCCAACCTCCGACACTGCATCTTACCAATTTTTTGAGAGGCGGAATGTAATGACCCCAACCTCTCAGGGCAAAGTTATTATCGTTTTGCCCAGGTTCTAACAATGTGTTTCTCAAACTAACTGAGTGATCTTCAAAAGCTTGATTCAAAGACTATTCCCAAAATGTGTAATATCATAGCCAGCAGCATATTGAAATGTAACTGATATTATAAGTCCAAAAATTGCACATACTTGTAACCAACTTCTATATCAGAGCAGAGTTGCTTACAGACATAAATATGTTTCTCAGCATCAATTCTCAAGTTACACAGAAAATTATTCTTCCAGACACAGATTATTATCTCAGAACATGAATATTGTTCCAGAGATACACACATATAGAAGCCAAGAATTTGTAGATCAATAGAGGAAGTCTCAGTGCAATCTTTTCAAAGCTATTCAACCAGCAGATACATAGTTCATGGCTTAGTACCAACCGAACGAAATAGGCTCAACAGTTGGCATACCAATCTCTAATGTCATTTGGGTCAACATAGAATTGCATGTATTCGTGCTAGCAATAAGTAACAGGATCAATAGTGGCAAAAGCAAGAATACTACAAATACACAGGAAGATTGCAGTTTATAGCAAATCACATACACAGAAGATTGCAGTTTATAGCAAATCACTTCCAGGTATTGACACAATCCTTTTTAGCTAATAACAGCATAATGAGAGAGGAACAAAACAACGTACTTTTATTTCAGGATTGCTAGCCGATACAAATATTGCCAGTAAATGGGGTAAACTCTTTGACATACCCGATGGTGTGGCAGCAGTAGTGAATACCGTAGACAATGTGATACTCCAAAATAATCATACGATGATGGAAGTCCAGCGCCAGAGTCATATGATTATCCACGCCTGTCGCCCGTTCACATAAAATGACTGACTTCTACACTGATGATTCCAATTCCACTATTCCAGTTATGAATATGAAATCACAGGGTAATACCAATTATAATATTCGCCTCAGATAGTAACATCAAGGCGTTGATCATAAACTTCACGTCAGTGCCCGATAACCAGCGCTCACACATGATCAACAAAATCTCTCCAGTTGGTTCAATGCGTCATTCGCGTGAGCATCCTCCTGACAATTACATATCTCTTCGCAAGACCCAAGTGTTACCTCTGGAATATTTGTAGCGCTGAAGAACACGGAATACTACAACCTGACATTGGCCACTACTACGATCCTCCTGACGTGTAAGGGCTTTCCCAGTAACGGAATACCGTGCCTTGCTAGTGCTATCGGAAATCACGACTCCTTAGTCGCTTTTGCATGAAACTATCAACACCAGAGTCATTACTCATCGGACTCAACAGTAAGCCTCCATCCACTGAAGGAATGTCATCGTGAATGCTCAAGTACCAATGATTCCGCTCAGGGTTATTACCCAAACTCTTTCTACTTCCTACAAATCTTCAGAGACGCCAATCACCATATGAAACATTGTGTTCTTCTTTAATCAACCGGCTTGCTCAATGCTCCCGATTTGTATGCTCAAAAGAACCAAACTTGGGTTTTCGTCCAGGCCTGGTAAACAAACTCTGAGAGGCTACGTTCCCAGAATTCCCATATCAAAAATACCAAACTTCTTCAATCATCCGTGATAATCCATGATATCGCTTCCCAGCACAATTAAAGTCCGCCACATTCAGTTTTTTTAACTAAATTATTTTATTAGCTTTATAAACTATAGTTTTTGATATTCATGTCTTATAAAACTAATTTATTAATTAAATAAATAATTAAAATGCCTTTTTTAATAAATAAAGACAAATTAAATATTTAATTAATTATTAAGGGAGCCTTAAAATTAAGGGGACATCACACGGAACTGAGCTAATGGAGAAGTTAAATAAATTTTCGAATGGGGCGAAAACATTCTAAGTGTTGTGAAGCTAGGCACCCCTCCTTAATAGGGGCGCCCAAGCATCCCAGACTTGAAAATTTTTGACAAATTTCAACCTTCTTTCTTTTTCTTCATTTTCTCAAAAAATGCCATTGTTCTCTCTCTATTTTTGTGGTTCGATAGACCCTTGACATTGGATGATGAGTCAATTGAGGATCTTGAACATAACTGAGGTGATCTACTTTTCCCAACCCTAGAAAGTACTTTTGACTAATTTCCACATGATTGAATGAAGCTGAATGGGAAATTTGAATGTTTTTTGAAAAACGGAAAAATTTCACTAAGGCATGAAATGTTAGGTGCCCTTCTTGGCCAGGGGCACCTAGCTTCACCAGAATTAGAAAACTTCTCACAAATTTCAACCTTTTTTCCTTTTCCTTCTCCGTTCTTCATTTTGTGTGCAATGTTTGCCATTCATCGTTGTTTATGCAGCATTTGAGACTTTGAATCTGGCACCTGGCAATTGATAATCCTCTATTGATGACTTTGGAGCTCATGCTTTGCCTTCTGAAAAAATAGAATAGACCCACAAGAAGAATCTTGACCTTTTCACGATTTTGACCAAATCGTCCTGCTTAGGAAGTAATTTCAACCAATGACAATCAATTAGAGCCCTCCAAACAGAGATTCTATTTTTAGAAAGTTTTACCAACATCCATTTGCCAACAAACCCAATAACCCTTACTCGAGTCTATTTTTAGAAATTTTGACTTTTGACGACAATTTTTACAAGACTTTGACCACTCTTTACAAAATGCCTTAATGAAGCAAAAATTTTGATTGGGCACAACACCCAATATAAAACAAAATCCTTTGAAATGTAGTGACAATATGGGTTCCTTAATTATCTCAAGGATAAAGTGATTTTTTATGAATTAACAAAAATAAATCCATGAATGCTATGATATAATACATTTAATAACCACAATCTAGTATAAGGTAGAAGCATTATATAGTCTAACTATACTATTTCCACAGTCCATGTAATGAATTGTAAGGCTTCTGGTGAAAAGTTGTGTATCTGCTAAATTAGTTCAAGTGGGTTCCATAAACCAAAATAAAACTCTTGAGAGTCAAGACAACTGTTATATTCTACGGCACTTGAGCTCCATTTGTCACTTTTGTCGACATGCCAAGCCCTTGATTTAAGGAAATATACTAACTTATCACACTAATTCTGCAGCAAGGGAGCACAAGAAAATTTGTATATGAACTAAAATGCAAGATTTTTCCTAATCACTTGGGAATATACTTTCCAATTTGATCAAGGCATTCTTTAGAAAGACCTTTTTAACAAAGATGAAGGAGATCAAAATTAAATGATAACATTGTTTCTGAACATATGTATCAAGAACAATAAGATTTGAAGTACTAGACATCGCAATATAATTTCCTTCACTTGCCGAAATTGAATCCAATACAACCCATTGTTACTGTTGGCCCTCATGATTGTTTGAGTTGTTGCCCTTGATATCAAAGACACACAAAGACATTTGATACATAGGCATGACATGTTTGGGTTTAGTATGGTAATGCATTATACAGGTTGATGGCATATTCTCAATGATGGTCATTTGATTCACATGTTATTTATATTGTATTCTATTCATGTGGTTTATGTTATCTTATTAGTTGATACATGTTGATACTTGATTAGATTTCAATGCCAAATGCATTGTGTCTCTGATAAGGGGCTTAATGTGCTATCAATGAGTCTATTGATCTGCCATTAAGTTTTTATCATTCACTTAATACATGAGACATTGTTTTTCTAATACAAACAATATCAATTTGTATCTTGTAATAAAGTATCATTACAAGATCATGATTCATCTAGATGGCATTGGTATTTAAGGTGCGATACTTTGATTATCTACAAGCATAAAGATTGGTGCAAAGTTCTCATGCTAGTAGAGGTGATAATTATGGTTGACAAGTCTAAATTCATCTAGACTTTGTGCATAGACAAAGGTCTATATGTTCGACAAGGTTGTTTGCTTCACATGGTAGTCAACACTGACTACATTGAGCCTTATAAGATTTATTTTATTTGGGAAATCATTATTGGTATATTTGTTTATTTCAAAAGTCATTTTACATTCGAGCTTTATAAGGTTTGATTGCATGTGGAAACAAAAGAATAGACGCCAGCATAATGATAATGTTTTGGTTTCGATGGTAAAGATGTTTAAAGAGGACACAATGATATTGAAAAGGCATCGACACATGTTTTTTTTGAGCACATGGCAAATGAATTAGGGTTCGATGGAAAACATAAGAAACTACTCGAACACAAAGTCATTATGTCGGTTATCATTTTGTTTGAAGAAAACTCACAAGGAGTTAGAGTTAGCAGGCAAATGATGACGGTATCTCTTGGACATGGCATTGCTCTAACTGTCAACAGGTAGTTTGAAATATTCCCCTTAACTTTTTTCCCAAAATTTAACACACAAATCAGCAACCAATCACTGATTAGCGTTAGCTCCAAATACAAATTAGCATAGAAAGTAACTCTAACCAAGAATGTTCACCAAGATCCCAATGTGGGCGAGGTAATAGCATATGGTCAGAGGATCATTAGGTATAAACTAAACTGAAAGTACAATTCATCTATTGATGCAGGCATCCACAAGTAGTGGGAATACTCCACCTATTTAGTGGGTGAGATTATTATATTATTAAGGCGGCAAGCCAGCCATTAAATCCTCTCTTCCACTTATTTCGTGGGGGGAAAACAGTCCACACAACCACTTATTTTGTGGGGGGAATTTACAATTAAGAAAGATGTTTATTCTAAAACTCAACCACTCAATTGTGGGAGTGTAATCAAGTATAAATTGCAGCAGTAAAATGAAATAGCAATAGCCGTTAGTACTACTAACTAGCTTTACAATGAATAGAAATAGCTGCAAGTAAGAGAGATAAGCTTCTAGAATGTTCTTTATCCACACTGGCAGTAAACCATCCAGAGGTACTTAATGTGAGAAATAGAAAATAATTGCAGCAATAAAGGATTGGAACAATACTATTGTTTACAGTCTTACAATATAGAAAGAGAGCTACAAATTACATCAATATTACAATGTTTTCAAAGCACCAAGATACTGAATGATTCCATGATTAATAGTAGCAATTATAGATGAAGAAAGGACTGGAAATTCAAACTGAAACAAGTCTGATATAAATCTGCAATTCTGGAAATGAATAACTAGCAACTATAAGAATTAATTAAATGCCCATAACTTCACCAAAATACCTCTGAATGGCGTGAAACGAAGTGCAATGAACCTCTAGAGGATAGGCGCCCATGACAAGATGAAGAAACAGCCTCAAAAGTCATCCATTAATTTATGGCACAATTCCCAATACTCTATAGATGGTACGGCTCTTGAGAAGGGCGATTTAGCAATAAAAAATCAAAGACTTGGAAATAAATTCCAATCTCTTGTGGAAGGGGTTGCCTTGGGTCTAGAAGCACTTTGCAAACATACTTAGAATGATATTTAATTTGCTCAAAAAGCTGTCAACAAAAAACACTTTCAGCCATGATAAACTAGCAACATGAAAATTGGAAATATCTCACCAAAACTCCACAATAATGCTCAATATGTACTTCTGGATGAAGCACACTCTCAGTCCACCACCTAGGGAACCATAGTTTCAGGCCCGAAGAGTGGAGTAGATTTGCTAAGCTAACCCTTAGCCGGATTCTAGATTTCAAACTAGCAACATAACGTTATATTTTTCCAAAGATAATCAGCTCTTCAAACAGCAGCAATATATAAGCTTCAATTGGCAAATGAAGCAACAAGAACTCTTCAAATTCCAAGAAGCTGAATCACTTCAACTTCCAAAAGGGATGCCACCTTTTTACATTTTACTTTTTGAAATAATAAAATATTACTCAACCTCCCTTAGGCGTCCAACTTCACTTTGCAACAATAAAGCATTTAATAAATCATTAAATGCACAATTGACCCCCTTAATGGCCCCTCTTTAAAACAACATGAAGTTATTACTCCTAGGCGTGGGGTACAACTGAGAATAAAGCATTTAATAAATCATTAAATGCACAACTGACCCCCTTAATGGCCCCTCTTTAAAACAACATGAAGTTATTACTTCTAGGCGTGGGGTACAACTGAGAAACATGAAATTTGACTAAGTATAAAAACTCAGTCCATGGAGATAACCAAAACCAATGCCAATACTAAAACTGATGGATAGCAAGATGACTTGAGCTGAACTGCTAATGATGCCACTGCCAAAATTAGACTTACTAAAAATAGCCAACTGCTATAAATAGTAAGTTCACATCAAAACACAGAAAGCCAAACTGAACACTTAATTGCAAAGGATTGAACTGCTGCTAGACAAATACAGCCAAAAGATAGACTTGCTAAAAATAGCAACTGCTATAAATAGTAAGTTTGCACAACATCCTCTGAACACCAACTAAGCAGTATCTGAAAGAGGAAACCCTAATTTTCTGCCTCAGCTTAGCCTACGGATTTCCGGAAATAGGATAAATCTAAATGAAGAGCATAGGGCTAAAATGGGGACATTACATAGTTTTTTGCAAGCTGAATTTACAAGTAATATCTTCCAATTATTTTTGTTGACAGGTAGTTATCAATTTGATTAAAATTCTTCAATGTTAATGATGTCAGTTACTAAGATCCGTGGTAATTTTGTTTCACTATCTTCTATGAACGATGGATCTAAAAGAATGTAGAAATCCATTTATTCAAAGGGCATTTGTTAAAAAAATATTTTTACAGATTTAGAGGTTAATGGCACCTATTTTTTCAAAACCCTTGACTATTTTTTCAAGGTTTTGGTTTATTTTTGACAATGGATAAAGAGATAATTTGTTTTTATAACTGTTTTATTGTCAAACGCAGCAATGTGTAGCGTACCTATCATTGTATATGGGTATCTTGAAGAAATAGTTATTGCAATCAGTTTTAAAAGTTATATCTAAAAGTTTTGATGCAGGTAGATGGCAGCATATGTGAATCTTTTATATACTTATATAAATAGTGGTTGATCACTATTTTTTTAGTTCGATGCTTTTAATAGAATTATCATGTTGGAATGAAAATAGAATTGTGTAATTGAAATTTTGCAAATATGATGCAAAACTGTTTGTATTTCTGATATATTTAATATTTTAGAGATTTCGGAATGAATCTTTAAGATGTTAAATGTATTAGAATGAGAGTAATATCTGATGTGAAGGGAAACAGAGAAACCCTTTGTATTTTACTGTCTATGTTGTTTATCATTAAAATGAATTTGCCAGTGAGGCATTGTTGTATTGCGAGTAAGGAATTTTGAAATCTATTAGTGAGATAGTATTGCCAGTGAGGCATTGTAAACAGAAAGTTTTTTCAGATTAAGCCAGTGAGGCATCATTTCTGTAGTGGTTTTTCTACCCCTAGAGAATTTTCCACTTGTCAAATTCTTTGTGTTGTGGTCTCATTGCTTTGATATGATAATCTTTCAAGATGATCTTTGGTTTGCTTTAATATTTCTTGGTTCAGTCTTTTAATAATTGCATTCAATTCATGAATGTATTTATCATTGAAATATTAAAAGCATAAATTATTCATTTTCTAAGGCAAGAGTTAAAATTTCTTTAAGACACTGATTCTCCCTGCCCCCCCTCTCAGTGTCTTCTTCACTCCAACAGTTACCATGTCTGGAACCCTTGATATATAGTGCTTAGTGTTGCCCATATGAATCAGTTAGTAAAAGAACCCAAGATTTTCAAAATTGATGTCTAAGGCTTTGGTAGGTTGATATTTTAGTGAATTTTTTTAGTCTGATTGTGAAGGTTCAACCAAGGATCTGGAAGGTGTCACCACACTCAATGACCAGTGATTAAATTCATATAAAATTCAATCTTATGCACCCATCTTTCTTGAAGCTGTCAGTTCATGAAACCTTGTCCAGGCTGGGTCAAGCTTTGCGAATAAAGTAATAACAAGAATGCATTTTTGGCCATATCATGTGGTGGCACTCTTTCAACCATGTAATTTAGTCACCATGGACATGGGCATTTTTAATAGATCTCTCAAGTTTGTTACAGGTTAAACATTTTATCTCTAGTACCTTCAAGATATTGCATAAGGAGTTTCTAGTTAAGCTAGAGAAACACAAAGTTCTGCCTTATATTTAATTTTTAAATATAAACATTGAAGATGGGTTTAAAAGATAAAGTGACTAGTTTGAGTGATGAACTTCTATGAGAGAATTTAAATATATGCATCAGAAAAACACATAAAACAGAGATTCTAGTTCAATATTCTCATAGCAGTGAAGTTGAATTGATTTTAGCATCCAACTTACCTTCCAAACTGTGTTGTTGAACAAGATGGACTCCTTCTTGAATAGATATTTAAGTTGGTCAATCTCACCCTTTGTATTTCTTATTGCTTTCATCATTCCGCTGTCAACATTTGGATCTAGAAAGCACTTCCTCTCAATTGCATCCTTTGCAATCTTTTTCCATACGGATTTACTTTTAACTAGCATGGACCCATTTCCAACAATCCAAAGACAGAATCTGTTTATCAACACCACAATAGCATCTTATTTGTAAAATATAAGTTGATGCAATCTCTTTGTGATGATACAAGTAAATAAAAAGAATGAAGCAAAGAGATTGCAGAACACCAATTCCCAAAGAAACAAAACAGATAGAGAAAAGTACCTTGCACGTGTTAAAGCAACATTTGCACGTCTCCGATCAGAAAGGAAGCCAGGGTACTTGGTTCTAACAGTGGAAATTATGATAATGTCCTTTTCTCCACCTTGAAACCCATCCACCGATTTGACCTGTACATCAATAGTGTTCATCCATTCATCCTTATCCCTTATCTTACTCTCCAAGTATCTAACTTGAGCACTATAAGGTGCTATTACACCTACACTAATTTTCAAGCCTTCTCTGCCAGCACAAACTGATAAAATGTTTCAAATTAGAAACACTTGTTTCAGATTTCCTTGACTGGTAAAATACTATTTCAAACAATAAAGGGGAAATAAAAATATCACCTTTTTTATGTGTTTTACATTTTTAACTTACTCAGATTTTAAAAATTCTTAAGACAGATTTAGGGCACACTTAAAAAATAAAAATAAAATTCACATCTTGACATAAGTTGCATAAAATGTCTAGCTAAAAAACTATGAAATATATACATTAAATTTTAAAAAAAATTAAAAATGTATTTTTGGAGTGCATAGTCATTGCTTAATACCATAAGGATGCTAATTATACAGTAGAAATTAAAATATATAAGATTAACCAAGCGAGGCGCAGCAAGAAATAGAGTTTTTAAATAGTCTTGATTATTAGATACAATATAGTGTTACACTACTTTGTACACAGGCAGTCATTGGTTATGATGGTGATGTAGTGACACATTAGTTATGTTTAAAAGGGTAAATTACATAATGTAAGTTAGAACCACCCAATTTAATTTCCCTGTATGCAAATAAATACAGCATATGCACATTTAAGTGTGTGTCACAATTTTTCACAATCTTTGTGCATTCATTCTTCTAACATTTGGTATTAGAATGACGAATTCCTAGTAGAGGGTATACCAAACCAATCAATTTGGGAGGACAAGAAATTCATCATTTCTTGTGAAGGACAGACTCAAGGATGCACTGGCATAATTAGAGTAAGTCTCAAAAAATTCCTCTTCAAAACCAATTATAACATTTTTCTTAAGGGACCAATTGAGTGTCATTGAAAGGTCCAGCTGACTATCACAGCAGGGACATGATCAAAAACACAAAAATGACACGAACAGAAACACTAAAGAGACGTAGAAAGAAGGTGCAGAGCAGATGCAAAAAATAGCAAGGTTAGTAACCCTAGCATCCAAAAATAGCATACATTAGCAGCATAAAATTCAATTGGAAACCCCTAGAGACAAAAATTGACAGTTCAGTGATCAGATATGGACATAGCTATAATGTCCCCTTTTGGTGCTTAGCCAATTTGTGCACATTTAGCCAGTTTCCAAGTCTTTGAGAATAGAAGGCTGCAAACAGAAGAACATGATGGATTCAAGGTTATGGTAGCTGATGGGTACAAACTTTCTTGTACTCGTAAGATTTCTAATCTAGGCATAAAGTTGGAAGATTATGAGTTGAAGGATGAATTCTATGTGGTGAACATTGGGGACACTAATATGGTTTTAGGGATGCATTGGATGAAATCTCTTGTGGAGTTCTCTTTCAATTTGCAAAAGATGGAAATGAAGTTTGAATGAAATGAGAAAAAGATAGTGCTCATAGGTTTATCAGATGCATGCCCTAGAGTTGTATCTTTCAATAGGATGGAGTGTTTGATTAGACATGAGCAGGTGGAGTGGGCAGCAGAGTGTCTTATCATGCCTATAGTTGTAGACCAACAAATGAACAACTACCATCTTGATATTTAGAAGTTGCTATCCAAGCATAGAAAGGTGTTTGGTAGTATTCCCCACGGAGTACCACCAAAGACGTGGATAGAGCATGTCATAGAGCTGGAGGAGGGTGCCAAACTAGTGATCACTACGCCATACAAACATCCTAAGAGGAATAAGGATGAGATAGAGAAGGAAATTAAGTAGTTCTTGGAGATAGGGCACATTAGACCCAACAAGAACCCATTCACATCAGTAGTGTTTTTAGTGAAGAAAAAAGATGCAACAATGCAGACGTGTATATTGATTATAGGGCATTGAATTAGAAAACAATTAAAAACAGGTACCCTATTCTACAGATAGATGAGTTGATTGACGAGTTGCATAGAGCTTCTTATTTTCCAAGATAGATAACATCAAATCTGGATGAGGAGAGAGGACATAGAGAAGAAAGCTTTCAGATGTCACTTTGTGTTGATGTTTTTGGGTAACTTCGGGAGGTAAGCTAGAAGTCAAGTCGGCCAATCATAAACAGTTATTAAATTTGCTAGGTCGGCTCAAGTGAAGAATGACGCCTAGATTTGTATAAATAGGAGAGAGACTCTCCTCATTCAAAAATTTGTTCATTCATTCGCTCTTTTGTGATCAAGAAGAAGGTTCGCTACTCAAGGAGGTTCACTATTTTGCACTGAGATTCACTTTTGCTCAAAAATTCACACTACTTAGTGTTGGGTTATATTATTGTACTCTGCCTATCTTGGTTTGATTCTTGAGTGCTATTTTTGCACTGTTGTACCTAATTTATCATTACTAAAGTTTTGCTAGGTTTTTCTCCCTTGTGTAGAAGGGTTTTCCAAGGATAAAAATACTATGCCCACTGTTCTATATTTATTTTTTTGCTTATTGTTCATATCTGATCTAAAATTAACATGGTATTGTTGTGACCTTCTCACACATCACCCCATTCAAAATGGGGACCCCCTGATTTTTGGTCCATTCGAGTCTTTTGGCTTTGGTTTTGGGTTGTTTTGCATCTCTCTTTCTGTCCTTTCTATCTTTATAATGATGTACCTATCTTTTGACCTGGTTTGAAATTTTGACTAAGTCTGAAGTGCAATTGGTCAGATTAGGATTTGCATTCTTCAAGTCAGTTTGAAGTTAATTTGAATGAGCGAATCGAATTCTGAGCTTGGCACTGTAATCAGAAGGCTTCCAGTGGGTTCCTAGCAAAATTTCACTGAATTCTGACAACTTTCTATTTTTAGCAGTTCGGGCTTCAAAAGCCATTTTTAGGGTTTGCATGTGTGCTTTTTCAATGCATGTCTAGAGAATCTTTTTGGATTTTTCAAGACCTTCGCGATGGTATAGCATGCAAGCCGTGACAGTGACTTTTAGCAGGTCTGGCTTTGGGAGAAAATTTTAGGGTTTGCATGTATGATTTTTCCATGCATGTCAGGATATTCTTTATGGATTTTTTGAGAGCTTCGCAATGATGTGACATACAAGCCAAATTGATCACTTTTCAAGAACTTACTATTTTTGGCCGGTGCCCACATGCAAACCAGTTTTCTAGGTTTTTCTAGGTTTTTTAAGATCTCCTGGGCAGTATGACATGCAAACACATTCAGCAAGTGGTTGGCTACTTTTTCGGGCATTTACTATTTTTAGCAATTTCACCTTAGCAGCTCCCCAACACTTCAATTTCGTGAACAAAGCAACATGCAACAAAAGCGGGGTCAACAGAAGTCATTTGAGCCACATGCAAGTCAAATTAGGTTTTGCAGCTTCGAGACTCAAAATGAGCGGTCAAATGCCAGAACCTCTGAAACTGATCTATCCCATCTTGAGCAATATCTCTCAAGGAATCCACTGGTAAAATTTGAAGGCAATCTGAGCACTTACTATTTATAGTAAGTCACTTTTCGAACAGGCTATAAATAGTAGGTCAACACAAGGCACCAGTGTGAACAGGTCAAACAGGCCACACAGATCCAATGGCATGAATTTCAAGTCAATCCAAGTTTTAGAAGTATGAAAATCAGGGGACTTACTAAAAATAGTAAACTAGGGCAAGAAGGCAAAGAAATTGGCTAAGTATAGCATGCAAGTGCAAACTAAAGCAGGTACCCCGAGTGCGCCCATGCTCAATGAAGAAGGATGGAGAAAAATTGCTAAGTCATAAAAGTTCCTGTACCACCCCTCATATGCGCCCAACTTGCAAGGTCATGGAGAAAAACACCTAAGGTTGGAAATTCTTGTTGACCCCCCCAAATGCACTGTGCCTTGAGATGGAGGTGAGAAAATTGTCTAAGTTTAAAAGGAAATTCTTCCTCACCTAGCCAAATGCGCCCAAGTTGGAGATACAGCTAAAAAAATTTCTAAGGCATGAGAAATTCCTCCATCACCCCCTAAATGCGCCAAGTCAAGAGGGGGGCTTAGAAAAGTTGCTAAGGCGTGGAAATTCCTTGACCCCTTGTCAAATGCGCCCAACTTGGAGGAGCATGGAGGAAAAAGTTGCTAAGTGTTGAAAAATTCCTTGAGGACACCCTGAATGCACCCATCTTGAACGGTTGACTTGAAACATGTTCTAGGCATTAAAAAAATTCCTTCCCGCACCCCTAAATGCGCCCTCACCAAGGAAGTGGTGTGAAATATTTTCTAAGTGTGGAAGTGGAAGCTCAACTACCCCAATGCGCCCAAACTAAAGAGAGGGTGATGAAAACTTTCTAAGGAAAAGAAAATTCCTTGACCCCACCTTAAGAATGCGCCCATCCTGTGTAGGAGATAGAAAATTCTTCCAAATGTTTGCAAATGACAGGAGAGAGGTCCTGTTGTGACCTTTTTCACACATCGCCCCATTGCGAATGGGGACCCCCTAATTTTTGCTTCATCTTGGTCTTTTGGCTTTGCTTTTGGGTCCTTTTGTCGTCGTCTCTCTCTTTTGTTCCGTCTGTCTCTCTAGGGATGTGCCCGTCTGTGAGCTTAAATGTAAGATTTTGGCTAAGTTTAGGGTTTGAACTTCCTTGCCAATTTGAGGTCAAATGAAGTAATTAACTTGAAATCTGAGATTAACGTTGCTGTTAGTGTACTTCCAACAAGCCCTCAGCAAAATTCCACCAGATTTTGGCAACTTACTATTTTTAGTAAATGTGCAATTCAGGGCATTCCGTCAACGTTCTTGAAGTTTTAACAGTCACATTGCGTTCAGAACATGTCAAGCTGCTCACTGGAAAAATTTGAGTTGAAACAGACAACTTACTATTTTTAGTAGTTCAGCTTCTAAAGCAAATTTCAGGGCTTAGATGCAGAGCTTTTCAACGCATGTCTGGAGATTCCTTCTGGGTTTTCAGAGACCTTCGCGATGGTGTGACATGCAAAGCGAGATAACAAATTTTAGAATTTAGTCTTCCGAGGCTATTTTTAGGGTTTGCATGTCAGGGTTTTCTTTGCATGTCTGCATATTCCTTATGGGTTTTTCGAGAGCTACGCAGTGATGTGACATGCAAACGGAGATAATCACTTGTTCAGGAACTTACTATTTTTAGCAGATGCACCCCAGCAGTCGCTTCCCAGCACTTCAGAATCACGAACTAATCGCAATGCAACAGAAATGAGAACAAACGGAGACCATTTGATACGCATGCAAGACAAATTAGGGTTTCCAGCTTCGGGACCCCAAAAAAGGAGTAAAAAGTCAGAATTTTTGAAAACCAATGTATACCATCGCGATCAGTATCTTCCAAGCTATCCCCTGGTAAAATTTGAAGGAAAACGGAGCACTTACTATTTTTAGTAAGGCGTTCCTGAGGCCAGCTATAAATAGAAAGTCAACATCTAGTCTCAGTTTGAACAGGCAAGTTTACCAACGAGGATCACAGCATTCAAATTTCAAGTCAAACGGAGTTGCAGAAGTCTCAAAAGCAAGCAGTTACTATAAATAGCAAGCCACCTCTAGAAACATGCTATAAATAGCAGGTCAGCATAAGGCATCAGCAGGTGCAGATCAAGCAAGTGATGAAGACCCTATGGCGCGAATTTTAGATCAAACAAAGTTGCAGAGGATGGAAAATCAGACACTTACTATTTTTAGAAGGCTGGTACAGAGGAATTAGGGTTTCCTAAATTCAAGGGAAAAACACGACAATCGTACAAATGCAACATCTAGCTATGATCACCACACTTCAGGCAATCGGCACGCAAAATTTGAAGGCATTCTAAACAATTGCTATTTTTAGTAATTTGCTAAAATAGCAGGTACAAACAGATATCAGGCATCAGTAGCACAAACACATCCCGAGGTTTAGAACAAAGCAAAATCCAGCCTTTTTGGAGCTTGAAATTAGCTTGAAGTGCAAAGTTGACAAACTTTCTAAAAATAGCAAATTAGGGTTAGCATGATCAAGTTGCCCTAAATCAGGCAAAGAGCATAAAATTCACTGAAATTGATAAATTTTCGAGTCCAGCCAATGAAGAATGCCTTTAAAAGCTGAAGGTTGGTGGAAATTCTCTAAGCACTTGAAATTTGAAGTTCCCAGGCCAAATGCCCCTTGAAAAGCTGAAGATGAGGCAAGAAATTTAGTGAAGGCATTGAAAATGGAAGCTTGCCTAGGGAAATGTGCCCAAGGTCAGAGAAAGAAGATGAAGTTTGACTAAGTACTTAAAATTTGAAGCTCCTGCTCTCCTAGGCGCCTTGACTACTTAGGTTTAATGGAAAATTCTTCTAATTGTTTGAAATTGGAAGTTGGCATGGTGAAATGCGCCCTTGAGGTTCAAGATTGCTAAAATTACTCTAAGGCATTCAAAACTTGAAGCTAGACACTCCATTTGCGCCTTGACTTAGAGGAAGGCTGGAGAATATTCTAAGTATGGAAAAATGGAAGTAGCACCTCCAAAATGCGCCCTTGCATGTTGAAGAGACTAAAACAAATTTTCCAAGTCTTGAAAGTTGAAGTAGAAGTCTCCAAATGCGCCCTTGACTTGAGAAGAGGGTGATTAAAAGTTTAAGTATTGCAAATTTGGAGTAGACCCTTCTAAGTGCGCCTTAGCTGGAGGAGAGGGCCTAGAAATGTTCTAAGGCATCAAATTTGAAGTCCCAAGGGCAAAATGCGCCCAAGCTTGAAGAGGTTCCAAAAAATCTTCTAAGTATCCAAAATTGGAGGCTCACACTTCTAAATGCGCCCTTGAGGGAGAATGGAAGATGAGAAGCTTGGAAAATTTTCTAAGTATATAAAATTTGAAGTAGAGAGGGTCAAATGCGCCCTGGCTCTGAGGTGACTCCAGCAAAGTTTCTCTAAGTGTTGCAAAATGAAAGATTGACCTCTCATATGCGCCCACCCAGTGGAGTTAAGATGAAAGTTCTTTAAGGCACTTAAAGTTGATGTTCACACATGCAAATGCGCCCAAGAAGGATGGGGAGATTTGGAAATTTTCTAAGTATCACAAACTTGAGGTGGCTACCTCCAGATGCGCCCTTGAAGTAAGAAGAAGTTGATGAAATATTCTAAGTGGCAAAATTTGCTCCTCTATACTTGAAATGCGCCCATGCTTGTAGTGGTGGGTTTTAAAAACAAAAATGCCTAAGGCATGTAAATTGGAGGATTGAAGTCCAAAATGCGCCCTAGCCTTGACTAGAGGGTAAAATATTCTAAGTATTGGGAAATCGAAACTCAAAGCCCACCTAGGGAAATGCGCCCAAGGCATTCAAGAAGAAAAATTTTCTGAGTCGAAACAATAAAAAATTTCTCACCACAGGAAGATGATTTGAAGATCAAATAAAAATTTTCTAAGGCAATCTAAATATTTTTTCTAAGTATTATCAAATTTCCACCCCCCTAGAGGAAAATCACGCCTGGACTTGGAAGTATGGAATTTGGATGAAATTGCCAGAGATGAAGTCAGATGATGCCAGCTGCACAAGGTCAATAAAATTTTTCAAGTCAGAGCAACAAGAAATGTCCACACATGTGAAGAACGGGATTAAATTTGTTAAAAGATTATTTTCTAAGGTTCAAAATTCAAGAAAATTAAATAAACCCGTTCGTTGTATACCCATGAATTCGACACGCTCTGAAGAAAATTTTCTTCTGGGTATTGAAGATTGTCAACGAGGAATGGATTTTAGTGTCTTCTGCAGTTCGCCAAAGCCTTCAGGATGGAGATTTTTGAAGGGCACTTAAATAATGCATTTCCTAAGCAAAAGTTTAAAAAGATTTCTAAGGCAAGAGAGGAAGAAGATGTTGAAATATATCACCTTGGTGGATGAATTTGAAGTTGGGCACCTAGATAATTTTTTATCAAATTCCTGATGAAAGCATTTTTTTTCTCGAGCCTGAGTTGGATGAAATATTAGAGTGAAGTGCACCAAGCAGAATACAAGATGGGTTAGAAATTTGGCTAAGGCATGAAGAATTTGAACGCAAAGTTGGCTAGTGAAGACGATGAACCCTTGGAAGTTAAAGCGTGAAAATCAGGTAAGTAAGCTGAGTTTTTTATGAAGTGTTCTAATACTCTTCTCCTTGCTTGTTTTGCAGGAGGAACGTCGAGACCAAGCAGTGGTGACTTAAAGTGATGAAGCAAGTAATTCAAGATGACATCTCAACCTCGAAGGAAGAAAAGTTGCAAAAAATGGCTAAGTGTTGAGACTTCTAGTATGTGCCCAGCTCACGCAACAAAGAAGAAGTTGAAGAACAACGCCAAGAAGAAAATCAAGAACAGTGTGAACACGTTTCAAGACTGGAATCTTCTAGAAGGATGATGGCCATTAATGGCTCATTTATTACCCCACCCCTCTTGGTGGCGGTTTTTAGGGTGAATCTTGTTTAGGGCTGAGGTGGCACGATCTAGGCCATCCAGTCGATTGTAATCTGAGCCGTCCACTGGACTTGGCCAGCTATAAAAGGGGCATCCCCCCTCATTTGTACCTTAGTAGAATTAGAGTAAAAGTTAGAATAGAGAGACAAATTAGAAGTAGCTTAGTATAGATTGATAGAGTAGTTGAAGAAGGAAAGTTTTTCCTTAAAACTTTGTAAGAAATTGTTGTGAACACTCTCCCAATAAAAAGAATTTTGATTGATGATGAATTTCGTCTTTTGTTGTGAGTAGCTAGCAAGGTTTCTTCGTCCTTCTGATTCGAGTAGTGGCTTAAAGTGGAATAAGTTTCATTTCATGTACGTAGGTGATAGTTGTGGAATGTGGTCTTCAATTTGAGCAAATTTCGTCTATCCATACCACTAGTGTGTTCGCTGATGGTGAATGCGCCTTGTGTGGTCAACTGGAATATCATGTACTTAACTTCGATCATGATTTGTATGTTTATATGTGTCGTTGTGATGGTATTTTCATGCTAAGTTGTGATCTAAACACCTTGAGCTACTCCTTTGAAGATTGCACCGGTTCTGTGGAGGCTGTCCAAAGCGAGGCAAAGCAGAGCCTGGTTGAAGCTTGTGAGAATTGATCGCCATGTCCCATGCCTTAGAGTAGATTAGAGCTCTCTAAACCCTACATTTTAAATTCAATACTTTCAAGTTAGTTTAGGAAACAAGAACTTCATAAACAAATCTTTCGAGCATTTGAATTCCGTAAGTCCCCTTGAAATACCAGCAAATCACATCGAGCCAACTGAGACTATTCGCATTGAAGGAGCCTTGGAGTTGAACGCACGAACTCTCTCGCAATCTTAGAGTGTTGGATACTTTGATCAAGAGAGAATAGGGTAACCATTGGTGACTTTATTCTGCATTGGTGCGGTCACGAAAAACACATCAACAGGTCCAAACACGCCCAGCTTGAAGTGATGATTTGAAAATTTTCCTAAGGCAAGGAGAAATGCACCCAAGGAGAAGAAGCAAGAATAAACTTTGGTGAGAAAATATTTTTCTAAGGTGGAAAATAAAAAATTAAATCTACCCCTTCGCATGTATACACATGAATTTTGCATTTTCTGAACGGAAAATTTTTCTGGGTCTTGTATATTTTCTAAAGGGAGATGATTTTGAAACTTTTCATCCCTTACATGAGATTTTAAAGTGGACAATGGGTGCATGGTTGGTGAAATTTTCCATAAGAAATAAAAATTTTCTAAGGCAGAGACATCAAGGTATATAATTTTCTAAGGGAGGAAACAAAAGCTAAAGGGATCTCAAATGTGCCAAGGTGGGAATGAATGAAGACATGAAAATTTTCTAAGGAAGCAAGGGCTTTCATATGCGCCCTCAAGTTGAAGTGTCAAGCTCTTAAAAGAGGATGGACAGGATAGGTGAATAAAATGGCTTAGGCAAGAAGATGAAAACATCAAGGTTATATATGCCCCAACTCATAAATGTTAAATGTGCCCATGGTCAAGATGTCATGAAGGAAGCAAAGTTTGATCCAAAGATCAATCAGACCTTGAAAATCAAAACATGGAGACTAGGTAAGTAAAGTGAATTTATATTATAAAGTGTTTTGATGCCCTTCTCTTTTGTCTTGCAAGGTGAACATCAAGGCCAAAAGCGTGATGACTTGGGGTGATGGATCAAGTAGTCCAGGACAACACTGCAACCTTGGAAGGAGGAAAGCTACATGTTCGAAGTTCCTCCATGGTGTCTCAGTTGTGCCCAAATCATGAACAGAGATGTTGAAAGAAATGGCTAAGTGTTGGGATTTCTCCACAAAGACATAATATGCACCCAACTCAGGTAGGCAGATGGCAAGGAAGAAATGATCGAGTCCAAGACTAAAAAATCCTTCAAGATCAGGATGAAAGAAAAGATGAAGTACCAAGCGTTAAAGATCATCCTCAGGCACTAAAGTGTACCCAAGATGTAGTGGCATCAAAGAGAAAAATCACCATCAAACATAAGAAAGAGGTTGCAATATTGAAGTTTTAGATTGAGAACATGCTTGCCATGCCGATTGAAGCTATGTTGGCCAGATTCATTGAGTTTGCAGTCAAGAAGAATATTGGGAGCACGTATCTAGACAAGAATCTTATAGAAGGATGGTGGACATTAATTGCTCATTTATTACCCCACTCTTCTTGGTGGCGGTTTTTAGGGCTAGGGTTTATGTGGCTCAATCTGAGCCCTTCATTGTAATTGAATCTGAGCTGTCCACTGGATTTGTCCATCTATAAAAAGGGCATTCCCGCTCATTTGATAGATAGTGGTGCTTCACGTCACATTACAGGCTACAGAGAGCATCTTACAAACCTAGTAGAGAAAGAGTCTAATTTACAGGTTATAATTGGAGATGATGCTAGTTATGCTATAAAGGGAGTTGGGCCCACTTTCTTCCAGCTAGTTTCGGGTATCCCTCTTCAATTGAGTGATGTTTTGTTCATACCAAGGATCAAAAGGAACGTTGTCTCCATTTCAGCCTTGGAGGACAAAAGCTACAAGGTTGCTTTCTCTGAAGGAAAGGTTCTTGCATGGCCCAAGAACTCTAGCATAAATTTAGTTCATGTGATTGGTATTCGCTAGGAGAGCCTATATAGATTGTCAATATGACTAGTTCAAGCATTATTACACGGCTCTATCAATCTAAGTAAACTATGGCATAGGAGACTTGCTCACTTACATTACAAAGCCCTTTCCACTATGGGGGAGATGGTTACTAGTTTTTCGAAGATCAACATAGAGCATGATGGCATCTACAGAGGATGCGCACTTGGTAAGAATACCAAGAGTCCCTTCCATAGCAATGATTGTAGATCCACGGGGATCTTAGATCTTATCCATTCAGATTTGTGTGGACCGATGTCTCTAGCATCACTGAGTGGATTTTGGTACTATGTGACTTTCATCGATGATTATTCCTAGAAGACTTGGATTTACTTCTTGAAATCCAAGGAGTCTGAGAAAGTTCTTGATAGATTTCGAGAATTCAAGGCACAAGTTGAGAAAATGTTTGAGAAGAGGATTAAGGTTCTGAGATCAAATAATGCAGGGGAGTACACTTCCAGAGGATTTCGTAATTTCTGCATTGAGGCAGGGATCAAGAAGGAGTTCTGTGTTCCGTACAATCCTCAGCAAAGTGGAGTAGCCAAAAGAAAGAACAGATCTATAGTAGAGGCAACTAAGGCTATGATTCATGATCAGAATTTGCAGAGTTTCCTATGGGCAAGGGCTTCCAGAACTGCAGCATATGTTCACAATAGAAGTCTTCATCGAATATTGGGGAACATGACTCTAGAGGAGGCCTTCAAAGGTGTGAAGCCTGAGGTTAGTCACCTGAGGATATTGGCTGTCCTGTGTACATTCATGTGCCCAAGGACAAAAGAACAAAACTAGAACCTTCAAGCAAGAAAGGTACATTTGTGGGCTACAGTGACTCTTCAAAGGCTTACAGAATATACATCCCAAGGTAGAAATAGATTGAGATCAGTTGGGATGTCTCCTTCGAAGAGGAGGTAGCCTTCAAGAGATTTAAAGGATATTGTTGGGAATAGGATGCCATTTAATTGCAATCCTAAACATTATTTCATGTATCTCTGTTGATGTGATTTTCATGACCGCACCAACGCAGAATAAAGTTGCCAACAGCTTC
Organism: Sequoia sempervirens; assembly: GCA_007258455.2. Taxonomy (NCBI): domain Eukaryota; kingdom Viridiplantae; phylum Streptophyta; class Pinopsida; order Cupressales; family Cupressaceae; genus Sequoia; species Sequoia sempervirens. The sequence continues at coordinate 383,672,659 of VDFB02270651.1, read as the reverse complement.
CCTATTTTCTCTTGATCAAAGTATTCTGCATGCTAAGATTGCAAGAAAGTTCGTGCGTTCAACTCCAAGGTTCTTTAAGTGCGAATAGGCTCAGTTTGGCTCGATGTGATTTGCTGGTATTTCAAGGGGACTTACGGAATTGTTCGGCAACGGAGAAAGGAATTCAAATGCTCGAAAGATTTGTCTATGAAGTTCGGGCTACCTATTCTAACCAGAAAGTACTGAATTGAAATGGTGTAAAGGTTTAGAGAGTCAATCTATTCTAAGGCGTGAGATATGGAGCTCAACTTCAGCAAACTTCAAACCGGACTTCGCTTTGCCTCGCATCGGACAGCTTCCACGGAGTCGGTGCAATCTTCAAGGGAGATGACTAGAGATGTTCAAACCACCACTTGACATAAGGATACCATCACAACGACACATACCATTATTCAAACTGTGATTGAAGTTAAGTACATGATATTCCAGTTGACCACACAAGGCGCATTCACCATCAGCAAACACACTAGTGGTATGGATAGACGAAGTTGCTTAGATCAAACACCACATTCCACAATTAACCTCTACTTGCATGAAAATGAAATTTACGCTACTCTACGCTACTTGAAGTAGAAGGGATGAAGAAACCTCGCTAGCTATCCACAACAAAGATGAATTTCACCATCAATGAAAGATCTTTTATTATGAAAGTTTTACACGACAATTTCTTACAAAAGTTTTCAAAGGAAAACTTTCCTTCTCCTCCAACTACACTATCAATCTATTTCTAAGTTATCTCTCTATTCTAACTTCTACTCTAATTCTACTGTCTCATGCTAAGCTCTACTGAAGGTTCAAATGAGGGGGACTCCCCTTTTATATAGCTGGCCAAGTCCAACGGACGGCTCAGATTACAATTGACTGGATGGCCCAGATCGTGCCACCTCAGCCCTAAACAAGATTTTCCCTAAAAACCGCCATAATGGAGAGTGGGGTAATAAATGAGCCATTAATGGCCACCACCTTCTAGAAGATTCTCGTTTGTAGATGCGTTCACACTGTTTTGTTGTTCACGTTCAGCCAATTCTGTTGATCGCTTGGAAGAGGGTAAAAGAGTCCTTAAGATTGTCACCTAGAATTTGATAGAATCTGGAGTCCGACTGCCCTTGATCTTCTTCTTGATCCTTGCTCAAACTTCTATTCTTGAATTTGAAGGATTTTTCAGTTTTGGACTAGATCATTTCCGCTTGCCATCCGTCTGACTGTGTTGGGCGCACATTGGATTCTTGAGGAGAAACTCCAACACTTAGCCATTTCTTGCAACTTTTCTTCCTTCGTGATTCATCATCTTGGACTACTTGCTTCAAATCACCATCGCTTGGCTTCCACGTATCTCCTGTAAAACAAGCAAGGAGAAGAGAATTAGAACCCCTCATAATATAAATTCAACTTACTTACCAGGATTTTCACACTTAGATCGCCAAGGGTTTCATCGTTTTCACTAGCCAACTTCACGTTTAAATTCTCCATGCCTTAGCCAAATTTTCAACCCATCCCACATTTTGCCTGGCGCTCTTTACTTTGATATTTCATTCAACTCCGGCTTGAGAAGAAATTCTTTCATCAGGAATTTGATCATAAATCATCTAGGCGATCACTTTCAAATTCATCCGCCAAGGCATTTTATCTTCGACAACATCATTTATTCCTTAGAAAAATTTTCAAATTTCCCTTAGGAAATTCATCAACCTGGCGCCCATCAAAAATATTCACCCTGAAGGCCTCAACAAAGCATGGAAGACCTTAAAATCAACTCCTCATCGATAATCTTTGATACCCAGAAGAAAATTTTCTCCAGAACGCGTGGAATCCCTGGGTACCCAACGAATGGGTTCATTTAATTTTTTAATTTTTTTTTTGAACCTTAGAAAAAATGATTTTCATCAAATTTAATCCATTTCTTCAATTCCAGGCGCATTTCCTTGCTCTGACTTGGAGAAAAAGTTTTAATCACCCCTGCGAATCTGACACTCTCTAACTTCATCACTGGCAATTTATCTGTGCTTCGAAAAATTTATCTCCTTCAAGTCTAGGCGTATTTTCCTCTAGAGAGGTGGAATTTGTTAACACTTAGAAAAATATTTAAATTCCATCAATATTGGGTATCAGGGGAGAATTTGCCTTAGAACATTTTCGTTCCTCCATCTTTAGTCACTTTGCCTGTGAAGAATTTTTTATCAACACTTAGCACTACTCCTTTTAACACCTTGGGCACATTTCAATGGGTGGGCTTTGAGTTTTCCATACTTAGATACTTTAAACTTACTTCTCCAGCCGAGGGCGCAAATAACCATGTGAGCTTTCAATTTTAACACTTAGCGAATTTCTCTCCTTCCAGCTGAAGGGCGCAAATGAAGGGTGGTGCTTCCCATTTTAACACTTAGAAAAATTTTATGCCTCTTTGATGCCTGGGGTGCATTTGATAAGTAGTACTTCCATTTTTGTCAACACTTAAAAAAAAGTTTTAACCTCATCTTCCCTTCAAGGCGCAAATGATGTAGGCTCCTTCCATCTTCAATTACTTAGCACAATCTCCATGTCTTTCCTTAAGGCGCAAACAAGGGAGCATATTTCTAGTTTTGAACACTTCAAACAATTTTCTAACCTCCTCTAGGCTAAGGCGCATTTAGTACCTCATACTTTCAATTCTCAAGACTTAGAAAATCATTAAGTGGTTAAGGCGCATTCTACCACTCCTTCCAGCTGGTGGCACTTAGAATAATTCCAGCACCTCTCCCTAGGCCAAGGCGCATTTCACACCCTCCCCTTCCATTTTCCAGACTTAGAATCTTTCATCCAGCTTCCATTTGGCAAGGGCGCATTCAGGATAGCAAGCTTTCATTTTGTGAAACTTAGAAAATTTTCAAGTTCCCTTTCTCTTTCCAGGCACATATGGAGGGTGGAGCTTTTACTTTCAGCACTTAGAAAAAGTTTGTAGCTTCCTCCTTGCTAAGGGCGCATTTAAGCCCTTCTACTTTCAGTTTCACTTGCCTTAGTTAGAATTCTTGCCTTAGTTAGAATTCTTGCCTTCTCAACTCCTTCTTAAAGTTAGGCGCAAATCCACCTTTGGGGTTCCAATTTCGAACACTTGGTAAAATGTTAGCCTTCAAGTTCCCAGGTGCAAATGGCACATAGAGCTTTCAATCTTTGACACTTAGACAAATTTTCTTACTCCAGATTCAGGCGCATTTGAGGGGTGATACTTTTAGTTTTGACTTGGGCGCAAATCACCTATCAAGCTTTCATTTTTCCAACACCCTTTACGTTTTAGAGGCCCCTCTTTTCCCCTGGGCGCAAACAAGACCTTATGCTTTCATTTTTCACGACTTAGACTTTTTCTTGCACCTCCTTTCATGAGGGGCGCATTTTAGGCCCTATGCTTTGAGTTTAAAAGCCTTAGAATATTTTATACTCTTCCCATGACCTTGGGCGCAAACAGGAGGGTGGTCTTCAAATTTGAATGCCTTAGACAATTTTCCTTCAACCTTTCCTCTTCCTGGGCGCAAATGGAGGGGAAAACTTTCAATTTTGGATACTTAGAAGATCTTTGGGAACCTCCTCAAGCTTGGGCGCATTTACCATGGCCTACTTCCATTTTTGTCAATACTTGGAGAATTTTCAATTACCCTTCTTCCTAAGGCGCATTTTGGAGGTGCTACTTCCACTTTGGATGCCTTAGAAAATTTTTGGTGCTTGCTCTTCTTTAAGGCGCATATGGGGGCTTGAGCTTCCAATTTATGAGACTTAGGAAAATTTCAAGGCTCCAAGCTCAAGGGCGCAAATGAGACCCTCTACGTCAAGTTTTTGTACTTAGAATATTTTTCCATGCTTCTTCCTCCAAGTTTGGGGCGCATTTAGAAGGGTGAACTTCCATTCTTCAAACACTTAGAAAGTTTTCGTCTGTCTTTGGCCTTTTAAAGTAAGCTTTTGATGCTGGACTTGAAAATTTATCAATTTCAGTGAATTTTATGCCATTTGTCAAATTTAAAGTGACTTGATCGTGCTTGCCCTAATTTGCTATTTTTAGAAAGTTCTTCAAATTTTGTGCTTTGGATTGACTTTTGACTCCAGAAAGCCTGATATTGCTTTGTTCTGAACCTCGGGATGTGTTTGTGCCACTGATGCCTGGTATCCGCATGCACCTGCTATTTTTAGCAACTTACTAAAAATAGCAATTGCTCAGAATGTCTTCAAATTTTGTGTGCTGATTGCCTGAAGGGCACTGATTGTGACTGAACGCCGCTTTTGCTTGACTTTTGTGTTCTGCCCTTGAATTTAGGAAACCCTAATTTCTCTGCCCAAACCTGCTAAAAATAGCAATTATCTGATTCTTCATCCTCTGCAACTCCGTTAGCCTTGAAATTTGCGCCACGGATTACTTATCACATGCTTGACTTGTTCCTACTGAGATCTGGTGTCAACTTGCCATTTATAGCTGCTTCTGAAGTGACTTACTATTTATAGTAAGTGCCCGTTTCTGAGGCTTCCTTTGCTTTGTTTGCTTTGAAATTTGGACAGTGTGCCCGTCGTTGGTGAACTTGCCTGTTTGTGCTGATGCCGAGATCAACTTTCTATTTATAGCCTGCGTCTGGAACACCTTACTAAAAATAGCAGGTTCTCCGATTGCCTTCAAATTTTGCCAGCAGACTCTCAGAAGGATGCTGACCATGATGGATATCTCAGTTTTGAACGCTTTGACCTCTGACTCCTCGTTTTTAGCGCTGAAGCTCGAAACCCTAATTTTGTGCATGTTGCTCAGATGAGCTCTGTTTGACCTCGTTTTAGTTGCATGATGATTAGCTTGCATTTCTGAGGTGTTGAGTAGCTGCCCAAGCGATACCTGCTAAAAATAGAAAGCGGCCGGAAAAGTGACCGACCGGCTGCTGGATGATCTTGCACGTCATACTGCCCAAAAAATCTCGGAAAACCCAGAAAAACCCAGAAAAATCTTCAACATGCAAGCACTGGCTAAAAATAGTAAGTTTTCGAAAAGTGATCAGTTCCATTTGCATGTTACACTGTTGCGAAGCTCTTGGAAAACCCAGAAAGAATATGCTGACATGCACCGAAAATGTTCACATGCAAATCCTAATATTAGCCTTCCGAAGGCTGAGTGTTGAAAGTCACCATCCTGCTTTGCATGTCATATCGCTACAAAGGTCTCAAAAAACCCAGAAGGAATCTCCGGACATGCATCAAAAAATGTAACATCTAGACCTTGAAATCTGCTCTGGAAGCTGAACTGCTAAAAATAGCAAGTTGTCTGTTTCAGTTCAAATTTAACCTGTGAGTAGCCTGATATGCTCTGGACGCAGTGTGATTGTCGGAATCTCAAAAATGTTGAAGGATTGTCTGTAACTGCACACTTGCTAAAAATAGTAAGTTGCCAGAATTCGATGAGATTTCTGTGGAAACCTGCTGGAAGCATACTAACAACAGTGTTAGTCTCAATTTTCAATTTATTCACCTCACTTGACTTCAAATTGGCTAGAAGATTCAAAACCCTAATTTTTTGGACTTGGCCAAAATTTCAAGTTTAAACTCAATGACGGGCACAATCCCGGAAAGACAGACAGTAGAAAAGAGAGACAAACCAAAACGACCGAAAAGCAAAGCCAAAATTAGGGGGTCCCCATTTGCAATGGGGCGATGTGTGAAAAAACGTCACAACAATCTCCTAAGTCCTTGGAAAGTGTTCCCCAACACTAGGATTAGAAAGAAATTAAATTTGAATGAAATAAACATGTTAATTGACATTTGTAATTAATTCTAAATGATAGGAACATGTGGGGACGTGTTGTGACCTTTTCACACATCGCCCCATTCAAAATGGGGACCCCTAATTTTTGCTCCATTCTGGTCTTTTGGCTTTGGTTTTTCTCTCTCTGTCTATCTCTTTTCTATGGTCTACCTTTCGGGCAACGTGCCCGCCATTGAGCTTAAACGTGAAATTTGGCCAAGTCTAAAAATTAGGGTTTCCATCTTTCTAGTCAGTCTGAGGTCGAACAAAGTGAATGAATTGAAATCTGAGGCTAACATTACTATCAATGTGCTTCCAGCAAGCTTCCACTGAAATTTCATCAAGTTCTGGAACTTACTATTTTTAGTAAGTGCGTAATTCTAGGTATTCTCTCAGCATTCTTGAAGTTTTAACAGTCACACTGCATTCAGAACATGTCAAGCTGCTCACTGGCAAAATTTGAGCTGAAACGGACAACTTACTATTTTTAGCAGTTCAGCTTCCAGAGCAGATTCCAAGGCTTATATGCAAAGTTTTTTAGTGCATGTCTGGAGATTCCTTTTGGGTTTTCAGAGACCTTCGCGATGGTGTAACATGCAAAGTGAGATAATAACTTTCAGAGTTCAGCCTTCCGAGTCTATTTTTAGGGTTTGCATGTCAGGGTTTTCTTTGCATGTCTGCATATTCTTTATGGGTTTTTCGAGAGCTACGTAGTGATGTGACATGCAAAGTGAGATAGTCACTCATTCAGGAACTTACTATTTTTAGCAGATGCATCCCGACAGCTGCTTCCCAGCACTTCAGAATCATGAATTGATCAATGCAATAGAAACAAAGACAAACAGAGGTCATTTGATATGCATGCAAGATGGATTAGGGTTTCCAACTTCGGGGCCCGAAAAGAGGCATAAAAAGTCAAAATTTTCGAAAACCAATGTATACCACCGCGATCAGCATCTTTCAAGCTATCTGTTGGTAAGATTTGAAGACAAACGGAGCACTTACTATTTATAGTAAGTCATTTCAGAAACTGGCTAAAAATAGAAAGTCAGCAGCAGGCGCCGATGTCAGCAGGCAGGTCACATGGTGAGGAGCGCATCATTCAAATTTCAAATCAAACGGAGTTGTGGAGGTATCAGAAACGAGCAGTTTCTATAAATAGCAAATCACCTTCAGAAGTGGGCTAAAAATAGCAGGCCAACTCGAAATAGCAGTGTCAATAGGTTGATGAAGTCGTGAAGATCCGATGTTCGAAATTTCAAAGCAATCTGAGCCTCTGAGGTATGAAAATCAAAGGACTTACTATTTATAGTAAGGCATGGGGAAGCTGGCAGAGGAAGGTAAAAAAAATGTTTGAGTCTAAGTTTCATCCTACAGACCCCTCCGTATGCACCCAGCTTGCCAAGGAGAAATAAGGTGGTGACAAACATCTTAAGTGTTGCTAAAATCCTCCTGCCACCTCCAAATGCACCCACCTCAAGTCATGCATGCAAAAATATTCTAAGTGAAAGTTTCATCCTCCTGTCTAGCTAGAATGTGCCCAAGGATAAGCTGGTGAAAGTTAAAATTTTTTCTAAGTATGAGAAATATCCTTCAGCCTAGGCCAAATGCGCCCTCCTCAAAAAGCAAGGTATGTGAAAATGTTTCTAAGTACAAGGTTTCGTCCACCTCCTATGGAAAAATGTGCCCATGCAACAAGAAGGTCAAAGAATTCAAAAGAAGTCAAAATTTTCATCCTTCATACATGTTGAAATGCACCCAAGTTCACAAGGAGTCAACAAGTCAAGGGCGTTGGGATTTTCATCCTTCACACATAGAAAAATGCGCCCAAGTGAGGGCATGTGAAGACAAAAAGAAAGGAGCCCGAGGGTCATCCTTCACACATGCTTAAATGCGCCCATGAAGCTAAGAAGTCAACAAGTCAAGGGTCAAAGGCATTGAAAGTTTTCATCTTCTAGCAAGTATAATATGTGCCCAAGACACAAAGAGGAGAGATGGTAATTGCTAAGGCGTGGGAAAGTAAAGTATGCTAGGCGTGGTGAAGTTGAATATTCCCCCTTCAAGTGTGATATGCGCCAAGAGGTATGTGGGATGAATGAAGTTGAATATTCCTCATGAAGTGCCAAATGCGCCCAAGGCATAAGGTGATGAAAAATAAAATATAGAGGGCGTTGAAATTAAAATCCTCCATGATATGTGCTTTCAAGAAAATTCTCTAAGTGAGTTGAAATAATAATAAAAAATTCTCACAGGCAAAATAGATGAAGTTGAATAAGATTTCCTAAGGCAAAATTTTCAAAATGATTCAAAATTTTATCTAAGGCAAAGTATTTTCTTCCTTAAGAAAATACGCCCAGACTTGGAAGATGATGAATTTCCTGAGAAATGAGTAAAAATTTGTCGGAGATGAAGTCTGAAGATGTCAACGATGCAGGAACAATAAAAAATTTTCAAGTCAGAGCAACACAAAATGTTCACAGATGTGAGGAACGGATTTAAATTGATTGAATAATATTTTTCTAAGGTTCAAAATTTTAAAATTTAAATGAATCCGTTCATTGTATACCCATGAATTTGACAAGTTCTGGAGAAAATTTTCTTCTGGGTATTGGAAATCTTCGATGAGAAATGGATTTCTATGTGTTCTGCACTTCGCCAACGCCTTTCGGATGAAGAATTTAATCGGTGCTCGAATTGTGAAATTTTCCTAAGGGAAAATTTAAAATTTTCTAAGGCAAAGTGAATAAAATGTGTCTTCAAGATAGAATTTTCCAAACGATGAATTTGAAGGGAATTGCCTAGATGATTTTGATTGAGTTCTTCATAGATGAATTTTCCAGAGCGTCAGAGGTGATTAAAATTTAAAATTTGCAAGACAGAGCTTCGGTTGGTGAATGGAAATTGTTAAAAGATGAATTTAAATTAAAACATTTTTGAAAGAGAATTAAAAATGTGACAGTCAAAGTTGAACTTCTAGAAGATTAAGATTCCTGACGCCGGATGACAAGTGTCAAAAATACCAGAGACGGAAAATTCGAGTTCTTAAAGTGGAGTAGTGGAGATTTAATACACTGGCTAAACTTAGCCTTCTTCTAGAATTCGATTTTCCTATAAGAGTTGAAGATTCATTCATTCTTTTTCACAGCTGAGGAAAATCGAATTTGCTCTAAGTCCAGTGTTGCAGTGAGTTGTTGAGGCTGAAGTTCGAAATGTGTTGAAGAGGAGTTTGCTGAAGGCTGAAACTCAAATTCATTGTTGAAGCTGAGAAGGTGTGACTTGAAGTAAAGTGGCAGAAACTAAAATTTTAAAGTCCAAGTCTGGAGTTGCTGAAGAAGTTCGATTTGTGCTCTAAGATTGCTGAGGCTGAATATTGCTAAAGAGGTATGACTTGAACCTGGAATGAGTTACTGTAGTCTACCAGTACAAGTGAGAAATTCGATTTAGAGAGGACGAAGATTAATTTGCTGAAAGTGCGAACTTGTTGAATCTGATTTGAAGTTGAAGAAGTACGAATTTAAGAGAGTTCAATTGCTGAAGTAGAGTGGGCGACTTTGTCAAGATTTGAAGTTGCTGAAAGTAAAGGTGTTGAAGCTTGCTTAGAAATTTGTTTCTAAGTGATTGATAATTCGAAATCTTTTGAAGGAGAAGTTGAGGTTTGCAAATGAGAAATAATATTGCAACTTCTTGAAGTCGACTGACAACCCTGCAAAATATTTTATTTATTTTTCTAAGTTAATTTGCTGATGGATGTTTATTGTTTTGCAGATGGTTGAAGCAAGAACAACTGGAAAGGACAACAATGGTGCATCCAGGCAAGCTGTCATCAAGAAGCTGAGCAAGCCTTTCATGCCAGAGTCAAAGTTTACCTCGAAGTTGGCCAAGCTTGCTGACACGAATTTGGGCTCTTTCAACTTGGAGACCTTCAAGAATCGAATGTTGGGGATTGGTAATCATCAACCTTCAGCCACTTCGCACAACATCATTCAAAGTGGATTATATGTAGCTGTTGGTTTCCCACCAACCATTCAGTGTTCGGAGATGATGATGGAGTGCGCCAACTACTATGAGAAGGATCACAGATCGATTATGTCACCGGATGGTCAAGTGCTCGCCAACCTCACTCCTGCTGCCATTGGTGAAGCTTTTGGGATTCCAGCACACAAGAACATGATTTACAAATCGAGAGAGCGAGCTGAGCAAATGTATGCTTCTGCATTCGAGAGATGTACAGAGTCAATCAATACTCATTGGATGAGCAACCCTAAGCCCTCTCGTACGAAGCTGCCAAGGCAAATTATATCAGATGACTTGACGCAGGAGTATTGTGACCTTATCATGATGCTAAGTTGAGTTGAAGGCTGCCCTCAGGCTTTTATTTTTGAGCCATGGATGTTCTATTACATCAACCTTGTGTTGGAAGGAAAGGAGTACGTTAACTGGGTTGCGATGATCAGTGACAATTTGCACGAATAGCTCCTGAGTCTGAGAAGAACGAAGACCTTTTCATGGGCTCTTACATTGTTTACATGCTGGCCCGTATGACGAAATACAGAGAAATTTCATACAAGGAGCCTGTTGGTTGTGGTTCTCACTAGTTCAAAATCCATGAGGCTTGTCCACAGTTGCACCTGACAAGCACTACCTATTACAAGCGTGTCAATGACACCTTTACCATGCACATCACAAGAACACTTCAAGAGTGTATGCATCACAGGATTTTGAAAGAAGCTCAAGAATTGATTGAAAGGTATGGGTGCTGGTTTATACAGTTTCCAAAGTTTTCTTATATTAGGCTGCAAGGATTTTCTTCATACCCATATAGGCTGCCTAAGTACCCAACAAACAGAATTTTAATGTTAGAGATATCTAGGCAATTGGTTGCCTTCGATAAGATTCAGAAGAAAAAGAAGGGAGGTGTTGACTTCCCAATTGTCATTGGCAATTCCGATGAGGTGTGTCCTTCATTGCAAGCAGCTAGAGAAGCTGAGAGCAAGCTTCAGTTTTATCACTTTTCCTATCACACCAGCAGAAAGCACTATGATCCACATAACAATATCAGATGGGTACTGTCAGAAGAGTTTAAACATAAGGCAAACATTGAGGATTATTGGGCTGGTGCATCAGACAAGGCTTAAGTTAAAAAGAGGGTGTTCTCTAGGTTGCCATTGAGTATGATCAAGGAGTGTGAAGTCATTCCAGTGCCAGACCAGGTGAGCGAAGACATGAACGTTCTCCACCTAGATTATGAGGCAGTGAGAGATACTTCGCTTCCACTCCCAGACTAGTCAAAGCCAGAAATTGTTGATTTGGACACACTTTCTATTCCAGTATTGACATTTACAAGGGCATGGGTTGATAGACATGTGAGCAGATTGAAGAGTAGGTCAGTTTCTTTGACTTACAATTTGATGGGAGATCATAGGACACCCACCACCACCAGGTAGAAATAAATTACACGAGGTCAAGAATCTCGAAAGAAGGAGCCAGTCCGACAGGAGCCTGTTTGGCCGGAACCTCCACGGGTTGTAGTAGAATCACCCACGCCATTGGAGACACATTCTCCAAGCATATAGGAGGTTTCTTTATTTGCTGATCAAAGAAATGCATTGAATCAGGTGCAAGCGGTACAAGAAGATAATCAGCCACCATGGAGGGAGTCAGTTGGCCAAAGTGTCAACGCACCTACTAGAGATGATCAACAGAGCGATGAGGGGATTGCTACCGACCCTCAGTTTCAACATGAGTTAGAGGCGGCTTTAGACAATGACGATATAGTTTCAGGAGATACTCAGCCACTTGAGGCCGATGAGCCTCACCAGAATGATATAGAAGTTGAACAAGTCCGAGAAGTAGAGGCACAAGAGCAGCAACCCTTTGTCATACAACATGATGTACCTGATTGGCTCAGAGATAGAATGATAAGGAGCCCTAGTGAAGAGATCGATCCAGCAATTGAGATGGAAGAGTTTTAAACAGAATCAACGTGCCTCCACAGAAGAAGAGAGCACGAAAGTTTTCAAAGATATCAACTGATGAGGATGGCTCTCACACCCTTCACATGGCAGTGCCATAGATTGATTGTGATCGAGAAGAAGCAGTGCCAGAGAATTATATGATCACAACTTTGGAGTTAGGAGGCCCCATAGGTGCACAGATTGTAGAGGAATGTGATATCTCCTACCACGCCCTCAAGGACAGATTATTTAAAAAGGAAGGAAAGTATAAGAAGTTGAAAAGGGAGCATAAGGCTTTGATAGGATATATGCAGCAGTTGTCTCGTCCTTCTGGGCAGGAGATTCCAGCAATAGAACTTCCAGTTGAAATACCTAGAGAGTCAATTAGTGGCTTTTGGAGTTGGGGAAGATGGCACAGGAGGTAGATAAATGGGTTGCAAGAGTTTGTGCTGAGACAGAAAAGTTCATGGAAGACCTTGCTCATGCTTTCCAGCAAGGTTCTAATATTTCGGCATGGATGGAGGCAGTTGATCAGGCTTGGGGTGATGCTTCTATTTATCAGAGCAAAGTTATTCAGCGTCTTGAGGCATTGAGGCATACTCCTTTGCAGATGTTGATCGATGGACGAGTCATTCAGGAGAATGATAGATACAACTTTTCTAGATGGTACTCTTCAGTAGTCACAGGACGTGGTTTCTTTGACGCAGCACAGGTGGATTCAGCTAGAGTTCGAAAGGCTATGGCAAACATCATTGATGGAGTCCAGAATACTTTGGAGGCAATATTTGCTAGACGCTTGAATCCCAATGAGGTGACTACTGATAATTTGAGGGGTAGGCTGGTGCCTTTCTTCTCGGAGGTGAAGATCTTCGTACAAGACGACTTCGAGAACACTTCTACTTTCTCCAACTTGATCCAGAGCACGCAGGATTCCTTAGCCGCTTGGAGAAAATCTTGTGCATGGCACGAGCAATCAGTCACGGTGTTAGAGTTCCAGCTTGATTGCATTCCACCTATTTCGGTTTAGGAAGTCGAGGCTGTACTTGCCAAATTCATTGGGTTTGCAGCCAGGGAGAAGGAGAATGGGAATGCACTACTAGACGACAATCTTCTAGAGGATTGATTGTGGGCATTAATTGCCTTTACTATTTTGGGAGTGAGTGGGAATCTTTGATTCATTTAATGTACCACTCCCCATTCTGGCAGTTTTTAGGGTTAGGGCTGAGGTGGCTCAATCTTAGCCATTCTTTTGATTGTAATCTGAGCCGTCCATTGGACTGGGCCATCTAAAAAAGGGGGAGTCCCCCTCATTTGTAATTCATTATAATTAGAATAGAGATCAGATTAGAGGAGACATCAGAGAGTAGACATTTTGTTAGAGATCTAGCTTGATAGTTTAGCATAGTGTGGAGGAGGAAAGTTTTCCTTTGAAAACTTTTGTAAGAGATTGTTGTGTAACACTTTCATAATAAAAGATCTTTTCATTGATGGTGAAATTTTTCTTTGTTATGGAGAACTAGCAAGGTTTCTTCATCCCTTCGACTCCAAGTAGCGTAAAGTAGTTTAAGATTAGCATTTTCATTTCATGCAAGTAGATAATAGTTGTGGATTTGTGGCATTGATCAAGGCAACTTCATTTTATTCCATACCACTAGTGGCTTGCTGACGGCAAGTTTGCCTTGTGTGGTCTACTGGAGCATTTCATAAACTTAACTTCAGTTGTGGCTCATGCCTTGGTATGCGTCGTGTTGACGGTATCTTGATGTTGGGTTGTAACTTGAAAATTTCTTACTATTCCCTTGAAGATTGCACCTACTTTGTGTAAGTTGTCCAGTGTGAGGCGAAACAGAGTTTGGTTGAAGCTTGTTGCGATTGATCCCATGTCATGCCTTAGAATAGAATCTAGAACATAAACTTCTTAGGCCCTTATACTCATTTACATTCCGTTCATCTTTGGTTAATTTTAGGAAAATTCAGACCTCAAAGCCAAATCATACGTGCAAAATCCCCTTCAAATCCTCAACTTGTTGTTAACTGCAAGACCTTTTGAACAATTGTGTAAGTCCCCTCGTGAAAACAGCAATTCACATCAAACCAACTGAGTGTATTCCAAGTATTTTGGAACCTTGGAGTTGAACGTGCGAACTTTCTTGCAATCTTAGCGCACGGAATACTTTGATCAAGAGAGAATGGAGTAGCCTTTGGACAACTTCGTTCTGCTGATTGGTGCGGTCACAAAAATCACATCAACAGGACGCCTATGAAGAGCTCCTACAAAATAGGAGCACATGGGGCACCCACGTGGAAGGTGGAACTCACCTTGAGTTAAGTTAACTGTTTGAAGTAAAAGATAACTCTTCAATAATGCATGTAAAGATCCTAGAAGTCAGGGATTGATGTTTACATGCATGGAGTTTAGTTCAATCCAGTTCAAATCAGTTCAATTCAATTCAGTTCAGTATCAATTCAATTTAATTCAATTCAATTCAGTTTAGTTCAGTTATGGTTCAGTTATCTTCAGTTGCATATAGTTAGTTTCAGTTGAATGCTAGTTGACTTTAGTTGACTTGGAATGCATGACTAATGACTTGAGTTGCATAACAAATAACAGGTGATGCATTCAATTAAGTGGGGATGATCAATCATGCATGATATTTGCATGAATGGTGGAGAGATATGTTTTAGTTAACAGAGATTGACTTGGACCCACCTTGGGTGCCCAAGTTGGCATCTTGGAGTTGACACTTTTGCATGACAAGATATTTTATAACGCTGAGTTAAGTGGGCCCATTCTTGGGCGCCAACTTTGAGGATAAGCTTAGAAGATATCTTCAGAATCAACATTGAGTTATGACTTCAATTTGGGACACCCAAATGGATGAAGCACTTGTTTTGACATTGTGCTTCACAGTAGAACTCTACTTGCAAAGAATAGGCATGGGTTTTGTGAGATAAGCATTGTGCTTTGTAATTGTAAACTCTTTACAAGGCTCATTATTGTCTATAAATTGCAGCAAGTTGAAGAGAGTTAGTTAGATTTTATTGCAAGATGTGAAGAACAATTGTTGAAGGAAAAAGAAGCATCTCAAGGAAGGATTGATAAAGAATTATTGTAATCTTGTTTTAAGGTTAAATAATACAAGCACTATTGATTCTTGGTGGATTTTTTTCTGAAAGGGTTTCTCCACGATATATGTTATGTAACTTCTTTCTTCTAGTCTTATTCTTCTACAATGTTTTGTCTACTTCTACAAATGGGAAAATGAATCTAAACAGATAATCATCCACAAAGAATACTTAATTTGATCTATAGCTACAATAGTTTTACAAAGTATTAAGCTACATAATTACCTTCATTTTCAACAAATATTACATAGAGATGGATAGTGAGGAGTAGGAGGCTCCAAAGGATATGGATTCATCCCTCGATTATACTCCTGACATTCAGAGGGAGTCTAACGAACTATCTGAGACTGTTGATCTAGTTGATCCTATAGAACCAACTAATGGACCTATAGATATTGTCGTAGGTGGGAAGAGGCCCCTGTGGGCTCAACAAACCATGTAGGAGGTAGAAAAATATGCAGCTCCTCAAGGCACTTTCAGGGAGAGCAAGAGACCTCAGAAGTTCCCAAGTTATGTCACATTGATGAGTCACATCATTGATTTTGAGCCTTCCAATTATGAGGAGGCATCTAACCAGCAGGTATGGAGAGATGCGATGACGAAAGAGTATCAATCAATCATTAAAAATGATGTATGGGATGTTGTTTCGAGACCTGAAGGGAAGTCACCATTGACTTCCAAATGGCTCTACAAAATCAAGCATGCAATTGATGGCAGCATTGAGAAACACAAGGCGAGATTTGTGGCAAGAGAATTCTCTCATAAGGAAGGAATAGATTATGAGGAGACATTTGCTCCTATTGCTCGATACACTTCCATCATGACAATTATTGCTATTGCCTCCACTAAGGGTTGGAAGTTACAACAAATGGATGTAAAGACTGGATTTCTAAATGGTGCAATTGAGGAAGAAATGTATATTGAGCAGCCAGACGGCTTTGTGATTCATGGGAAGGACTCTCATGTGTGCAAATTGAAAAAGGCTCTGTATGGTCTTAAACAAGCACCTCATGCATGGTATGAAAGGATTGATAGATACTTGATGAGCTTGGGTTTCAACAAGATGATGCATATTCCAACCTTTATTTCAAGATTGTTGATAGCGAGGCCTTGATCTTGGTCCTTTATGTTGATGATCTATTTCTCACTGGAGTAGAGAAGCTCATTGTCCAATGTAAGGAGTTAGCCTCTGAATTTGAGATGAAGGGCCTTGGCCTTATGCGTTACTTCTTGGGACTGGAAGTATGACAAAGACCTAATGAGATCTTCCTAAGTCAAGGGAAATACACTATAGATATACTTAGAAAATTTGGGATGTTGGACTGTAAGTCCATGGCTACACCGATGAAGACAAATTTGAAGAAGTCGAGTGACTTAGCTTTCGATTCAAATTTAGTAGATCCCACCATGTATAGACAATTGATTGGGTCATTGATGTACCTGGTCAACACTAGACCAGACATCTGTTTTGCAATGAGTGCTCTCAGCCAGTTCATGTGTGAGCCAAGATAGATACATCTGGTTGCAGCAAAGCATATACTGAGATACTTGCGTGGTACTGTAGGATATGGCTTGAGGTATACTTCCAGTGGGGATCTAAGATTACAGGGCTATTCTAATTTTGACTGGGTTGGGAGTGCGGATGATAGGAAGAGCACCTCCGGGTGTTGCTTCAGTTTGGGGTCTGTCATGATTTCCTGGTGTAGTAGGAAGCAAACCTCTGTAGCACTAAGTACAATAGAGGTTGAATATATTGCAGCATATGTAGCAGCACGTGAAGTAATATGGCTTCGAAAGCTCCTTGCAGGATTGTTTGGTCAGATGTTAGAGCCAACATTGATTCATTGTTATAACCAAAGCTGTGTAGAGCTCTTAGTGAATCATGTATTTCATGATAAGTCGAAGCATGTGGAAATCAAACTTTACCATTACATCAGAGACATGGTGCTAAGGAAAGCAATCCAGCTAGAGTATATTTGTACTGACGATCAGACAATTGATATCCTCACCAAGCCTCTTGCCAGGGTGAAGTTTGTGTACTTCTGAGACAAGCTTGGGGTGATGGAGAATGTCTCTCTTGCTAAGAGGAAGTCACAACATTATTAAGATATTCCCCCTATGTTAGGGGAATGATAGAACGACGGACTAATTTGTCATAGCGTATATTTCTCTGAGACAGAGAAATATGAAGTGAAAGCCCTTGTAACGTATATTTCTCTAAGACAGAGAAATATGAGGTGAAAGCCCTTCTAGCGTATATTTCTCTGAGACAGAGAAATATGAGGTGAAAGCCCTTGTATCGTATATTTCTCTGAGACGAAGAAATATGAGGTGAAAGCCCTTGTACAGTACACATCTCTAAGACTAAGTTGTGTTTCCCACAATTGGATGTAGCCATTGTGGAAGTCATGTTGAGAGAGTCCATGATGAAGAAGTCCTTGCTGATGAGAATACCTCCCTAGCTAAGAGGGAGTGTTGATGTTTTTGGGTAGCTTCGGGAGGTAAGCCAGAAGTCAAGTCAGCCAATCATAAACAATTATTAAATTTGCTGCAAAGAATGATGCTTGGATTTGTATAAATAGGAGAGAGACTCTCCTCATTCAAACATTCATTCACTCTTTTGTGATCAAGAAGAAGGTTCGCTACTCAAGGAGGTTTGCTATTTTGCATTGAGATTCACTTTTGCTCAGAAATTCACACTACTTATAGTGTTGGGTTATATTATTGTACTATGCCTATCTTGGTTTGATTCTTGAGTGCTATTTTTGCACTGTTATACCTGATTTATCATTAGTAAAGTTTTGTTGGGATTTTCTCCATTGTGTAGAAGGGTTTTCCCAAGATAAAAATACTGTGTCCATTGTTCTGTATTTATTTTTTTGCTTACTGTCTAAAATTAACACTTTGGACATTTTGAGTTCTTGGTGATGCCTTTTGGGTTGACAAATGCACCAGCCACTTTCTAGAGTTGTATGAATTAGGTATTCAAGAAACAGTTGGGGAAACTTGCTTTCATATTCTTTAATGACATCCTGATCTTCAGTAAAACATGGGAGGAGCACATAAGGCATCTTGAGGAAATTTTGAGTATCTTGGAGAGTGAATCTCTATGCTAAGGAGTCCCAAATGTGATTTTGGTATGACAAAGCTTCTCTACCTTGGACATATCATCACTGCAGAGGAGGTGAGAGTTGATCCTAAAAAGATTTAGGCTATTGTTGAGTGGCCTAACCCTACAAATCTCACTCAACTTGAGGGATTCTTTGGTTTGTGCACTTTTTACAAGAGGTTTGTTAAGGTTTTTTCATAGAATGCAGCTCCACTTACAAACTTGACAAAGGGAGATTTTGAGTGGTCTGATTCAGCATAGAGGTGTTTTGAACACTTCAAACAGTTGATTTTGGTGATCATTGGATATGTATATCTTCTTGTAGTGTAGTTGAAGCTTCATATTGTAACGTTGAATCAGTAGTATTGATTAGCCTTCTTTATTTCTACACTTTTACATTTTGTATAGCCACTAAAAAGTGGAAGAGGTTGGCTTGCCGCCTAAGCATTTACTTTTAGTACTTTACTTTCTTGTAGCCCACTGAAAAGTGGAAGAGGTTGGCCTTGTTGCCTAAATACATCCATTCCTAGTTAGTCAGCTGAGTTGTTAACACATTGTATTTTCCAATTTTTAGTATTGTTAATGAGGTCCCCTTTCCACCGTATGCTCTCACCTTGCCCACACTAGGATCTGGTGATCAAAAAGTGAAGGGCTGCATTTCAATATTGTTATCTTTCATATTTCTAACATTAATGAGTGAAAATGTTTGTGTAAAAATTGGAAAAGGTAAGGGGGATATTTCAAGTAATGATACATTAATGGTTGCATGGGGTAGGGATCCATCTATGTGGGTAACAATAATCGGAGGCTAACCGTTGTATCGAGTGGGTTCATTGGTTGTCATTGAGGGCACATAAGTGATCGATGCCAAGTGTTACCCGAGATGTGAAGAAGATAGCTGACAATATAACTAAGGTCACAAGGTGGTATATGTCAAGAGCAACTTCATCTTGGGTGGACAGACTTGTCGCAGGTGTCCTATAGGCGATTAAAATCAGAATCGACTAGGTTATGGTAGGTTCACTACTCATGGAAGCCTTGAGATGGTGGACAAGCCCGTCATATAGTATGGGATGCGTTGGATCCCCTTCCCAATTGTCAGACTGTATACTTGGCCTTGTAGGGTTGAGGATAGACCCACAGTGTAGTATGGGATGCACCAAATCCTCTTCCTTGTTGTTCGATGGTGCAAAGACCAAAGGAAAGGATGGGACCCACGGTGTAGTGCACAATGCATCAAATTTCTTTTCTATCTAGGATGCATTATGGACATGTGTTAGTCAACTATTGTGATGTGTTAGTCAGTCATTGTGTATGTGGTATATTGTGGAGCTCGTCACTATGTGTATGTGATGTATGTTAGAGCTTGCCACTGTGTATGTGATGTATGTTGGAGTTCATCACTATGTATTTGTGATATATGCTAGATCTCATTATTGTGTATTCGTGATGTATGGTGGAGCTCGTCACTGTGTATATGTGATGTATGTTGGAGCTTGTCATTGTGTATTTGCAATATATGTTGGTGCTAGTCACTAAAGTAAATGTGATATGCGTATGAGACAACCACAGTTGTACTTGTGATCTACATATGAGCTAATCACCATTGTACTTGTGATCTGTAATGTCCCCTTCTCATCAGTGATCAGTTTAGCAGCTCATCAACCTATTCCGGAGGCCCGTAGGCTCATTGAGATGAGATTAGGGTTTCCTTTTTTGGAGGTTTTTGGGCATTTCTCAGAATTTACTATTTTTAGTAAGTTCTTATTTGGCAATGTCTCTGTTGATAGCACTTCAGTGAGTTCCCTTTCCTGTTGGAGCGGTTGTGCGATCTTGGTTCGAGTTTTTAAGAGCAATATCTGGAGAAATTATTTACTTCAAGGCGATTAAGGTTATGTTTTTAAATTGACCCCTTGGCCTAATGAGATGACTTTAAGTTGTGTTTAAAAAGTGGTCATGAAGGGGGATGCCTCATAAAGGAGGTATTTAATATTTTATGATACTTTAATTATGCCTTGAAGTTGGACGCCATTCTAGGAGGAGATTTGATTATTTTGAAATTTAAAATATTCATGAATGTGAAAGGGCATCCCATTTTGGAGGGAAGTTTCGTAAAGTTGTAAAGTCATCTCCAATTCTATAAAAGAGGGTGTTTGCTCCAACATTTCGTATCCATCATTTTATGCTAATGTTATTCTATCGAAATGACTTTATGAATTTGGCTTCGAGAAATGCTTACCTCCTAGCATTTGTCCAGTTTTGTGTTTGAAAGATAACACCTAGTTGGCTTTATGGCTGCTTCTCATTCAGACTAGCATATTGAGCTTCATAGTTAATGAATTTTGAAGATTTCTTGAGTTTTTAAGTTGTTGGTTCAGTCATGGCTGCAAAGCGAATTGGAATACAGCTCGATGGGTGAATTTTATTTGCATATGGGTACTTGTCCATTCCATTTGTATGTTGAGGCGCCTCAAATTGTGCAAGGGCAGAATTTATTGTGAAGAGGTTGATTTTTTAAGAGAGGTCGACCCTCTCATAGGGTCGTACCATGTATTGAAGGCTTTGGAATTCGTGTTGAGTGTTTGGTTGAGTTTGGAGCTTGGATTATGCTGATTTCATGGTCACCTAGCCATTGAAGTGAAGAGATTTCAGTTTGGTAGGAGTTTGCGAAGTGTGGTAAGAGTTTTGTTCTTTTTTTTGGTATTTTAGTGTTGCTGGTTCAGAATTCCAGTTTGTAGATTTTCATATCAGATTTACTTCAATTTCTGAATTTGGTTTCTATCTTTAATTATTGAGAGATTATCAAGTGGGAAATCTTCTATTTCATTGTGCTTTGTAAAGATTGTAATAACATTTGAAAATTGCAGTTGTCTCCTTCATTGTAAGACTGTAAACAGTAGTACTATTTCAATCATTTAACTTGTTGCATATTTTAGTGTTAAATTTCATATATTTGTAACCCCTAGATGGTTTACCGCCAGTGTGGAGAAAGAACAAATTAATCTCTCATTTTATACCCACTGAAAAGTGGTGAATTCCCACTGTTGAGTGGATGTCCACCACAACGGATGAATTAGTTTTGCTTTGTAATCTTTTCCCCCCAGTGAATAAGTGGAAGTGTGGAAATTGTTGGAATTGTGAAACAAGCACAAAAACCACGAGCCACGAGATCAAACACAAACAAATACACCTTCCACGCAAGAGATCTGCAAACAAATCTATGCAATTAACTTCAACAAGAAAAAGTTACAGAAGAGAGAAAACTTTCAAGAAGATTTGAAAGCTACAGATATTCTCCCGTTAATAATTACAATGAGATCAATCCTTATAAAAGGAGATCAAGAAACCCTAAAGAAAAGCCTAAAGGGAAACCCTAGTGTGCACACTTAATAATTAATAAATAATTAATTATTAATGTGCCTAAGTTTAGCTTAAATAATTAAAGTGATAAGTGACTTAATTAATTAACCAATATGATTAAATTAATTAAGTAAAACAACTTATTACTCTAACACCCCCACTTAAGATGAACTTAGGAAGTAGCTAAAAACACTAAGGAAAAGATGCATTAAAGCAAGGATGGGTCCCAGCAAACAAGGCCAAGTAAGGTACCCATGTACAAACAAAAGATCTCTATGAAGCGGAGAAATAGAGAAAACCTCGTGGGAAAAAACTTTACTCCAAGAAGAGATCAAAGATGACTAAAGGACTGAAAAGCCTCCAAATCAAGGAAATGTCCTAAAAAAGAACATGTAGAACATCACAGAAGCATGAAGAAGCTACAAACAACTGTCAAAAGATGACTGCTATGGTGCTGAAGAACCTCCTCTAAAGATAGGATGATCAGGATCAAGAAGACAACAATCTGCATGAGTGCCCCCAACGACACTATTCGAATCCGATGGCAAACAACAGCAAAACATCTAGAACGAAGATACAAATGGCACAAGTACCAATAGTCTAAAAAACATTGATCAACTGAAGATGAAAGATTCTTTCCAAGGAAAAACCAAGGAAGCATTAGCACAGACAGTATAATACCCCCCCATAATGCTGAAAAGGGAGAGGCGTGACAAGTACATTGAAACTGAATGCCAGAAAGTAGTGCATGAAGAGGAACCAAGAGCATCTGAAGGTGCAAACATGAAAGTACAAGCTGATAGAAAGGATGTGAAACTAAAAGTCACATACACATGAGAAAGGTATGAAGGCAAACAAAGGCAAACATCAACCCCCATGGCACTTTATATCATAGTGCGAGTACAATAAGGCACAAAGTGATGTGCAAGAAACCCAATACTACACATACAATGGTGAGGCACTTTATCTCAATGCATTTACAAAAGAGAAATACATGCAATGTGAGCCCATAATGTCTACAATGTCCAAATAGGACAGCATGCTAAAAATACAATTCTCTTACAGAAAAAGAGGAAACTGGTAGCACCATGATGAAGTACACAAAAAAACATGCACTTTCAAAAAAATGGCACCCAAAAAAGTGTTCGGATGCAGAAGATATGGCCCGTCAAAGTCTCCAAAACGAGAACCGAACAGCAACAACACTGATAAAATAGAATTCTGGAAAAAACCATAAGTCAAAATTGGAAAATACATGTACCACTGCGAAGAGCACAAAATTCCACCCCATTTCAAAAAAAATTGTACGCAAAAAGACCACCATATGGCTGAGATATGGCCTCTGGAAGTTGAGGTGCAAAACTGAAAAGCCCAACGGAGAGGGACTGAGAAGAGCAAAAAATGATCTTCGCCAAATTTAGCAAAACTACCTCCAAATGTGAAGGTATGCCAAATTTAGTGTGCAAGAAAAAAAACTCCTCCAATAAAACATTAAAAAAATACAATAAAAAGCTTTGATTTTTTTTTAAAAAAAATCATAAAAAAAGTTGTGGGAAGGTACGCCTGCACAGGTCTGTGCAGGTCAGTACCTGCATAGGGTACGTACCCTTCCTTGTTGACTTTTGTTTTTAAAAACAAAAGAAACTTTTAAAGCTTTTAAATGTTTTTAAAGCTTTGTAAAAAACAAAATTTTTTACAAAAAAAAATCTGCAACTTTTTATATGCAACAAAAAATAAATAAATTTTTTTTTTGACGAATTTTTTTACTTCGATTCACGTGCACGGCCATGTGGGCAATAAAAAAATTTTCCGAACTCAACTACTTTAAATATAGGCGAGTTTGCAGTTGATCTTTAGGTTTTTGGCTGCTCCGAACGCAATGGTGAGGTCCGTTTACGCTGAAAATGCTCCAAAAAATTGAGCACCCTTGGATTTGGCAAAAAAAGACTTTCTTCAAACCCTCACAGATCTGAGAAATGGAAGCCAAATTTGAAGAAACAAAGGTCGATCTAGACTATTCCGGCAGCTCTGGATTCAATGGAGAGGTCTGATTCACGCTAAAATGCTTCTAAAAACTTCCTCCTCCAAAATTTGCAAAGAAAGCAAAGGGGATTCAGATCTGAAGCCTGCAACCCTTGTTGAAGAAGAAAAACCTCATAAATCGAGAAGGGGTTCGCTGAATCCACGCTCTGATACCATGTTGGAATTGCGAAACAAGCACAAAACCACGAGCCACAAGATCAAACACAAACAAATACACCTTCCACGCAAGAGATCTGCAAACAAATGTATGCAATTAACTTCAACAAGAAAAAGCTACAGAAGAGAGAAAACTTTCAAGAAGATATGAAAGCTACAGATATTCTCCCATTAATAATGACAATGAGATCAATCCTTATAAAAGGAGATCAAGAAACCCTAAAGAAAAGCCTAAAGGGAAACCCTAGTGTGCACACTTAATAATTAATAAATAATTAATTATTAATGTGCCTAAGTTTAGCTTAAGTAACTAAAGTGATAAGTGACTTAATTAATTAACCAATATGATTAAATTAATTAAGTAAAACAACTTATTACTCTAACAGAAATCTCTCATGGCTGGTTCACCGCCTATTTACATTCAGTTGTAATTTACTTTCTAGTTATTGTTTAGTTTCCTCCGCCATATGTTATCACCTCACCTTCTAAAGGATCTTGATGAACATTCTTGGCGTTGAGCGCATTTAATTTGAATATCATTTTAGAAGCTAACGCCAATCTATTGGCGTAGTGCTAGTTTGTGTTGTGTAAATCTTGGAAAAAATTGGTTCGCATATTTCATGATCTGTGTATGATCTAGACACTGTTGTACTTGTGATGTACATATGAGCTAATCACCATTGTACTTGTGATCTATTTATGATCCAGACACTGTTGTATGTGTGATGTGTATGAGCTAGTCAACTTGGGTATATGGAGGTATGCTCGTGACAACCATTATGTATGATATTTGAGATTATGGTATGAATGATCCCTTGTGAATATTGTGAATGTTTGTACACTAATGTTTGGTATTATTTAGTATGGACCCAACAGTTGATGGAAAAGTTATTATCATTATATTATAATTGGCTAAGTCGATAGCTTACATGTACTTAATTAACAGTCATGGGTTAAAAGCGAGACAAAAGATCTCATGCAAGAGGAGAGAATGAACTTTGTCTAACGTAGGTGGGGAGAACTACAAAGCCTCTGAATCCCACGAGGGGTTACGTAGGCAAGGTCACCACGAAACCCCAAGGTTTAGGTCTAGGTATAGGAATGACCCTAGTTGTATGTGCTTAACACATTTGAGTGTAAGCATATAAGTGGTGATGTTGATTTTTGTCGTCACACTGAATGAAGAACTTTTGAAATTAGAACTTCTAATCTAGATGGAAAATACTTGGTTGGCTAAGTTGGTAGTTGTTGCTAATTGAACTAAAAAAAATAAAATTGTAGCGCCTGAGGAGCGGATTTTACAAAATTAAAATAACAATGAATTCATTTCCACCACCTTTATAATCCACCACTTTTTAATATTTTATTATTAAATATTTCACTTCACTAAAGTAAATTATTTAATATTTTCTCCCTTTAAGTTACTTCAATAAATAATTAATCAATTAAATATAAACGTTCAAAATATTATTTCAAGACAGCTTAATATTTAACTAATTAAATTACTCTACACAATGGCTACTCTGGGATTGGGGACATTACAGTGTTTATGCAGCTCACCAACTGCAACAAATTTCTGAGTTGTTAGAGGCCACCATCTTCACAAATTAGCACCTTATTTCTAACTTCCTGCACAATCTTTTACAGGTTATGTACTTTCTAGAGATTGAAGGCTTCTTCCTTCCTCCTTCTCAGCTTAAATATTTTGAAGATTTCTAGCTCCAATAATAATAGTTCACTCAGAGGATCTATATTATTTCTTTGCATTCTAGCTTCTAAAACAGAAGTCTATCTTCTGCAGACAAACACGAAGCTAATTCAAACTTGCCAGGCAATTCTCTTGTAATATTTGCCTTATATGAAAATTGGAACCACATGAGCATCCCCTTCTGGAAATAGAAGTTCCAAGGCTCTCAAAGCTTCAACCCCAATAACATATTGAATTTAGGAATAGGGGAAAACCCATTCTCCTAAAACCTCTTTTAACACACAAATTAACACAGATCCAGTTTAGCTACTTGAGTTCTAGATAGAAGATATGCATTCTAATATATATTAAACCTAACACTTTTTCAGCCATACATATTTATGTCAACTGCCAACAACAAACTACCCGCTTGACTACCATTATCATCCACCAAATGAACATAAACATTAAATATTCTAACAACTGAAAAAGAGTTCAGTTTAACAAACTAGAATAGACATAAATCTTAACATTAAATATATGAATACCTACTTGCTTTTACATGATGTCAGTCAAAGATATTACTAATAATTACAAATTTTAGGCAAAAAATAAACATGAAATGATACTTATTGGCAATGAACAGTATTCTCAACACAAACTTGCTTCAAATTTTATGGAATCACAATTTGTTTCGTTTTTCTAACTAGAAAATAGCATTTTACATGTTTGTAGAATGGCATTCCTTCTTACTTTCCCTTACCTATGTCCAGAGCCTTAACACATTAAGAAACAACTAACTCTCGAGATTCAATTTAATCAAATAACAAAAGCAAAGATTTGAAAAAATTCCATACTTGAGAAGATATCTCTAAATAAGAGAAGGTTATCATTAAACAGCACAAAACATTTATAAATGAAGAAAAAAAAGTAGCAATCAACATCTACTGTTTGAATGTGATAAATAATTCTGTTGACATATTGGTAGGCTTATTGCTCAGGCAGA
The DNA here is from genome assembly GCA_007258455.2 of Sequoia sempervirens. NCBI lineage: Eukaryota > Viridiplantae > Streptophyta > Pinopsida > Cupressales > Cupressaceae > Sequoia > Sequoia sempervirens. The sequence goes on along the minus strand of VDFB02270651.1, from coordinate 383,646,439 downwards.
AAGCAAACATTACCTTTACACAGTTTAGAGAGTATATGCAAAACAACGGCGGCCTCAACAATATTCCGCTTGCTCTTACCAAAATCGTCTTCCTCCTCTCTTGCATCTGCTATATTAATAAAAGCATATGTTCCATACATTTCAGACTTTAAATATGCATTCCGATCTGCTTCCATGTTAACATTGGGACCGTCCTTGATACAATTTGCATAAAACTCTGTATTTGGTAATTGACTTATTGATGGATGCATGCGATACTGTGTATTTAGAATTTGGACTGGGTGTCCAAGTTGTTGTAATCTTTCAAAGAGACTTCTACCATAACCTGCTTTCTGGGATATCTGGCAAACCAGACACGAAATGGAATTAAATTTATAAACTGAACTTATAACAAACTAAAATAAAGAAGCAACAGTGTAAACCAACAGAAACAAACCTGGCTGATAACTGTTGCAGGCAACTGACATGGATCTCCTATAAGGATTGCATGTCTCAAACCTCTGATTTGCAATGCAACAGTTGACTCAGCCTCTGTAAGCTGGGCTGCCTCATCAATAATCAAGCAGTCAAATGATGAAGTCAAATTCATGCACCTTTTTGCAGAAGATGAAACTGTTGAAAATACCAATTTTGTACGCGACAAGCAAATTTGCTCTATCTTCTCAGTCGAGATGCTTTTTTGGGCCATGCGGGCAATATCAGTTCCACTGGATAAATGTCTTCTTAACAATTGGATACACTCACTTCTCTTAAAACAAAGAACAACCTTTAAATTTTTCTTATTATTAAGCATATTCTCATTAAATATACTTGTTAACCCTTCTGCCTCTCCCAGGCCTTTGCTGTCACTGCAAAAACATTCTCTAAGGACTCTTTCTTTGACATTATTTTTCTCAATAAAATTTACAAAAGATTCAACGGCATTGATCAAACATTTCAACTCCTGTTTTCCTGATAACACCCCAGGTAAATCATTTAATAATGTTCTTGCACCCTTAAAAAATTCTGGAGTTAAAATTTTCAGTCTTTGTCTGGTGTACTTTGAAAAATCAATCAAGCCTGTTTCTTGAGGTGTTTCTTGAAAAACTTCATACTGGGAAACAGCTGATTCAAGAAAATGAAGAAGAGATGTCACCCTGTATCTCCATCCTGTCATTGGCAGGAAACATTTGGACAAACGATCAACTCGGTATTGAAGGAAAATATCTCCAAAAATACCTTCTTGATCAAACCTCTCCTCGTTCCCTACCAGCACGAGGTCACTCAAATCCATGACACAAGGAAAATTATCTTTATCTGGACAACCTCCAGATGGACTTGTAACTATCTTGATGAACCTCGTTGCAACTTCTGATACAGCTGCATTAGTGGGTGCACACACAAGTACTCTGAACTTCTTATGGCCTAAGATAGAAAGAAGTGAGACCAGCATTGAGGTCTTTCCTGTTCCTGGGGGACCCTGGATCAATTTTATATCAGAAGAAAAATTAGATTCAACAGCATTAACTGCTTGAATTAAAGCAGATACTTGAGAATCATTCAAGTTACGGGGCATGAAGTGCTTGCTTCTGAATTTCTCTAAACCATTTTCCGTATTCACCTCATTGCAATCCTACAAATTCCATCAAAATCAGATTAGCACAAATTTTCCAGCTTGTCTACAAGCAATGCACTTCTAATTTTCATAAACCGAGAGCAAATTAAAAAATTGCCACATGTATAAAGCTTACAATAATTCAAGCACGTACCTTTGTATTTAAGGAAATTGCTTTATGGAGCAAGACCATATTTGTTTCCCTATCTTCCAAATGAATATGTAAAGCATTCCAGATTCTCAAACATGATATGACACTATTGAGATAAATAGCAAAGTATCTAGTTTTTTTTTTGTGATTTTTTAATGTAAAGGGATGTCCATTTCGCACATATATCTTCACTTTCAATTCATTCGGAGTTGTATCCTGTAAGGCACTTCCATGGACTAAAGCTAACAAGTACTCATCATGGAAATTATCCCGGTTCTTAGATAATTTTGTTGACAGCATAAGAATATCCTTTGGTTTCCACTTCAATTTTTGTTCATCCTTCTTGTCTCCTCCTCTATGATTTTCTCCCTCAATACGAATAGTATATTCATCTACTTCACCTTCTAATAGGCGTGTCTTTTCATGAAATGTTATTGTTGTATATTGCGCTTTAGAAATAGATTCCAGACTCTGCTGTAGTTGTGCTCGCATTTCTTCTATCAGAGGCCAAACAAATGAGCCAAGATATTCTACTATAGACTCAAATTGCTCCGGAATAAGTTTCACCTGAAAAAGCAAGAAATCATCTGAAAAACCATTAAAAAGCCTCTTATTATTCAATCCAACATAGTAATTACTAAAATTTGTAAAAGCAAGTTCATTTATATGAAGCTACTGCTCCGATGGATTACCATTTACATGTAGATGAAAGCAGTGAATTAAAAAAAACATCAATTCGATCAAACTCAACTAGGAAGATCGTCTGTCACACAAGTGCACAAGTTTCATTGCTTTTTGGTCATCAAGCATAATATAATTTGGGACAAGATAACAGTGCCAGTGCTGTCAGTGCAAACAAAGGATGATGATAATAAATTATAAGGAAAACAACGAAAGTAAAACCTAAGTTGCTGAATTGGAATCGGGTATGGGGATGGATATGTGGGCATGGTATGCTGGTATGGCAGAACTGTTTTATGGAGCTGGATACATCCATACAAAAAATAAATATAAATTATATATATATACATATTTGCAGTCTTATAAAAGGAATTAAGTTCAGAATATCATATATCATGCATATACTAAACAAAACTAACATAAATATTACAAATTTCAAATACAACATACTAATTTGACATCAATTTGTCAAAACCTAAATGTCATAACAAATATTTGTTATTCAGTATAAAAATAATGCAATTAGTAATCAGCTTCATACAGGTCATATTACCAACATCAAAATCATCGACATTAGATGTAAGTAGATTAGAACCACATGCAACCCCACTGCCACTCATAGGAAAAGTATGTTGGGTTTCCAACTCTACAAAAGTGAAGATTGTGTGGCAGAAAAAATCCAAGTCAATTTGTGCTGCATCTACATCCCACAACTCCGTTGCCTCTTCCTTGCACCCCATCTGTTAATGAGTAAGGAGGCAAAAGTTGGAATGCACATAAACTAGCTACTTTCTGTCAACCACTTGTGTTTCATTGAATGGATGGAGGAGTATGTACTCCAGTTCTACTCAGATGATGAGGAACGACCAACCTATTAAGATAAAGTGAGTTAAAAATATAAAATTTTTCTCTAATATCTTGCAGTTCAAATGCCTTTGAACAGTAGTCCTAACCTCTGTTTACATACTCTACAATTACTCGCTGAGTAGACAGTAATCGCATGATTTTTTACAGGGCGAGTACTTGTTACTTTTACTCGGTTTTCACTTGCCGATCTGCCACCAATTACTTGTTGAAAAATCTCAAAAAAAATCATAGATTACTCACCTGAAACCCTCCATGTGTGATTGACATGTTTTTTACCCTTTTTCGCACAATTTTTTACGCAATTTTCCCGCATTGTGGATGCACGATTTTGCCTATAAAACCCTCGTTTCATTTGCTTGCAATTTTGACTGGTTTATTTTCATGGTTTGAAGTGTTTATTTTCGCGATTTGGACTGCTACAGACTACAACTAGAAGTTAGTTCCATGTTGTTTTTTATTAGGGATAAATAGGTTTTGATGGGACCCAAAACCAAGTACATAATGGTTTTGAAGGGAACTGTCAACCTATCAAAGAAAAACAAGCTACAAAAAAGATAAAACACAAACCATCAGGAGCCCAATAGAAGCCTCTAAAAGATAGACATGACAACACAAGTTGCATCAACCAAACAAGCAAAGGCCCGAAACCCTTTTCCAATCTGGTTTTAACCTGGTTTTAACCAGGACCAGAAACCCTTAAATACACAAAGAACATGCCTGCATCTTCCAAGCATCAGCAAACCAGTCGCTCATGGATGACACCACTAAGCCAAGAAACATAAACTGCTTAATGGGGTACGACACCATCAAACCCATAAACAAAAATGCCAGTAAAACCAACAACCCCACCTCAATAGAGTTGGAGAGCACAACAATCCGCATGACACAAGCCTCAAAGGAGAAACACTAAGCTTGAGGGGGCTCATCCCGCTGGGACATAGAGAGAAACTTAGAATACCACCCAGCCTGCAACAAAAAAGGACAAGCCAGAGAACCCAAATCATCCATGGACAACTCCAACAGTAAAAACTCTTTCGAACCACTTTGGGGACAGGAAACCAACTCCAAAACCACCTCTAAAGGAATGAGCTCCCCTCTATTAGAGAGGATGATACAATCAACAAAACCACCGCAGCCAGAAATCACCAACACCCTCAACCTCCACCTCCATAGGAGAACCGCCCACCTCAATAAGAACAATAACTGAGGGAGGTCCACCTCCATAGGACCTAAGGGGAAAGCCAGCACAATACCCAAGCAAGCAACCATCGCATCCTTCAATAAACACTACACCAGAAGCAAACTGTGGATCAGGAAAAGAGTCTCAAATAAACGCCATAGGTCCACCTTAACATCTTTCAAATTAGAACTCAACTAGGTTTCCAAAGAAAACTTGCACAGTAACCCAACTAAAAGCCAGTAGCTCACCCACTATTGAGCCTTCAAAATAAACCAAACAATCTGAGCCTTTAGAATAAAAACATGAGGTAGCTCAGCCCAAGAAAAGACCTCAAACCCTAGCATCAGCAAAGCTAGAAGAGAGACCAACATAATTCACCTAGGGGACAAGAGGAATATCAACAACCTCAGCAAGGAGGGTCCAAAGACACTCAGCCAGAGAGAACAAGGCCACAACAAACAATCAACCAGAGAGAAGGCCGCAGAGAACACAGCATCAAAAAGAAACACAGGCCAAAAGATGACCAAAGGAAAAGTCCTAGTCTCAGAATGAACAGGAATAACCAAACCCCCAGAGGAATAGGGGGCCCCAAACAAGATAAAAATAAGGAGAAGGGCCAACATAAAAGAACACCAAGCAACCCCAACATGCCAATCAAAGCCAGAGATGGGCCAAAACTCCATATAACCAACCAGAGGGAGACACCACTACTCCACAAAAAGGGGATAAGAAGAACCCAAAACACTTTGAGAACAAAAACCCCCAAAAGAGATCCACTAAACAAACAATAGGCAAAAGCGAAGGTCAACCAAGAAGAAGCAAGAAGTAGAACAAACCAGCACGAAGATCCCCCAAGCCATCCTACTACGCCGAATAGGAGCATAAATAAGCCCATTCTTCAACCAGTCTTCCTCAGATAAACCAACGCACACCCATTGCAAGGAGGGCAGCCCGAAAAAAAGCAAGAAGGGCACCCACACAAAACCCTCAGACACAGGGTTTTGCAGGCTGACACCCATCACCAACCACAACATCATCTTCAAAAACTTCTGCAAAGGATCCACCTCCAAGGCCACTCCCATCACGCAGACGAAGGATGGAAGTAGAACAACCGCCATTCAAATCGTCATCCTCATTCCTACCAGCATCGTCTGCAGAATTCAAATTGGAGTCTGTCGCCCGATCCTCGCCCGACGCCACTCTTGAACGCTCCATCACGCTAGGATTTAGTTAGTTCCATGCTGTTATTATATATTATAGAACTTTAAAATATTATAATATATAAAATATTATTATATTTAAATTATTATAATATATAATAATATAGATTATAATATATTTTATATTATATAACATAGATTGCATACTATATTTTATATATTATAAAATTTTAAATATTATAAATATTTATATTATAAAATATTTTAATATATATACTATAGATTATCATTATGAATATATATACTATATAATTATATATATACGGGTCTGCTAACAGATCTATATTAATATGTACAAAATATAGTTAGTTTATTATATATATACTAAGATATATATTATATTTTAATAATTTTTAAGTTGCGAGTATTTTCAAGTTTTTGTTGATTCAAAATTTTGGGTTTGCCAAGTACTCTCTCCAAGTCCGAGTATGTAAACTATGGTCCTAATGACCTCTTTATCAATCAGTGTCATATGTAGGAAGAAATTGATCACCTTGTTATCACCTTTCTTAAATCTTGTTAGATATAACCAGTGCAGCCATGTTTTTAGCTAGGTAGTGCTACTATCCATTTTCTTAAAAGTTGATGCATGAGATGATGAAATATATTTTAATAGAAGATTTGGGAAATAGAAATTCCACTCACATCCAGGAAACTAAATGGTTATAAACCTATTTATAGATGCTATTTGGAGCTGGGAACATAGATGCTAGCTGCATCCATGGAAGTGGATTGCTTTCCATAACTATGAGGTCGTATGCAGCAATCTCCTTAGGGAAAATATTGCCACAATGCCCTCAACCACGTCCCCTTCTGATTTCATCAGATGGAATTTATGCTTGATGATGAGATGGATGCTAGATCAGATCTGTATTTTGTTCTTATTTACCCCTATGGTGGTGTAACCACTTCAGAATGGCCAGGTGGTGAGCAGTGAGTCGGGGGGCGAGTTTGGTTTGTTAGTACTGTTGGCGTAACAACTAGCACCTCTGGAGTAAGAGTTGGTATGGACAGCTATGCACACTACGCAATGAGTGCTCTTCAAATTAGGAGGGGAAGCTCCCTCGTTGTGCTTGACAAAAATACCTGCAAAGGGAAATAAACTAAACTAACTCTTGTCTTTTTGTTTCAGCTGTAGAGGTACAAGGCTTTCTCGAAAACTATATACGTTGCAGCTGAGTTTTCTCTGGTTTCACAGATTTACTAACTACAACTAAACTTAATAACTTAAATTCTATCCAATTCTCTCAAGAAAACAGAGCATGAGAAAACGGAGCAAGGCTTTGACTATCTGACGATAAACGAATTCAGATTCTCTACATGAAGGCAAGGTGGCGCAACTATTATTTCAATCTAAACAAGTTTATTAGGCACAAAATAGATTTAAGAATTTACCAAGACAATCTTATGAAACCCTATGTGGCATAACACTTGATTATAATAGTAAAGACTTTACAAACAGATCCATCATCACAATCTTATGAAACCCTATGTGGCATAACACTTGATCATAATGGTAAAAGTTCACAAAACAGATTTATCATCACAATTGCATGAAACCCTATGTGGCATAACAATTGATCGTAATGATAAAAGATGCACAAACAAATTTATCTAAACTATGGAAAGAATCCACTATCACAATCGCATGAAACCCTATGTGGCATAACAATTAACTGTAATAGCAAAGACGCATGAACAAATACCAAAAGAGCAATATTGAGGGCAAGGTAGGCGCAGCATATATTTCTCTCTCAAGCAAAAGTTAATTACAAATGAGCAAAAGCTCTTATTTATATACATCAAGGTGTAGGTAACCCTAAAATCACCTTGAGTCATCTACAGTCTTGCAATACATGCAAGATTTTGCCAAACCCTAATGAAGTAAACTATACAGTTAACTGGAAAGCTACCATCAGTTAACCGAAACAACTAACCTAAATGGACCATGTGCAAGCATGCACGTCCTTATTTAAAGCAAAGTTAACTGGACACTACCTTCAGTTAACTGGAAACCCTAACCCTAACTCCTGTGATGATAATTCCAAGAATGAGATAAGCATGTTAAGTCAGCAAGTAAACTCAAGACCGAAAGTCGAAGTTAACTGCTGCTCATGACTCAACCCTCGAAATTAACTGCAGGTTCCAACTGGCAGATCACTCCATGTCAACTCGGTCTAACACTTCGACCAAGAACTCATCGATCTCTCTGTCATCTGGTACTTTGACACTACTCAAAACAACAGTCTGTTTCTTTAGTTCTCTGCCACTTCCTATAATCGTATGCATGCCATCTTTACATTCTTCAGTAGCCCTTCTGAAACTGGCTGCAATCACCTAAATATTCTCTAATCTAGGCGCCATAGGTTCACCTTCAAGGCGGTCACAAATCAGCTTCTCGAACTCTGCTTGTACTTTGTTCAACTCAACATACGTGCCATCTTCCAAAAGATAATGACATGGAATCTGAACAATGAAACCACTGACGAGTGCAAGTACTCCAACCACATCATCCTTGAGTGAAAACAACTTAGTAGAGATCTTCTCACATATTTCCATTCTGAGAAGGTGTTGCTCTCTCCAAGTAAAGACTTTCTCTTGATCCTCGACCATCTCCAAGGCATCACATGTAACTGATAACTGAGATACAAGAACATGATCTTTTGCCAAACTCTTTGCAACCGCAACCTCCAGCAACTGAATACCTTGACGGAGTTTATGTGCATCATTCCTCAACTGATACAAATCTGCAAGAAGACACCTACCAGCAGCAACTAAACTTTCAATCCAATTGTCCAAAAGTCTGCCATGACTGACTAACTGATCCAGTTTTTGTTGTTCGGCAGGTGTACTCTGAGGAAGAACAGATGCTCTACTCGGATTTCCATGAACAAGATCAGAAATGTACTGACGAAGTTGACTATTTTCAGCCTTGAGTAAGGCCTTATCTTCTCCATCCTTCATGATTCGCTCTTCAAGATTATTAGTGACAATCTTAAGAAGAGTCACATCTGTCTCTCGAGTGGTCCTGCCAAGATTTGCCTTAGTGAATGTAAAGTCACCAACTTCAACTTCATCTAAGCTTTTACCCTCTAGAGGAACGGCAACTTCGATAACAATCTCTGATTCAGGAGTCTTCTCAATATGTACCTGTTTCTTGATCCTCTTGTTCGACCTTTTTTGATAAGGCTCGCCAAATTCAGATAAATCAAGGTTGTATGATGGTTCACACCTCTGTCTCCCCAAAGACTTCTCAAGCCAACAAGACTAAACAATATTTTCAATTCGAGGAGAGACTGTCCCTGATGTATCAACCTGTGGTGGTTCAGTTGTCTCCAATCCTGCTTGAATTGGTGTCTCAGGCTCTGAATCTATGTCAATAGGTTGCACGTGAGGCGAACTAAGAGGTGAAACATGAGGTTTAGCCTGAATAACTGTCTCTACTGGAACCTCAGGAACATGCTCAACTTGTTTCTGTTTCCTCTTACCAGTAGCCCTTTTCCCCATGTTTCCACTAAGTCTAACCCCTTCAGGAGGTATTATAATGGCCTTGACTCTGGGTCTTGCTCTAGAAGTAGAAGGCAATGAAGAGAAATCCTTTGGCGGCTCTGCTACAGGAACTGACTTTCGCTTCTGTTTGCTCTCCAAGAACAACTTGCTAGTCTTGATAACTGATCTGGAAACCTCTTCAATAGAAATATTCTCCTTGGCATACCAATCAGGGGAGCGAAGTGGCTGCCGAGCAACTTGATCCTTAACATATGAATTGAGAAGAACTTCTCCATCATCATTGGATAGACCATCAACATCTTCTGATAGGTAATCAGAGAGCTGACCGATAGTGAGTCTACAATAGTGACGACGACGAACCTCGAATTCATCTTCACAATTAGCCCAGAAATCTTCAAGTGCTGGCGCATGTGCAATCCCTCGCTCTAACCGATCTGCATAATGACCGAGAGGATCATAGGAACGCCTCTCAGTATAAGTCTTGAGCTTGAACCTTTCTATCTCAGTAGACATAAACCTGGCATCTGTCGCCGCATTGCATGTGAAAATTCCCAATGTGAATGGAAAATTAGCCGCAGTCTTATGACGACTACGAAGAAAGAAATGAACATGCTGCATCTGTCTGAGGAACTCCATAAAGATAATCTTGTCTGACGGATACCTTGGCAACATCAGGGGCTCTCCAACATATCCATAAACCCAGATGTATGTGAAAGTAGGGAACTGGATAAACCAATCCGCCCAAGTCTCCATCGCTGATTTGGCCTCAGCAGAAATGTGAATGTGCATCTCGTCATCAAGATCTCTAACTGTTCTCATGGAAAAGTGATCATTCACTGCTCGGAAGTCCTGCTCGGATTGAGAAAACTCCAACTGAGGATAATACTCATGAACACGCTGAACACCGAGAGTGCCATTAGTTTTAAGAAGCCTGTAGCTACCTTGAAAAGCAATCAAGTAAACCAAGTAGGATATCATATGAAACTCATGATACCTGAGAAAGTTAGTAATTTGCTGATGTAAGAAATCACTAATCTACATAGCCCAATCAAAACGCTCTGTACCATCAAGAATTCTGGTAATCAGGTAAAACATCCATGAACGGAAAGTGCTAGCATCTGGTTGACCAGTAACTCGGTTGAGTAAAGTTATCAAAACAGCAACTTCCTCTTTGAATTCACCACAACCAACCTTCTTAGGCATGTTAGTTTTCTGCACTTTCAACCATTTCTTAGCCACTTTCCTCTGTGAACGTTGTTGATCAGCATCCCATATCTTCTCACAAGCTTCAAGAACCACAATAAAGTTATCTGAACGAGGAGGAATAGCAAAACATTTCTCTATGTCCTTTGGTTTGATACTGCAAACAACCTTCCCATCTGCTGATCTAATTTGACGTGAAGATGAGTCATAATGCTTGATGCAAGCAAGAACGAACTCAAGATCGAAAGTAGTAACAGGAATAGATGCCGCTGCCAGCAACCCGGAACGCTCAAGATTCCTCAATGAATTGCTGCTAACACCTTCCAGACTGCTCAGATTTACTTCTGGATAAACATGATTCAGGTCCGTATCTGAAGTCTTGATGAAATTATGTGTAAGAGCCGATTTTACCTTATTATCAATGAGATTGAACTGCATTTTGAAAATGATGATTTTTGACTATATAGTCGAATATACTTGAAGAACTTTCTGAAAACCTCTGGACAAGGCTAAAAATAGCTTCTGACGAAAGAAATTTTTGAAGTTTTTCTGGAACATGGGTTTTGTGCACAACTGAATTCTGAACAAACCCAAATAGTTGAATTCTCGAAAAAATGTGATTCAAGCCCACATGCAAAGAGATTCTTGGAAAAAAGCACAGAGCTTCAGAATGAAGGCTACGGGGTGATTTTCTCGAAAAAATCTAAGACGTGGGTCTTGCTGCAAACGCTGAAATATGAGAACCCAGATGATCAGATTCTGAACATGTGTTGAATGGAGCTATCAGAAGCAAGAGTTTACTATTTTTAGTAAACTACCTCCAGAAATAGGCTAAAAATAGCAGGCCCACCCGAAATAGCAGTGTCAACAGGGTAATGAGGTCACGAGGATCCAGTGTTTAAAATTTCATGGCAATCTGAGCTTCCGAAGTATGAAAATCAAGAGGCTTACTATAAATAGCAGGGCGTGAGAAGCTGGCGAAGACGAGAAAAATAGCTAAGTCTGGAACTTCATCCTTCACTTCCTTGAAAATGCGCCCATCCCAGCTGGAGGTCATGAAATTTCTCTAAGTGTTGAACTTCGTCCAGTACACAGGGTGAAATGCGCCCAAGCTAGAAGAGGTCAATGAAAGTCAACATCATTCATCCCTCTGCCTACCTAAAATGCGCCCACCTTGGGAGTTGAGAGTATAAATTTTTTTTTAAGTATTGGCGTTCATCCACCTCCAGGGGTAAAATGCGCCCAAGAAAGGAGAGGTCAAAGAAAAGTCAACATGTCTCATCCTTCAACATAGGCTAAATGCGCCCACATGCTAGCAAGAAGCATAAAAAATTCTAAGGCAAGAAACTCGTCCTGCAGCCTATATAAAATACGCCCAAAATGGGCCATGTAAAGACAAAAACTAGAAGTTCAAGAGTCACATAAAGGCGTTTTTCCTCCATCAAGGCTGAAATGCGCCTAAGTTAGAAGCTGGTCAAGGAAGTCAACGATTCTTATCCTCCTCAAGGGCCAAAATGCGCCCAAATGCATGCAGGTGAAGACAAAAAAGGTGGAGTTGAACGGTCATCCTTTGCTTACATGGAAATGCGCCTAGTTTGAGGTGTAATAAGTGAATGGAGGTGGTAAATGAAGTAAAAAGTGAGTGAATACTTCAAAGGCGTGGTGAGAGCTTGGTAGATACTAGGCGTTATGCCTTTCAAGTGTTAGATGCGCCAAAAGTGTGAATGCTAAAAGGTGTTGAGGATATTTTCCCAAGGCGTGGTTATCCCTCTTCAAGTGTTATATGCGCCCAAGGTGTTAGAAAATTCTCTAAGGCTTGTGAGGTGGTGAAACAAAATGCTAGGCACTTTTATTTTATTTTTCTCCAAGTGTGCTGTGCGCCTAGGGTGGTGAGATGGAATATGGGATGATGTGATGAGAATTTTTCCCAAGGCATTGGAGCTTCAAGAGATGATATTTTCAAAGTGTGAAATAAAATGTGGATGATGAATAGAACCAAGTTGCTAGGCGTTGGAGGGGTAAAATAAAATGCAAAGTGGTGGCTAGAAAATAAAATGTGCCAGGCATCTCTATGAATAAAATTTTCTAAGTGAAGTTGGTATTTTCACAGGCAAAGTGGATCGAGCTGGATATAAAATTTTTAAGGCAAAATTTTCCAAAGAGATGATTTAAAAAATTTCTAAGGCACAAATGTTCTTTCTTAGAGAAATGCCTAAGTCTGGTGAGATGGTGAATTTTCCTGAGGTCAGACTGAATTTTGCCAGTGATGAAGTCAAAAGATGTTGGCAGTGCAGGAATAAAATTTTCCAAGTCAGAGCAATGCAAGAAATCTTCACGGATGCAAAGAACGAATTTAAGTTTCACAGGGAAATAATTTTCTAAGGTTCAAAATTCAAAAAAATAAAATGAACCCGTTCATTGGGTACCCATGGGTTCGATGCGTTCTGGAGAAAATTTTCTTCTGGGTATTGAAGATTGCCGATGACGAGTTGATTTTAAGGTCTTCCGCAGCTTGTCGAGGATTCTGGGATAAAGATTTTAAGTGGGCCCTAGGTTGATGAGTTTTCCTAAGGGAAATTTGAAAATTTTCTAAGGCAAATATGAAGAAATTGTGTTTTCAAATGATGGATTTGAAAGAAACTGCCTAGGTGAATTTGCTCAAATTCTTCGTAAAGATAGTTTTCTTGGGCCAGAGGTGAGTAAAATCGAGGTTATCAGAGCTCCGACAGGTGAAATGAATTTCTCAAAGATGAAGTTTATCTAAGGCATGAACTTGAACACAAAGTTGGCGATGAACGCTTGGAGATCAAAGCATGAAAATCAGGTAAGTGAGTTAATTTTATATCATGGAGTATTCTAATACCCCTCTCCTTGCTTGTTTTGCAGGAGAAACGTTGAGGCCAGAGCACGATGACTTGAAATGGAAGCACGACCAAGATGAGTTTCAATCTCGAAGGAGGAAAATTTGCAAAAAAATGGCTAAGTGTTAAGACTTAGTATAACTCAAAGTGACGAAGATGAAGACCCTCAAGTGGAAGAAATCAAAGAACAACGCCAAGAAAGAAGATCGAGAACAGTGTGAACGCGTCTACAAATGGAATCTTCTAGAAGGAATAATGGACATTATGGCTCATTTATTACCCCACTCTCCTTTGTGGCGGTTTTTAGGGCAAATATTGCTTAGGGCTGAGGTGGCACGATTCTGGCCACTCTATTGATTGTAACCCTAGCATTAGAGCTAGAGATTGGAGAGTAGAGCTAGATAGTGTAGCATTGTAGAGTATTTTTGCATAATTTGGAGAAGAGAGAAAGTTTTCCCTTTGAAAACTTTTGAGGAGATTGTTGTGTAACACATTTTATGATAATAGATCTTTTCATTGATGATGGAATTTGTCTTGTCATGAATTGCTAGCAAGATCTCTTCTTCCTTTCGTATCCAAGTAGCTTAGTTTCATGCAAGTAGCTTACATTGGTGTGGTGTTTTATTGAGATAGCTTCGCTTTATTCCATACCACTAGCGGCTTGTTGATGATAAGTTCGCCTTGTGTGGTCGACTGGAGATTACTTTGTGTTTAACTTCAATTGTGATTTATATGCTTATATGCGTCGTCGTGATGGTGTATGCATGTTAAATCATAATTTGAACATCTTTTGCTACTCCCCTTGAAGATTGCACCGATTTTACTGAGGCTGTCCGACGGAGGCTAGGTGAAATCTGGTTGAAGCCTATCGAAATGAAGCCCCACATATCTTGCATTTAGAATAGAACATAAACTTCTTAGGCCCTACACCCCTTTTAAATTCAGTTCATTTCTGGTTAGAATTAGGAAACTTGCACTCACCTGTCAAATCATTTGAATCACAGGAAAGCCCTTAGTCTACTATTTGTTGTTAGCCGTCGAACAATTGTGTAAGTCCCCTTGACATACCAGCAATATCACATCGAACCAAACTGAGCCTATTCGCACTCAAGGAACCTTGGAGTTGAAAGCATGATCTTACTCGCAATCTTAGCATGCTGAATACTTTGTTCAAGAGAGGATAAAGCGTCCGTTGGGAGACTTTATTCTGTGTTGGTGCGGTCTCAAAAACCACGTCAACAGAATTGGCGCTAGAAGGAGGGCCGAACGCGAATAACAACTACATCATACAGTTGTGTTGAAGTAGAAAGGGTTTGAAGTACACGAAAGTTCCATTGGAGAAAATTATCATAAGTCAAGATGGTGTTCTCTTAGATTTGGAGAATCCTATAGAAGAAGCAGCTACATCCTGGATTGGATCAGTTCATTTTCGCCAGACAAGTTGAAGAGAATCTTGAGGTCTACAACCAGTTCATATAAAGATTTTGTGGAGTTAGAGCTACCTACAAGATCAAGGAAGAAGAAAGAAGTTCATTCAAGCAAAGAAGTCAAGTCAAGTGAAAAGGTTCAGTCCAGCGAAGAAAGCGGAGAAGAAATCTCAAGTTTGTTCAGGACTCCACCTAGTGCTTCGAGGTTTGCTCAGCCGAAACAAGTTCAAGCTGTTGTACAACAGCCAGCCCAAGTGATTGTGTATCAAAGGCGACAACCAATTCAAGTAATGGCTCAACCAGGAGGTCAGCAAGGAGGTCAACCCGCTCCAAATGGCGCTACGTGGTTGGTTACCAATCCATCTCTGCTAGAGTTTCAAGACTACCATGAGATGCCAAAGAATCCCAAAAATTTTTGTCCTAAGTTCATTGCCAATGATGTTAACTACACAGCCGAGGATCATATCAAGATGTTTGAAGGTCACCTACGCAATAGGCAGATTGGGTATGCAGACGTGGCTTGCCGCCTATTTCCATATTCTTTGGGAGAAGAGGCTCAGTTTTGGTTCATTCACCTACCAGTAGGGTCTATAAGAACGTGGGAGCAGATGAAGGAGGCCTTCATCGGAAAGTTTGGTATACCTGCCACCCCTGTAGAGCTATATCGTCAATTTGCAAAAGTAAGAAGATAGGACAAAGAGCCCATTCATGCATTCAACAATAGGTTCCAAAAGGCCCTCAATAGGTTACGCACCCCTTATGTCATTGATGATGCTCGAGAAAGCTACTATTCAGCACTTGATCCTTTGACTGCAATGTTCGTAAGATCTCACCCCACTCCAGCAGATATAAATCAAGCTTACGCTAAAGCTATAGAAGTAAGTCAGGGTTTAGGACAAAATATAACTGGGCCCGTACTCTACACTGGCCTAGCTACGACAAACAATCAAGTGCCAATGTTCGGCTCAACATGGAATCAACAAGTTCCAGCGCTAAATGCGATTCCACAGCCAGCTTATCAAGTGACAGCACCATCAAGTCAGTTAGTTCTCCATCCTGGGATGCCTTTGTCCCAGACGCAAGTCACACAGCCTGTTTATCTCCAAAACACAGTGCCACCAGTAGAGAAGGATGAGATAAAAGATTTAATAGAACAAGTGAAGAGGTTGTCAGCTGAGGTGACTCACCTCAAAAGTCAAAATAGTCAGACACAAACTATGCCATGAAATTATCAGGCACATCAAGGTGCTAATCGGGGATATCAGCATAATCCTCCAAGTCATCAGGATACCCACCAGGGATACCATCAAGAAAACAATCATGGGTATAGAAACAATAATCAGGGATTTCAGAAGAGGTCCTGGAATACAGGGCCTAACAATGGAGGTGTTCCGTCGCCATTGGACAATCCACCACCTCCTGAAAACCGTCCTGCAGATAGAATTTATATGGCCGAAACTGCCTCGTCAGGATGGTGTAGGTTACATAACACGAACCAACACTCTGAACTCCAGTGTCACGAATTCCAAGTTGTGGCTGGTATTCTCAAGGGTGAAGCAAGTAATACAAGGGCCATAGAGAACCCTCCAATTACAGGATATGAATTAGTCCCAGCACCCAGATATGACCAGGCATTGATAATAGAGGATTACAATGTCCCACCTGAGTTTCAGAGTTACACGCCCCCACCAGTTAATCATCAATTTCCATCAGCTTCATCAAACGCTCCCGTGGGGATGCCAGAGTTTCAAGTACCGTCAGAAGTTCACGCCGCATATGCATCACCAAAAGAACCTCTTCATAGAGATGGTTATGTTTTTCCGCCTCTCAACAACAGCGTCTCGGTAGAAGGAAGAGGGGAGGTACAAGCTTTTCAAACTACTAGAGGTGAAGCCCCTAAAGTTTATCAAAGGAGTTATCATCAAAAGGAGCCATTGACATCATCGGTACCTCCAAATAATTTTACAACTCCGCCACACCCCAACGCGAGCAATAATCCGGGTTTGCCTAGAGATTCTCTAGAGTATAGGCGGCAAAATGTAACGCAAGGCGGAGGAGGACAACAAGTCATTCAACAGCCAATTCATCAAGCTGAGCAGAGACAAAAGGAAAGTCTTCCTGGAGAGGATGTGAAAAGACTTGGCTCTTATGTGCTAGAAGAGTTCAAAAGGGTGAAGGTTAGTCTCCCCTTACACGAGCTAATGAAGATTTCAGAGGTCAGGGATGCAGTTCTGAGAAGTGTGTATGAAACGCCCATTGCGAGGAGTACGTCCCAAGAAGCAACCAGTGCACCAAGGAATCCTCCTGTGAACACACAATCTTGTCCTATACAGAGTGCAAATATGGTAGAAGAAGTGCCTCACGCGCCATTTGACACTTGGGAAGCTCCGCAACAACCTCAAAATTTCGTAGGTATGGTACAGGGTTCTTCAAATGCTACGGAAAAGTCATGGATCGAAGATAAAAAGAAACGGTTGAATATTCCTGCAGAGCAGAAGCAAAAACAAGAGCAAACGCAGAATCCAAAAGAGGTTGTTCAAGACAATCAATTTCAATCAAGTAGAAAAGATGAAAAGGAGAATGCCTCAGCAAATGAAAGGAAGAAGCCAGTGGTATTTTACCAGGGGAAGGGTGAACCAGCCCCGTTTCTTGTTTCAGTCAGAATTTTTGGGAAGTTATTGCATAACTGTCTGATTGATTCCGGCGCATCAAGTAATGTCATGCCTTTGAAGGTATGTCAGGCGTTAGGTATAATCCCGCTCAAGACCAACAAGAAAGTGACTCAGCTGGATAAGACTGAAGTTCCAGTTGTAGGGGAATTAAATGGTATTCATATGCAGCTAGCGGCAGATCCCAGAATTCAGAGTCGCATCGACATATCAGTTGTGGATATACCAGATGGTTATGGCATGTTATTGAGCAGAGATTGGTCCAGAAAATTGAATGGATACATTGCGACTGACTTCTCCCACATGTGGTTGCCTTGGAAGGGAGTTCCAAATCAAATAAAAATTGAAAGTACACCACGGCTCAAATTGATGATCACAGAGTATGGCGAAAATAGTGATGTTTTATTCATGGAAATTGATTTGGGCACATACAAGCCTGTTAAGAAAGAAGTCCTCACGTTGCAAAGCTTGGGGGGAGAGAAGTTTTTAGAAGATACGCCTACTTTCACCGGAATGCTGATTAAAAATGATTCAAGCAGGAATGAGAATGAGGGGATGTTTGGAGATTCTATGTTAAAAGGTGTGAAACAAGAGATAGAAAATGCTTCCATTGGGGACTTGCCGTTACCCAATTCATGTAGAATGCACAGGGCTTTCCGTTCAGAGAACAAAGGTGCTATGAGTAGGATCTCCTCAGAGCAGGTCCCAGAGATGATTCAACAAGTCACTTTAGAGGAAGAATGCGAAGAAGTCAATTGGGGAGAAGACCAGATTCAAACAAGGCTATCTCAGTTGACGCACTTGGAGGCGAAAGGAAATGAGGCTTTGGAAGGTATGGCTAAATATCAAAGGGTCATGAACGGATGAATCGACAAATCATGGTTGGACCCCGATCAAGCTTCTGAGATCCTGGGAAATGATGCATTTAAGTTACGAACAAGAACAAGAGGGGATATCTCATTGCCGGATGATGGGAGATTCCTCAAGCATTATTTCCAACCTTAGGTTCTCTCCGAGAGCCTACTTTGTAATATATTAGATTAGGTTTTCTTTCGTTTGCTTTTTTTTTTCTTTTCGGTTTGTTCCGTTTTGGTTTTTGGTTTGTTGCCCTCTGGTTTTTTGGTTTGGCATTTCCGTCCCTTGAGTTGTTTGCTCAAGTGGTTTTGGTTTGGAATGGGCAAGGATTTTAGGGTTTTCCCATTGCGAATGGGGTGATGATGCTTTAACTTCCACAACGTGGTTTCTCTCACTGGAATTTGTATAAATTTTTGAAAAGGACTAAGGTTGTGTTCCTCTCGTCATCATCCGGTTAGAGATTGAACTCGTCTCGGGAGATTAACCCGCTATTGTGTCTTAACACATGAGTCTAAAGACCTTAAAAATCTTACCTATCTCCATTCTGAGTCATTTTGGTTTCTTGGGAAAGGTTTTGGCAGGTGAAAATCTTACATCTTGCTTCAGCGCCACTACAATTCTCAAACCCATTGGAGGCTTCATTGCCTGCCAGCCAATCAAGGAATTGACGGAGAAATCAAATGAAGAAAGGAAAATGTGCTCAGAAGAAATGAAAAATGAAAGAAATATCATGAAATATTGGTTTTGGGAACATACGAGTAACTCCACCGAGGCTATGGACGCCCGGCCGGCAGTGGAGCAATATTCGTGAGAATTGTAGCGATAACCTCGTTGGGGCTATGGACGCCTGATTGGCAACGAGGCAATGTCCAGGATGCTTTTGAAGTTAAGATGTTTATATAACCTGCCACAGCCGATTCTGGAAGTCGATATGGTTTAGAGATGGAACGAACGCACACACTCACAGGGTCTTAGATGAAAGTGTTCTGATCCAATATCGGATTTTTCAGCCCTTTTGAGTGAGTATCCTCCTGTATGATGGTTCGAGGAAGATTAATCAAGGTTCAATTCTTAAAGTGTTTTTCAACACTTTCCCGTGGGGATGCCAGATGTTGTGACCTTTTCACACATCGCCCCATTCAAGATGGGGACCCCTAATTTTTGCTCCATTCTCGTCTTTTGGCTTTGGTTCTTTTCTCTCTCTCTGTCTATCTCTTTTCTGAGGTCTGCTTTCTGGGGACGTTCCCGTCTTTGAACTTAAACAACTGAAATTTGGCCAAGTCTGAAATTAGGGTTTTGAGTCTTTCCGGCCAATTTGAGGTCAAATGAAGTGAATAAATTGAAAACAGAGCTTAACGTTGTTGCCAGTGTGCTTCCAGCAGGCTTTCAGCAAATTTTCGTCAGATTCCGAGGTGCTTACTATTTTTAGTAAGTGTGAAATTCAGGACGGTTCGTCAGCATTTATGAAATTCCGACAGTCACACTGTATTCAGAGCGCATCAGGCTGCTCGCATACGAAATTTGAGCGAAATTGGACAACTTACTATTTTTAGCAGTCCAGCTTCCGGCATGAATTTCGGGGCTCAGATGCAGAGTTTTTTTTGCATGTTGGCATATTCCTTCTGGGTTTTTCAAGACCTTCGCGATGATATAACATGCAAGATGAGGTGACCACTTTCAGAATTCAGCCTTCCGAGGCTATTTTTAGGGTTTGCATGTTAGGGTTTCTTTTGCATGTCGGATGATTCCTGATGGGTTTTTCGAGAGCTTCGCGATGGTGTGACATGCAAATAAAGATTCTCACTCAGTAAGGAACTTGCTATTTTTAGCAGGTGTGTCCCAGCAGCCGCCTCCCAACAGTTCTGAATCACGAGTTGATCGCAGTGCCACAGAAATGAAGGGAAACAGAGTTCATTTGATACGCATGCAAAGCGAATTAGGGTTTCCAGTTTCGGGACCCCAAAAGAGGCGTAAAAAGCCAGAATTTTCAAAAACCGATGTAAACCACCGTGATCAGTGTCCTTTAGGCTATCTGCTAGTAAAATTTCAAGTCAATCTGAGCACTTACTATTTATAGTAAGTCAATTTGGAAACTGGCTAAAAATAGTAAATTGAGTGCATGCGTCAGTATCGGCAGACAGGTCACATGGTGAGGAGCACCTCATCCAAATTTCAACTCGATCGGAGCAATGGAGCTATCAGAAGCAAGAGTTACTATTTTTAGTAAACTACCTCCAGAAACATGCTAAAAATAGCAGGCCCACCCGAAATAGCAGTGTCAACAAGGTAATGAGGTCGCGAGGATCCAGTGTTTAAAATTTCATGGCAATCTGAGCTTCCGAAGTATGAAAATCAAGAGGCTTACTATAAATAGCAGGGTGTGAGAAGCTGGCGAAGACGAGAAAAATAGCTAAGTCTGGAACTTCATCCTTCACTTCCTTGAAAATGCGCCCATCCCAGCTGGAGGTCATGAAATTTCTCTAAGTGTTGAACTTCGTCTAGTACACAGGGTGAAATGCGCCCAAGCTAGAAGAGGTCAATGAAAGTCAACATCATTCATCCCTCTGCCTACCTAAAATGCGCCCACCTTGGGAGTTGAGAGTATAAATTTTTTTTTAAGTATTGGCGTTCATCCACCTCCAGGGGTAAAATGCGCCCAAGAAAGGAGAGGTCAAAGAAAAGTCAACATGTCTCATTCTTCAGCATAGGCTAAATGCGCCCACATGCTAGCAAGAAGCATAAAAAATTCTAAGGCAAGAAACTCGTCCTGCAGCCTATATAAAATACGCCCAAAATGGGCCATGTAAAGACAAAAACTAGAAGTTCAAGAGTCACATAAAGGCGTTTTTCCTCCATCAAGGCTGAAATGCACCTAAGTTAGAAGCTGGTCAAAGAAGTCAACGATTCTTATCCTCCTCAAGGGCCAAAATGCGCCCAAATGCATGCAAGTGAAGACAAAAAAAGTGGAGTTGAAATGTCATCCTTTGCTTACATGGAAATGCGCCTAGTTTGAGGTGTAATAAGTGAATGGAGGTGGTAAATGAAGTAAAAAGTGAGTGAATACTTCAAAGGCGTGGTGAGAGCTTGGTAGATACTAGGCGTTATGCCTTTCAAGTGTTAGATGCGCCAAAAGTGTGAATGCTAAAAGGTGTTGAGGATATTTTCCCAAGGCGTGGTTATCCCTCTTCAAGTGTTATATGCGCCCAAGGTGTTAGAAAATTCTCTAAGGCTTGTGAGGTGGTGAAACAAAATGCTAGGCGCTTTTATTTTATTTTTCTCCAAGTGTGCTGTGCCCCTAGGGTGGTGAGATGGAATATGGGATGATGTGATGAGAATTTTTCCCAAGGCGTTGGAGCTTCAAGAGATGATATTTTGAAAGTGTGAAATAAAATGTGGATGATGAATAGAACCAAGTTGCTAGGCGTTGGAGGGGTAAAATAAAATGCAAAGTGGTGGCTAGAAAATAAAATGTGCTAGGCATCTCTATGAATAAAATTTTCTAAGTGAAGTTGGTATTTTCACAGGCAAAGTGGATCGAGCTGGATATAAAATTTTTAAGGCAAAATTTTCCAAAGAGATGATTTAAAAAATTTCTAAGGCACAAATGTTCTTTCTTAGAGAAATGCCTAAGTCTGGTGAGATGGTGAATTTTCCTGAGGTCAGACTGAATTTTGCTAGTGATGAAGTCAAAAGATGTTGGCAGTGCAGGAATAAAATTTTCCAAGTCAGAGCTACGCAAGAAATCTTCACGGATGCAAAGAACGAATTTAAGTTTCACAGGGAAATAATTTTCTAAGGTTCAAAATTCAGAAAAATAAAATGAACCCGTTCGTTGGGTACCCATGGGTTCGATGCGTTCTAGAGAAAATTTTCTTCTGGGTATTGAAGATTGCCGATGAGGAGTTGATTTTAAGGTCTTCCGCAGCTTGTCGAGGATTCTGGGATAAAGATTTTAAGTGGGCCCTAGGTTGATGAGTTTTCCTAAGGGAAATTTGAAAATTTTCTAAGGCAAATATGAAGAAATTGTGTTTTCAAATGATGGATTTGAAAGAAACTGCCTAGGTGAATTTGCTCAAATTCTTCGTAAAGATAGTTTTCTTGGGCCAGAGATGAGTAAAATCGAGGTTATCAGAGCTCCGGCAGGTGAAATGAATTTCTCAAAGATGAAGTTTATCTAAGGCATGAACTTGAACACAAAGTTGGCGATGAACGCTTGGAGATCAAAGCATGAAAATCAGGTAAGTGAGTTAATTTTATATCATGGAGTATTCTAATACCCCTCTCCTTGCTTGTTTTGCAGGAGAAACGTCGAGGCCAGAGCACGATGACTTGAAATGGAAGCACGACGAAGATGAGTTTCAATCTCGAAGGAGGAAAATTTGCAAAAAAATGGCTAAGTGTTAAGACTTAGTATAACTCAAAGTGACGAAGATGAAGACCCTCAAGTGGAAGAAATCAAAGAACAACGCCAAGAAAGAAGATCGAGAACAGTGTGAACGCGTCTACAAATGGAATCTTCTAGAAGGAATAATGGACATTATGGCTCATTTATTACCCCACTCTCCTTTGTGGCGGTTTTTAGGGCAAATATTGCTTAGGGCTGAGGTGGCACGATTCTGGCCACTCTATTGATTGTAACCCTAGCCGTCTTTTGGGACTTGGCTAGCTATATAAAGGGGGAGTCCCCCTCATTTGTATTAATTAGAGATTAGATTAGATCAGACATTAGCATTACAGCTAGAGATTGGAGAGTAGAGCTAGATAGTGTAGCATTGTAGAGCATTTTTGCATAATTTGGAGAAGAGAGAAAGTTTTCCCTTTGAAAACTTTTGAGGAGATTGTTGTGTAACACATTTTATGATAATAGATCTTTTTATTGATGATGGAATTCGTCTTGTCATGAATTCCTAGCAAGATGTCTTCTTCCTTTCGTATCCAAGTAGCTTAGTTTCATGCAAGTAGCTTACATTGGTGTGGTGTTTTATTGAGATAGCTTCGCTTTATTCCATACCACTAGCGGCTTGTTGATGATAAGTTCGCCTTGTGTGGTCGACTGGAGATTACTTTGTGTTTAACTTCAGTTGTGATTTATATGCTTATATGCATCGTCGTGATGGTGTATGCATGTTAAATCATAGTTTGAACATCTTTTGCTACTCCCCTTGAAGATTTTACCGATTTTACTGAGGCTGTCCGACGGAGGCTAGGTGAAATCTGGTTGAAGCCTATCGAAATGAAGCCCCACATATCTTGCATTTAGAATAGAACATAAACTTCTTAGGCCCTACACCCCTTTTAAATTCAGTTCATTTCCGGTTAGAATTAGGAAACTTGCGCTCACCTGTCAAATCATTTCAATCACACGAAAGCCCTTAGTCTACTATTTGTTGTTAGCCGTCGAACAATTGTGTAAGTCCCCTTGACATACCAGCAATATCACATCGAACCAAACTGAGCCTATTCGCACTCAAGGAACCTTGGAGTTGAAAGCATGATCTTACTCGCAATCTTTGCATGCTGAATACTTTGTTCAAGAGAGGATAGAGCGTCCGTTGGGAGACTTTATTCTGTGTTGGTGCGGTCTCAAAAACCACGTCAACAGGACGCCATTGCTGAAATATATAGATTTTCATTTATGAAATTTGCATAAGGCACTAAAGCTTGAAAAATGGCACTTGGCTTCTAATTGGACCCCATCTTAGTTAACTGAAACTCAAATATGCTAAATAAGTCGCCATGCATTAGGGTTTCTCTTTTCAGTCTTCAGTTAACAACTTCATGCGACTTTGTCTTCAGTTAGCACTTGATCTTAAGTTCGCCATCCTTCACACTTGTTTTAGATTCACAAATTTGAACTAAGGCATCCCTTTTGATAACTAAAGTTGGCAATCTTAATTGAGGTGAGAAATTCGCCATATATCATGAAATAAACATTCAAAAAATAGTGACCCTTTTCAATCTTCAGTTGGCATTCAAGAAGTGCACCAACTTCACACTTAGGCTTCAATTCAATTCTAAAAATAACAACCCTTTTGGAACTTAAGTTGTCATTCTTTGCAAAGGGCGTAGCTTCACAAAACTATGCTTCATCAATAAAACTCTAAATATGGCGACCCTTTTGAGAACTAAAGAAAACAACCTCATGCGCCATACTTCACAAATTTATGCTTCATCATTTATGCCGTCCCTTTTAGAACTTCAGTTGACACTCAATGAAGTGCCATCTTCACACAAACTTCACAATTTTGACCAAATTTTCCATGCATGTGAACTCCAGTTGACATTCACTGATAATCTTCAGCTAAGTGGACATGCAATCAAGTTAACTCTACATGCAAAATAGTTAACTGAACATGCAAACTGAAAGATCACTCAACATGCCAATATACGAACTGAAGATGACAACCCAGAAAACGTTTAGTCTAACTGCAGTTAGAACTCCAGTTAAGGCGTCCATTCAACTCTCTTTCGAAAATCCAACTTTGAACTCTTAGGCGAATTCCAGACTTAGTCAAATTTCATGAAAATTTAAGCTAAAACCTCTGTCGGGACCTCTATCCATCCTCTGACACTGGCTGACTGACTTCTCTGATTGGCTGGTTGACAAGTGCATTGCAGAGCTGAGTAAAAACTGATCAAAAGGTATCTTGAGACTGGGAACCATAAAATTGACATCTGAAGGCTCAAAAATCCAAGCGCCTTTTTCAAAAGCTGCGCTTTTTCTCAGACTTAGTCAATTTTGACATCTGCATCTCGAACGAAAGGAAAAATAAATCCTTCATAACTTCTGATCTATCAACTTTTAAGACTGGATCTCAGGTTCACTGCGAAGCTGACCTCATTCTGCACGACAGCTGCAAAGACACATTTGCCAAGAAAACATCTGAGGGGTGAAAAATAAGAGCGCCTTTTTGAAAAGTTGCTCTTTTTCCTCCAGACTTAGCCATTTCTGGAAATGACAAAAATAATATAAAAACTTTGACTGCAAGCTGCTGAGACATCTTCTGATCTGATAGAGACAAGCAACGGAAAGCTGAACGTAACACAGACACATTGAACATCTGATATCATTAGAAAGAAAGCATTAAAGGCTTGAAAAGCTCAGGCGCCTTTCTCAAAATGTGCTCTTTTGCTTTTTCCTCTGATATTTTGACTAAGATTTGACCCCACGTTTGACCTCAGGTTCAGGTACTTCAGCAACTCAGATTCACCCACTGACGGACGCATCGCGAAGCTCGAACAAATGTGAGATAAACATCTTGGGTGGCATTTAGCCAAAAACCTACATTTGGCACCTCAAAAAGATGGGCGCCTCTTCCAAAAGCTGCGCTTTTCTCCAGTGTTAGCTAATTCTTACTTTCGCCTCGTTTTGCACTATATCTTCCATAACTCGAGCAAAACAGGTCCGTTTGACAGGCTTGATAGCTCACTACGAAGCTGACGTGATGCCGGACAAATGTCTACTTGAGGTGACAAACCCTAAAAACAGGATCTGAGCCCCTAAAAGATAGGGCGCCCATTTGAGAATGTGCTCCCTTCTCCAGAGAGAAAATTTTGATGTTTTTCGTTCAAATTTTCATTTTCCTTAAATCTCTTCAGTAACAGACTGACATGATACTGACACCAACTCCATATTTAAAAACAACCCAAAAATGACCTTTTGACATCACTTTAACAAGATTAAGACTCAATTAAGCAAAATGCCTTAGTGAAGCAAAAATTTTGATTTTGGGTACATGTACCAAAAACGTGTAAAAATAATATATATATAAACAATTAGGATTAGAATATCACATAACATCATATAAACAACAAAACCACCATAAACTTGAATGTCATTTAAAACATGCATGATAAATATTCATCATTGAAACTTGAATTGTGGTAGCTTGATATACAGAGTCTATTAATGTCAGGGTTCAATTTGTATGATTTTGAAAAAAGAGCCAACTGAGTAGAGTTATCAGCATTCTTCAGGAATCATATGAATTTTTTTAGTACACTAGCCATTTTGATGTCTTCTTGCAGCCTCAAACATTAAAGTTGAATCACAATCCGCTTTCAATCTAACAAGCAAAAATGAAAGCTCAGCCTCTTGGAATGAAAATGTTTGTTTGCAGAAAAATGAATAAGAATGAGGTAGTTTAGGTGTTTAGAGTGATTTAGAGATCACTTTTAGTGTTCCCTTGGGCGTGGGTCAAAGTCAAACTCCATAAAACATTAAAAAACACTTTTTGGACACCTAGGCATGCGGGTTTTGTCTTCGTTCACTCGGGTTTTGTCTAGGTTCTGCCCGAGTACTCTTGGGTTCTGCCTAGGCGAATCACACCCAAAAATGAAGGATCCTAGTCAAACCCACAGGCGAATCGGCCCAAGATCCAAACCAAGAGAAAACCAAGATCCAAACCAAGGGTTCCAAAGGAAAATCCGGTAACATAGTTTCATTTCCTTTCTAGTTATAAATATTGAAATAGTACACATGGCAGTGGCATTTCATGTTATGTAAATGCATTTTCAGCTTGGTAGGCATTTCATTTGATGATTTTACTGCTTCCTTTGTCTATATAAATCCAAGCTACTCCAAATCCAAAGTTTTGGTCTATTCATTCCCAGAATAGTAGAGTTTCCCTTGGATTACGACGGATCATGATGGCAGTTATGAGAAGCATGCCTAGCTTTAGGGCTGGCTGGTTTATATTGCTTGAATTCATTATAATCCTTAGTGTGTGACAACATTCTGTTCGTGTGAACTATGAAACCCTTAAGGATTGCTTGTATAATGCTTTCGACTTGAGATTGACTCTTTTAATAGGTTTCTTATGGTAAACTCTTGGAGAAGGCTGAAATCTATGCTGATATATGTCAAACTTTTGACAAAATTTTGTCATGGTAGGCAGGTTATGTAGACATCTGCACATCCCAGTTTTTACACTTAATGGAATGAGAACTTGTTTCACTTGTGCATGATTGAACTATGGCTTAATTTCTATGTATTTATTCTAGTTGGATATGTCATGCTCTTAGAAATGTAGGAAGATTTAGAATGGAATAGGTTTCAACAGTCATTCTGAGTCAAATATTCATTTTTTGAAGTCCCTATGTATGAAGGCTTTTCAATCTCTGTACATGTTAAAATCTACTGTCCTCCATGGACAGAGGCTGTATTTTTTGGTAATGTTATGTTTATAAACTCTTTGGGAGAGACAATTGTTTTACATGTTTATGTTTGGTTTGAAGACTATATTTATGTTTTATCCATTTAGGAGACTTCTACGTATTTTATAAGGATTGATGTATGTGTACACATCAGATCTGTTGTAGACTAAATCAGAAAAATTATGGCCATCAAAGTTCCCATCTTTTGTAAGACTAAGTTGCCAGTCCTGGTATGGATATGGGTGAGGGTACCAGGTACCCGTACAACAGTATAGCAAAAAGATTTCCTTGGGTATGGGTACAGGTTCGGCTGTGTATGTGTATTCAAAAAATTGAAATTATAAAATATAAAAAAAGTCATGCTCATAATTGTTAATAAACAAAATATTTAAATACCTCAAAATTTATAAAAATGAAAGTACTCATAAATTCATAATTCCATGATTTGTCAAATGTCAATACACAATGAAAATTATAATCAATATTTAATAACCCTCACATTGATCTTCATTAAAAGCAGCAAAGTAAACATTTGGTTCAATTTTAATTGAACCACACTGAGTTACAATGCCATTTCCACTAGCCAAGTCATATGTACAAGCTGCCTCATCTAAATTGATTTTTGGCAAGTTGTCCAACAATAACATCTAAGTCAACACACGTAAGAGTTGGATCCCAATTCCTCATCACTCCTTCATTGTAATCAAGTTTCTTATGTGACAAGAGATCCCAATTAGTAGTGGGGGCCTAGGAGTGGAGACCTTAATGGGGTTGAGGGCTAATGCCCCTCATGGGGGTCTGGAGGCAAGGACCCACAAGGAACTTGGGGTGCCCAATCGGGAACTTGGGGTGCCTAGGCGGGACCCTAGGCAAACCTAGAGGAGAACCAGCCCTAGAGCCAACCTCCAACTGGACTCATACAAGTATGGTGAGGGGTTTTAAAAGGACCAAGTAACATAGTTGAAACTTGAATGCTTTCATGGACTAGAAGTAAGCTAGACCCTTATGAATGTAACCTCAATGTGTTGTGCCTTGAATGACAATTGAACTCTTTGAGAAGCTCAGTATTACCTACATTATGCTTACGAGAATTAACAGTTACAGGTGATCCTTAGGCTTTTCTATCTTTCTCTTCATTAGCCCTTGGAACAATGACTTGTGACTGAATGACTGGAATTTTTCATGATGCAAGGCACTTATGAAATCATGTCATGCTTTCTATACACTTGCAGATGTTGATCAAGTAGTTTAGTTACATTCATTTTATAGTTTTAGGGATGTACAGGCATGCTTCTTCTTAAGATAAAAGTTGCATTTAATACAAAGGATTTTATACATGCATTACATGAGGGGGTAGGCAGGCTTTTATTTTGAGTAGCCTTTAGACTCCCACTGGCTGATTTGAGAACTCAAAGGAAGTAATCTTTTCAACTGACCATGTTTTTGCTTTATTTCTCTTGTTGTGAACTGTTTGGACTCTAGAAACTCCTTAAAATGGTTGTGCATAACTCCCCCATGGTATCTCCTTTCAGCAGGATTTCAGAATTTTATTGAATATTCAGAAATGTGCATGTAAGATGTCACATTTATCAGCCAAACACCTTTTGGGTGTGCATTTTCAGTAGTTTTTCTTTTTTTTTCCTGCAAGGAGTCATGGGAGTCTAGTGATATATGTCTTGATAAGGAATAAGTCCATTATATTGAGGTGGTATCTAATGATGATACAAATTCTAAAGAACCTAAGTCAACCAATCATAGATGAGCATGAACTAGAAAAATTGGAGGATGGAGGTTCAAGCACAAGCAACGACACACCTGCAACTCTTTCAAGAGTACCTTGATATCATCCATTTAAGGCTAGAGGAGTGTTATTCAGAAAACAAATCACAATGCTTATGGATAATGGAGTTACCTACAACTTCATTTAATGAAGACTTAATGTTTAAGAGAGGATTGAAGGTTAAATACTTTGTTGGGCTCAATTTTATTGTTGCTGATAGATGAATCACTATTCCATGCACCAAGATAATCTTTCAATTCAAGCTATCCATCAATGATCATGAGGTGAATGAGAGGCTGACAGGGTTTTGGGTATATAATGGTTAGGTTCCCTTAGTTATTTTTCATAGATCTATCAATCCATGGAGCTAACTTAGTTTAAATATGAAGGGAAAACATGCAACACTTAGAGGTATCTCTAATGGATCATCGCAAGTGGTCACAACTAAAAGAATAGACATGACATTTTGCAAGGGACAAGTTGCTTGGGTAGCAAGGTATTTGGTGATCCCTAAAAATTAATCTATGGGTAAGCACTATATTTATATTGATATTCAAAATATTTTGAATAAGCATAGTGTGGTGTTAGTGAATGCCTACAAGGTTACTCTAAAATAGAGGATTATAGCACATAATAGAGTTGGAACCAAATTCTAAACCTGTCATGACCAACCATTACCACCATTTGAGAATTACAAAGAAGAGATAGAAAAGGCCATAAAGAGATTATTGGAGACAATTCACATCAAGGCTATTTCTAGTCCTTTTGCATTGTTTATAGTGCTTGTGAAGAAAAAAGATGTACAATGAGGATGTGCATAGACAATAGAGCATTGAACAAAAAGATGATCAAGAACAACTATCTAGTTCCTAGAATCAATGAGGCTACTGATTAGTTGCTTAGAGTGGTTTACTTTTTTCAAAGATTGATTTAAAGTTGAGATACTACCAAATCTATGAGTGATAAGAGGATGTATATAAGATAAAATTCAAATATAATTTTGGGCACTTTGAATTCTTGGTCATGTCTTTCACCTTGACAAATGCTACAACCACCACCTAGTTATGTATGAATCAAGTATTCACACTCTATACAAAAGAATTATTTTAGTTTTCTTTGAAGACATAATGATTTAGAACAAAACTTGGAAGAAAACTTGAAGCACTTAAATACAATCCTTTGAATATTAAAGCAATAGGCTCTCTTTACAAAAGAATATAAGTGTGGGTTTGGGATAGCCGAGATTTTTTATTTGAGTCATATCATTATTGCTCAAAGTGTCAAAGTGGATCAACAAAATATCCAAGTCATCTTCTATTGGCCACGTCCTACCACATTGACATAATTGAGGGTGTTCTTTGACCTTTTTTGTTAATACTAGAGATTTGTTGGGAGGCTTTCTCAATTGGCACCATATTTAATTAATATGAATAGAAAGGAGACTTTCCCATGGAATGACTACTCAAGAGGCATTAAACAAGCTCAAAGAGGTAATGAATTTGTTCTCTATACTTGATATTTTAGATTTCTCACAACAATTTGTTGTAGAATGTGATGCTTCAGAGGATGGTATTGGAGCAGTATAAATGTAGATTGTATATCCCAAAGCATTTGAAAGCAAGAAATTGAAAGTCACAAAAAATATTCTCCATTTATGACAAAAAGACACTTGCTAACATGCATGTTTTGGCCAAGTTCCAACAATACTTAGTTTGGGAAGATTTGTGGTGAAAATGTATCACAATAATTTTAAGTTCTTTTTTGGCCAATGTGACTTGAATGACTGAAAAATGGGTAAGCTCCAAGCCTATCATTTTGATATTAAATATATGAACGAAAAACAAAATGTACTTGTTGATTCTCTTTCTAGGGTGCTTACTCCCTACTCCACTTATGTTATTTCTTCCAATTGGAAGGTTTCTATTATGGAAAAATATTTTTAAAAATACATTTTCTACTAACCTTTTGGATGAGGGTGTGAGAAATGATAGATTCATAGTGGCATATGGCTTGATTCTTTATAAAATAAATCTTCTTGGTCCCTAAATTTAAAATAAAGGAGAAGGTTTAGAGAACACTACATCATACACTCCTAGCTAAACACCCAAGATTTTACAAGAAAAAAATATTAGAGAAAGATTCTCATGGAAGGGTCTTAAGTAGGATATTCTCAAGAACATCAGGGAGAGCGCCACTTTCTAACAAAATAAAGTAGGTAGTACCTTTCCTACAAGTTTTCTACAACCATTGCCTAATCCTAATAAAATGGGAAAGTGCATCCATTGATTTCATCATAGGTCTTTCCAAGATAAATAATAAGTGTTGCTTTATATTGTAAATGACAGGCTAAGTATGTACGCTTATTTTCCTTTCCCACATAATCCAAAGCAGATTAGGTGAAAATTTTATTTTTTGAGAGGTGTTTAGGTTAAATGGTTTGCTAAAATAATTGTCAATTATAGGGATAAAAATTTCTCAACTCTTTCTAGCAAGATTTGTTGCATTTGACTGGTACCAAACTTACTTCCAATACTAGTCATCACCCACAAATAGATGAACACTGTAATGTCCCCATTTTTTGTGAGCATCAATTTTCAAAGGGTTTAGCCTATTCCTGACTCTCGTAGGCTAAGGAGCTTGGTTAGAGGGTCTTTTGGAGGCAGTTACCTAGTCAGTTGATTGTTTCCATTTTCTTGGATTTAGTTGAATTGGATAAATAAGGAGTTTTCTTAAGATATAATGTTTAATTATTATTAAAGGTAACTTTAATAATAATTATTATTTTAAATGTTATGTTATATTTGCACTTTATATTATAAATTCATATTTTAATATTTGTAAAGTGCAAATATTATATTATTATTTGAGAAGCTTCTAGATGTACTTGGAGAAAAGTATAAAGAGAGGGTCATCCAAGCTTCTAATCATCCAGGAATTGATATTTGCTTGATGTTATTGTTTGGTGGAGGAAGCCAACTAGGGTTTCTGCCATTTCCAGCCATTAGGAACGAAAACTCTCATTGGTTTTGCAATTTTGGGGTTGTGAAATATCAGCTGAATTATTGCTTCATTGTGGGCTTCACTCAAAAGTTCAATTTGTGCTTATATTGTAAATTTTGTGGCCTTTGGCCAAATTTGGAAATTAAGATTTCATATCAGCTTGTTGAAGCATTTTGGAGAATAACCTACATCTGCAAATTTGTGAAGAATTGATGTGAGATATATTGGAGATTATTTGCAAATTGGAGGCATCATTGATTGGCATATTTGGGGGTGATTATTGTATCAATAACATTCTGATTTTTTCATCTCAGCAAGGGTCAACCAACCATAGTGAGAAATACATATTTGCTCATTGCTCATCATTGAGACTTCAGATTTTTGTGGGCATTGGAGAAATCAATTCCATTTGTGTTGGCAATCATTTCTATAGCAATTTGGAGGGCCACTGTTGCTGCATTTATTTATATAAAATATTTTCAGGCAAGAACAAGGGTGGCCAACATAGAGGAGGGCGATTTCATGTAAGAAGGGCACATAAAATTCCATAAAAATCAGTTAGGACTTCTCCAAGTTCATTGTTCACTTCCAGCTATTGCAATTAGGTTCCACCTCTTGTTTTCATTAATATATGCATTTTATAAGTCTAAAGACAAGTCTGAAATTAGGTGGCAGCCATTGAAGGCATTGTAATTGAAGGCATTGTAGGAACTTTATCATTGCATGAAGTTAGTAGTTCAAATCTGAATTGTAAGCAGTTAATGGTCTGTTCTATTGAAGAATATAAGTATGAAGTGAATCTGAAGGTTTCATGCCAATTGTTCAAAGAAATGTCTCTTTCATTTGTAGGCTTGATTGTGTATTGGAAAGTGCTATAAATTGTTATATGTCATTCCTATTTTCATTATCAATCAATATTGCATTGTTGAAGAGCATTCAAATCATATTTGATATCAATTCAAGCAAGAATAATCAGACTGAAACACATAAACAGCAAGTAAAGTGGTTGTATGCAAAGTGTTTGACGATATTCCTGTTGTGACCTTTTCACACATCGCCCCATTGCAAATGGGGACCCCCTAATTTTTGCTTTGTTCGGGTCTTTTGGCTTGGTTTTTAGTTCGTTTTGCTGTCATCTCTCTTTTGGTTTTGTCTGTCTTTCGAGGGATGTGCCCATCATTGAGTTTGAACTTGAGATTTTGGCTAAGTCTGAGAATTAGGGTTTTGAGTTTTCTGACCAATTTGAAGCCAAATGGAGTGAATAAGTTGAAATCTGAGCTCAGTAATACAATCAGCATGCTTCCAGCAGGTCCCCAACAAAATTTCATTGAATTTTGACAACTTAATATTTATAGTAAATACCTAATTTGGGGCATTTTCTCAGCACTGTTGAAGTTCTATCTGTTACACTGCATCCAAGACACGTTAGGCTGTTTGTCTGCAAATTTTGAGCTGAAACAGACAACTTTCTATTTTTAGCAAGGTCACCTTCAGAGGCAGATTTTAGGGTTTATATGCAAAGTTTTCCAGTGCATGTCTGGAGATTCTTTCTGGGTTTTTCAAGACCTACGCAATGGTATAACATGCAAAGTGAAATAATGACTACCAACATTTAGCCTTCAGAGGCTATTTTTAGGGTTTGCATGTTGAAATTTTCTTCGCAAGTTTGGACATTCCTTGTGGGTTTTTCATAAGCTTCGCAGTGGTATAACATGCAAACTAGGATCAGGACTTTTTTAGGAGCCGTCTTTATAGGCTATTTTTAGGGTTTGCATGCAAGACTTTTCAGCGCATGTCAAGTTATTCTTTATGGGTTCTTCAAGAGCTACGCAATGATGTGACATGCAAGCGAAGATGATCACTTTTCAGAGACTTACTATTTTTAGAAGGACCATTCCGGCAGCTGCCCAACACATCAGTATCACAAACAAGGCTAAGTGCAACAGAAACGAAGTCAAACAGAGGTCGTTTGAGCAACATGCAAATCAGACTAGGGTTTCTAGCTTTAGGATCCAAAATGAGGGGTCAAACGCCAAAATTTTCAAAAATCAGTGTATCCCACTGCGATCAGCATCTTTCAGGGTATCCACTGGTAAAATTTGACGACAATCCAAGCACTTACTATTTATAGTAAGTCACTCCTGAAACAAGCTATAAATAGTAAGTTAGCAACAGGCGCTAGTGTGAACAGGCAAGTCACTCCATGAGGAGCATGTCATTCAAATTTCAAGTCAAACAGAGTTGGGGAAGTCATGAAACTGAGTAGTTACTATAAATAGTAAAACAGCTTCAGAAATATGCTATAAATAGCAAGTCAGCTCGAGATGGTAGTGTGAACAAACTAACTAGGTCATGAAGGTCCCGTGGTGAAAATTTCAAATCAATCCAAGCTTCAGAGTTATCAAAATCAGAGGACTTACTAAATATAGTAAGATATGAGCAAGCAAGCCAGAAAAATTCCAAGTCTGACAAAATTCCTGCTCACCCTGTCAAATGAGCCCATGGAGAAACTGGCAGGAGGATGGAAAAGTTTCAAGTTTGGAAATTCCTGCTTGACCCCTAAAATGTGCCCATGGAGAAGCTGGCAGGAGGATGAAAAAATTTTCTAAGTGTTAAACTTCCTGCAGGGCCCCCAAAATGCGCCCAACTTGCTCAGCTGGTGATGGAAAATTTTCTTAAGTCTGAAGTCTGTCCTGCTTGACCCCCAAATGTGCCCTGTTCTGAAGCTGGTGATGGGAAAAATTTCCAAGTCTGAAGTTCATCCTGCTCACCCCCTCAAATGCGCCCCAGATGACTGGTAGAAGAAAAAAAAAAAAATTCTAAGTCTGGAGTTAAGTCCAGTAGGACCCCTAAAATGTGCCATCTTCAAGCCAAGGTGATGGAAAATGTTTAAGTCTGGAGTTAAGTCCAGCAAGACCCCTGGAATGCGCCCTCATCTAGTCATGGTTAAGAAAAAGAGTTAAGGTGTTGCCAAGTCCTTCTAGACCTCCTAATGCGCCCAAGGAAAGAAGTGATGGATGAAAAAAGACTAAGGCGTAGTTAAATCCTCCATGACATGCTAAATGCGCCCAAGTGCAAGACCCATGCTAGGCGTTAATTCCTGCTTGATATGTAAAATGCGCCCAACTTCTTTGGCTTTGAAGGATGTTGAAATATGCTAAGTGTTGGAAGTTATTCCTTCACCACATGCTAAATGCACCCAAGTTTAAGTGAAGTGGAGTAAAAGTGACTAGGGCATTGAAGTCAAAGTTCCTTCACCACATGCAAAATGTGCCTAAGATGAAAGTGAGATGGAGTAAAATTTGTTAAGTTAATTCCTCCTCCACATGCTAAATGCGTCCA
Organism: Sequoia sempervirens; assembly: GCA_007258455.2. Lineage (NCBI taxonomy): Eukaryota > Viridiplantae > Streptophyta > Pinopsida > Cupressales > Cupressaceae > Sequoia > Sequoia sempervirens. The sequence continues at coordinate 383,610,943 of VDFB02270651.1, read as the reverse complement.
AAGTGCAACGTAAGATAGTTGGAAAAGTGACTAAGGCGTTGGAAATGAACCCACCTCAGTATGCAAAATGCGCCCAGATACAAGATGAAGTTAAGACTTATGCCTGGTGTTAATTCCTGCTTGACATGTAAATGTGCCTAGAGTATTGAAGATGTTAGCTCTGAGAAGAATGTGTTAAGTGTTGAAGATCCTCCTTGACCCCTCAAATGCGCCCATGTTGGTGATGGGACTTAAAAAAAATTCTAAGTATTGAAATTTATTCCACCTTTAGAGAAGTACGCCCAGCTTGAGAAGGTGATGAAATTCACTATGGCATGGATAAATTGGCAGTGAATACATCAGAATGTGCCAACTTAAAGAAATTGATGAGAATTTTCAAGGCCAAGCAAGAAAACACACCCAGAGATGAAGAACAAGAATAAATTTGATGACATATTTTTCTAAGGTTAAAATCCAAAAATTAAATGTACCCCTTCATTTGTAGACACATAAATTCGACGCTTTCTGAAGGGAATTTTCTTCTGGGTACTGGATATTTTCGACAAGGGATGGATTTTAAAGTCTTCTACATTTCTCTGGAGATTCTGAAGTGAAGATTTTACTCGGGCGCCTGCTCAATGAAATTTTCCAAAGGAAACAAAATTTTTCTAAGGTAGAAATATCGAGGTGTGTAAAATGTTCTAAGGCATAGAAAAAGAAGGAAGAAGGGGTCAGGTGCATCTAGGCTCAGGATAGGTTGAATTTTGTCTAGGTCATGGAAATAAAAGAAGACACCCTCAAGAAGTGAAACTCAAAACATCAAGGCCCAGAGAAAAGATGATGTGATGAGAGTGAAATGATGAGATGAAAATGCATCTCTTAAATACGCCCTTGAGGAAGATGAAATTTGTCTAAGGCATTGAAATATGATGCACAGGTGTTATACGCCCAGCCTACAGATGTTGAAAAATCATGAAGAAAGCAAAGTTGGCTAGAGAAAAATGATGAACCCTATTAGATCCGGAGATCACTCAGACCTTGGAAGTTAAAGCATGAAAATCAAGTAAGGTAAGTTTATATTATGTAGTGTTCTGATGCTCTTCTCCTTGCTTGTTTTGCAAGGTGAACACCTAGGCCAAGGCATGATGACTTGGGGAAGCGAGTACTTGGAAGAAATGGCTAAGTTTTGAGACCTAGTATGTGCCCAACTCAAGTGGCAAAGAAGAAATGTTTTCACAGCTCAGGATGGAGGGAAGGATGGAAACCCAAGCGTTAATGGTCACCATCAAGTACTTCAAAGTTTAAGAACAACATCAAGGAGGAAAATCATCGTCGAGCAGGAGAAAGAGGTTGTAGGCTTGAAGTTAAATCGAGAACATGCCCGCCATATCCATTCAAGGAGTTGAAGCAGCGGCGACCGGACTTATCATGTTTGCAGTCAAGAAGAGGAACAAGAACAATGTGAACACGTTTCTAGACGAGAGTCTTCTAGAAGGATGTTGGACATTAATTGCTCATTTATTACCCCACTCTTCTTGGTGGCAATTTTTAGGGTTAGGGTTTATGTGGCTCAATCTGAGCCCTTCATTGTAATTGAATTTGAGTCATCCACTAGAATTGGCCAACTATAAAAGGGGCATCCCCCCTCATTTGTATCTAGTTAGAATAGCAGAGAAAGAATAGAGAGAGATTGATAGAATAGAAGGTAGCATAGTTTGATAGTTTAGCTCAAATTGAAAAAGAAGAAAAGTCTTCCATTTGAATACTTTGTAAGAAGTTGTTGTGAACACTTTCATAATAAAAGATTTTTCATTGATGGTGATCTCTTCTTTGTTATGAGTAGCTAGTGAGGCTTCTTTGTCCTTCCAATTCACATAGAATACTGAAGTAGCTTAAAGTAAAGTAGATTCCATTTCATGCAAGTAGTTAGTAAATGTGGAATGTGGTGCTCGATTTGAACAAAACATCGCTTATCCATACCACTAGCGGGCTCGCTGACGGTGGGTTCGCCTTGCATGGTCAACTGGAACATTGTGAACTTAACTTCGATTATGGTTTGTATGTTGGCATGCGTCATTGTGATGGTATCTTCATGTCGAATCATAATTTGAATACCTTTGATTACTCCTCTGAAGATTGCACTAGTTTTGTGGAAGTTGTCCGAAGTGAGGCAAAGCAAAGCTCAGTTGAAATCTGCGAGAATTGATCACCATGTCCCACATCTTAGAGTAGAATTATAGCACTTTTTCTTATCCCTGCACTCATTTCAATTCAGTACATCTCTAGGTAGTATTAGGAAACTTGCACTTACCTGTCAAATCATTCGAACCACGTGAAGCCCTTAATCTATTGTCTGCTGTCAGCTGCCGAACAATTGTGTAAGTCCCCTCGAAATACCAGCAAAAGTCACATCGAGCCAACTGAGACTATCCAACACCTAGAAGGAACCTTGGAGTTGAATGCACAAAATTTCTTGCAATCTTAGCGTGCTGGATACTTTGATCAAGAGAGAATAGGGTCGCCGTTGGCAACTTTATTCTGTGTTGGTGCAGTCACGAAAAACACATCAGCAATTCCTTGAGCCTCTAATCAACATTTTGAGGTCAGAATTGGCAAAGAATATTACAGTGGTATCAGAGCTATTGACCTGCCAGCCTGTTGGGTAGATTGGACATTGAATCAACTAGTTAATCATGGCTACTTCAAGCACCCAGAAGCAGCAAGACAAGAATATGGAGAAGCTTAAACAAAGTTTGAAAAAGTTGGATGAAAATCAAAAAAGGATAAATGAATTGATTTCACACCCTGCAAACCTAGATAGTGTAGCACGGTAAATGGCTTCCATTTTTAAGAGGTCTACATTACAAAACAAAAAGGAGAAACAAGAGGTATCTATAGGAGAAACATCTAGAAGCCTCTATGATGAATTCTTAGTAGTTAGTGACCAACATATAGTTGATCCTAAGGAAAGCAAATATTAGACTTACATAGAGGAAGATGTTGGACACAAAACATTTCAAGATGACTTCAAGATTGGAGAAGAGCAAGTGATATTTGAAGACAAACCAATTGCATTAGAGCAGCTATATGAAGATAAGATTTCGTGTGATGCTTCATTAGGTGAGTCTAGCATTGCTTCATCCTATCATGGTAAAGAATTAGATTGTGGTTCAATGAATGTTATTCATACATATAAAAGTCTATTGGAGGCCCAAGATATAAAGGTGGATGTGAAAGTTGATCCTTTACTTAGTGGAGCAGCCACTAGTGTTTTGACTACACATGATGAAAGAGACATTTTACAATGGCATGATGTCATTACTGATTTGTTTGAGGACAGCAGCATTATTTCTCATCATTCTCATGAGCTAGGAGCTTGTGATCATGAGCAAGCCAATGATATGATATCATCATGGCAGCCCTACACCAATTGGTAAACATGAAGATATCAAACATAAGAGGACTGATTTTGTGTATTTTGGCATAGAAGAGGTAAAAAGGTCTGAAAAGATGAATGAAGAATGGTTGCAAAAAGCCAAAGAGACTAGATTAGTGGTTGCCAATGCAAGACAACATCTTGAAGAAGTGAAAGACAAGGTCAATCTCATCAACATAGCAAGACAAAAAGGAATAGTTAACATTAGAAGACTCATTATTCAAAGAAAGGATGAAACTAAAAATGCACTTTGTTCTAATGATGGTGATGAGGTTGATAAGCTTGGTCAATCGAAGGACTTGGTAAAGATTCTAGACATGAAGAAACAAGAACAGTTTGATGTTTCTTCATGTGAGGCAGAGGTTGTTTGTAGCTTGGAGACTAAGCTGAAGGTGAAGGAGGATGAGATTATTGCAGCATTATCTCATCATGACAGGATGCACAAACAAATTGAAGATCATCTTTGGGCAGTTCAGTTAGAGAGAAGAAAAAAGGGGATTGGAGCAAAGTCTTTTCATGATGATTTGCAGGTTGTCAAAGAAGGTATGGGAACAATGAAGTCAAATTTATTTTTGAACCTTCTTTCAGACAGAGACACCCTTCTTAGCCTTGTTGGGATCTATTCAAATGCCTTGATGAGGAAAGAAGAGGAAGCTGATAAGCTCTCTGAAGAGCTTGAGGGTGTTAGGGATTCTTTGGTGAGTACTCAGTTGGCACTCCAAGATTCCCAGAGATATGTTGATGAGTTTTGCTCAAAGTTGAGTTTGGCTAGATGCACATCATGTACAGCAGAGACTCATTCATCTAGGGCAGCCAGGACACTTGTCAAAAATAGTAGCATGATCATTCACACTTAGGACATGGGTGTCATGGGTAATTCAAGCATTAGACTCTACATCGACACTATAGAGATTGTCATTGGACAACCTCATCAGAAGGAGATGGTTTCCTCTAGGACTTGCACATGGGATGACGGTGTCGATTTAGCTTCTTTTCAAGGAGTAGATGGCATTCATGATGGTATCCTTCTCACTCCTGATAGTGAGTTAGGAAATTTGCAGTTGTTTTCCGAGGGAGGTCTTGATGACATGGCTGCATTGAGTTGTGAGTCTTCTTCGGATACTTCCAATATAGTATGGGATTGCACATGTTGTAGGTTCATTTGGGATTTAGGTGGAGGAGAGTTTTCTTTGCTGGCGAGATTGGTTGGGGACAAGCAATTTCAGGGAGGGCGGACTGTAATGTCCCTATTTTTTGTGAGCATCAGTTTTCAGAGGGTTTAGCCTATTCCCGACTCTCGTAGGCTAAGGAGCTTGGTTAGAAGGTCTTTTAGAGGCAGTTGCCTAGTCAGTTGATGGTTTCCATTTTCCTGGATTCAGTTGAATTGGAGAAATAAAGAGTTTTCTTAAGATATAATGTTTAATTATTATTAAAGTTAACTTTAATAATAATTATTATTTTAAATTAGGGAAACATGGGGACACGTCCCCTGGGTTTTTGCCCCTCGTACCTGTCCCAGCAATGTTTCGAGGATGGGGGATGCTAGGGGGATGACTGACAGCCGTCCCCAAAATGTTTCCGATTTTTGGGGACATCCCCGATTGGACGAAATGTCCTAGAACAGAAGGGGGACAGCCAGCCATCCCTCAACCGTCCCGGGGATGGCTAGCTGTCCCCCTTTGCCTAGTAGCATTTTAAACCAAAAAAAAAAAGGTTTTTAAATTTTCTTTTTAATTTTTTCCTTTTGGACCCCACACCCTCCCAACCCTAATATAGCCACTTAAAACATCTTCTTACCTTCATTTGACCTCATTTTAACTTGCCAAAAAAAAATTACAGCCAAGAGCAAAAGTGAGAAGAGAAAGAGGAGGGTTTGAAGGAGATGTTGGAGAAAAAAAACCAGCATTTAGGAGAAAAAAGGAGAGCATTAAGGCAACAACCACCAAGAGAAGTGAAAGAGGTAAGTTATTCTTCCATTATCTTTCATTTTTCTCCATTTTTTTTCTATTAAAATGATAAAATGTATGATTTTTTGTATTTCTTTTTATTTTCACTTTGCAAAAACCAAAACAAAACAAAATAAGCAGTAGTAGTGAAAATAGTGGGCATGTTGAGAGGGGGGAAGAAACCCAATCAGTTCATAGGGGGCAGCCTCAAACAAACCCATTTGATATCCCTTCTGAAGATTTGAAAAAATATGCAAAAAGCCCTTTTAATCCTAAAAAACCTCTTCTTCAACTAGCATCACGTATAGACCAAGGCAAAGGGAAAACCAATGGGGGTAGTAGATTGTGGCTATGTCACATTTGCAAAGATAAATATTATGGGAGCTATACAAGAGTCTATTCTCATCTATTAGGTTTTGGAGGCCATGGAATCAAGGGTTGTACAAAAATAAAAGATTTTGAGAGGATAGAGTGTTATAGATTGCACATGGAGGCTAGAGGAAGGCCTATGGATCAGCAAATGCAAACTCAATCTGCACATTTAACCTCACCTATGCCCTCTATGCTTGGTAGTCCTAATGTTGGTAATGGTAGTAGTGGTGCGGGTGATGTTCATATTTCCACAAGAGGGAAAAGGAAGGCTACTACTTCTAGTGAACATCAAAATACAATTGCAAGTATGTTCAATGTGCAAGCATGAGATGTGGCAGAGTCTTCCATTGCCAAATTTTTCTATGCCCATGCCATCCCCTTCCATGTAGCACGTTCTCCCTACTTCAAACAAATGTTTAGAGATGTGGCAGCTGTTGGTAGCTCATTCGTTCCCCCTGGAGAAAATAAATTATGCACTACACTCCTTGACAAAGAATATCCTAAGGTGAGTGTGGTGATGGAGGACATGAGACAGTGTTGGATTAGAACAAGCTACTCTATTGTCATGGATGGGTGGATTGATATTAGACAGCGGCCAGGTATAAACATCATAGTCACATGTTCAGCTGGTTCATATTTCCTTAGAGCCATTGATTGTTCTGGGAAGCGCAAGGATGCAAAATTCTAATTTAATATTTTGAAAGAGGCTATAGAGGAGGTTGGGCCAGCCAATGTTGTGCAGCTGGTTACTAATTCAGCACGTGTGTGCAAATTAGCAAGTTTGATGGTTGAGAGTGCTTACAAGCACATCTTTTGGACCCCTTGTTGTGTTCATACGTTGAACAACATATTGAAAGACATAGGGAAGATAGATTGGGTGCACCAAGTGGTTGTAGAGGCTATAGACATTCAGATGTTTATTTGCAACCATCACACCTCACTTGCCCTCTTTAGGAAATTTTCAAAGAAGAAATTTCTCAAGCCTGTAGCAACAAGGTATGCCAGCTTGTTAGAGAGGATGCTTGAGGTACAAGAGGCTCTACAGTTGATGATGGTTAATTTAGAGTGGAATAGATGGTCTATGGAAAGCACTACAGAAGGGAGAAGCATCAAACAAAAAATTCTTGATGATAATTGTTGGTCCAATGTGAGGTAAAAAAATTGTTATTGATTGTTGATTTTATAAAAAAAAAAATATCATTTTATTATTTTTTGATTTTCTAAGTTCTAACTTGTTTTTTTTTCAAATTTTTGTTTGAAGATATATTTGTTCCATCATTTCACCAGCTATGGATGTCATTAGATATGCTGATACAGACTCTCCAAGTCTTGGAGAGATTTATGAAACTTTTGACTCCATGCTTGGAAATATGAAGAAAGCAATTTTTGATAGGGATCCTAATTCGGGATTATATGAGCAAAAAATTAGGCCCATTGTGACGCAACGGTGGAACACTATGAACACCCCACTTCATATGGCAGCCTTTGCTCTTAATCCCAAATGGTACGTACCTAGACTTGGTAGGATGCTTCCTTGTGATGACGATAAGGTGAAAGAAGGGTTTATGAGGGTGTTGGCGTTTAAATTCGCACCTTTGGATTGCGGATTTGAAACAGACAGCTATGCACAGATAAACTACTCTTCAAATTAGGAGGGGAAGCTCCCTCTTGCTGATGGTGTTTTAAGAAAGTAAATTAAACTAAGTTGCCATCTTTTTTATCAACTAAGAGCACAAGGTTTATAAAACTCAAGCGTCGTAGCTGATATTTTCTAATTTAGAACTTCAACTACGACTAACCTACGTTAAAGACGTTTCTAATTTCTTGAGTAAACGCAGAGTAATAGAAATTAGAAATGGACAAGTATTGATTTTCTAACAAAATACTTAGATAAACTCTCCTTCCAACATACATCTACTTACTTTCAATGCAAGCTGAAATTAAAGCTCATATAAACATAACACAATAAACAGAAATCTAAGACATTATATCAAGGCAAAAGAGGCTCAAAACTTTATTTCTCAAACTTTTGGAACAAAGATTACACTAAACACATGCATGGAACAAGAACTTGCAGCTAAAGAGGCTTGCAATCTTGTTCTTACACAAAGGGAACAACAATTAAAACAACTACTTGCTGGCTAAAAGAGACCCAACAATTCGCTATCATATACACAATTGAACTGACACTGAATAACAACTTGCTGCATTACAGGCTTGCAATTTGCTATCACAATAACCGTTAAAGAAAACTAATGAGCAAAGGCTCTTATTTATAGGCAAGCAGAGGAGTAGGGAACCCTAAAATCTCCTTGCTTTCACAATCTAGGGCTTGCTCAGCAAGCAAGTTTTATTTCTAAATCTAGAAAGAAGATAACATCTAACACCTAAGAAAGCAGAAAAAGCTGTAAACACCAACTATTACATTTATCTTCTTTCTCTTCTTCAAAAAATGGATAAGAACTGTTCCAAGAATAGAAAGAAAGCTTCTAGATGAAAATCGCTTTAAATCTCAATGACATCCGCTAAAAAGTAGGAAACTATGACCCGATCAAGTGCATCTATACCCTCAATAGCAAAGTTTCACTTTTTTTTAAGATATCCTCTCCATCTGTAATTGATCTCAGGAAATCTTCAACCTCATTGGCCACCTTTTCAAACTTTGCTAACATCATGGAAATGTGACTTGGCAGAGTCTTATGTTTTTCCTTCATCCACCTTTGTGCAATCTTCTTATTGTACTTGTCCTTATGCATTTCCCACATCCTTTCACATTCACTCTTAGAGATAGTGACACTTTCAGGCCAAGGAGGAATGGAAAAACATCTCTCAATCACATCAGGTTTCAAACTGCAGATCAATCTGCCATCAACTGACTAAATCTCCCTTGTAGCCGGATTGTAATACTTGATGGAAGTGATTACAAACTCAAGGTTTTGAACCGAAATAGGAATAGACGCTGCTGCGAGGAGTCCAGAGTGTCCCAAGTTTCTGATTGAAGTGTTGCCTGCGCTCTCCAAAGCAGGTAGATCAAACACCAGCTTGATGTGATGCAAGTCCATCTCAACTGTTTTGATGAAATCGTAGTAGAGGGCTGATTTGGTCTTGAAATCATTGGGAGTGTATTCCATTTTGAAAACCTTGAAGAATGACTGTAAACTCGCCTAGGTTCAGACAAGTTTTGAGCAACTTACTCTATTAGAATGCTTGTTTTTCTTCTTCCAAGGGACAAATTTTTGAAAAAAAATTTGAGATATGGGTTTTGCTCAGAATTTTATTGCAAAACAACCCAGATCACCCATTTTTGAAAATTTTAAATTTAGACTAAAAAAGCAACAAACCCTAATTTTTTCAATTTTTCACCAAAAAAGTTGGCACCTAGGTTTTGTTCAAAATGCAATTAGAAATTGACCCAGTTGACCAGATTCGAAAAACACTAATGGCTGATTGAAAAAGCAGCCAACCCTAGAATTTGAAATTTTCTTGAAAAAAGTTGTGATATGGGTTTTCTCCAGAGGACTGTTTTGAGAGGACCCAGATGATCAAATTTTGAAAACACTAAAGATTTCACTGGCATGCAAAGAAAAAAGAAGCTGTTGCAACTTGAGAAAATTTCTTGAAAATTCTTCAGAAGAATGAGTTGAGTAGACCCAAAAGGCTGAAAATTGAAATCCTTGATCTTCTCCTTAAAAAATTTGATCTTCTGGATGGAAAAAAGTGTGAAAAAGCAAGGGTTTATATTGCTGGTTTGAAAATTTGATGAAAAATTTCTGAAAATCAGCAAGTTGATGCTTTTGAATCTTGAAATAACACTTCAAATTTGCTGCTCCACTTCTTCTCTTTGGACGCCACTTGCAAAAATAATGAAAATTGCATTGAAGAGATGTATTAACTAGACTTAGGGTTTGAAATAGGTCTACTTTCTTTTGTTTTTATCCATGCAAACCCTAAAATCTTCACATGCATCAAACTTAGACATTCACTTCATCTTGCAATCTTGAAACTTTTGAAAATTTGGCTAAGTCATGACAAGTTGGGCGCCCTTCCTAGCTAGAGGCGCCAACTTCCTCCAGAGTTAGTCATTTTCAGAAAATTTTCAACTTTTTGCAATTTTGAACCCCTACTTTCACCCTAATCTCCAGCTTCCAGATTGATCCGATGAAGGAGCCGTATGATTTGTCGCGTAGCCTAATTGATTTTGAGAAGATCACCCTGCAGGGACTTTTGGCTAAAAACTTTGTTTTGACCTTCAAATTCATGGGAGCCTATTCCCTCCAGGGGCTCTAAACTTTCACAATGTTAGCCATTTTTACATGATTTTCAATTTCTTCATTTCCCTTTGACTTTCTGATGAAATCTCGTTTCTGGAAGCTATACTGATCCAATTGACTGACCGTCAACTTCGTTGGATAGCTCAATTGAATCTGACGAGGTGATCTTGGAGGCTACGTTGACAAATTCCATCGTTTCAAACCTCAAAATCTTGGGAGCCCTTTCCCTCCAGAGGCTCCCATCTTGACCAAACTTAGAATATTTTTCTTTATTTCTTCATCAATTTCTCTTCTACAGATGGTCTCGTCGGATCTAGAGTTCTAGGCGCCGAATTGGTTGATGGATTGACTCATTACGGAGCTGAGGAGAATCCAAGACGGGTCTTCTAGAGACACTTCTATTAGAAAGTTAGATTTGAGGCTTCAAAAGCTTGGGCACCCCTGGCAAGCTAGGGCGCCAAACTTCACCAGGGTTAGCCGTTTTTCCATATTTTCTTCTTGCTTTTAACTTTGGCTCTTGTTAGACCCTCTTTTCCGCCTGCTGCATTTGGTGACTACCATCTTCGATTGATGTGCCGATGATCTCATTGAAAGCATAATCAATTCTAAGGAAGTCATCTTGGAGGCTTTACTGGAAAAATCATCAGAGCCTTTCTCTTCAAGGGACTCCCTTTTGCTCCAGACTTAGAATATTTTTCAAACATTTTCATGATTTTCATTGTCTTTTGTTTGAAACTTCCTTATTTGACCTCAAGTTATGGGTGACTAGATAATCCGTTGACTGCACTATCAGATTCACTGCGAAGCTGGGAGGATTCTGAACAACTTTGATTGGGAGCTCAAACCCTAATTTTATCATTTAATGCCCTAAAAAGATGGGTGCCCTTCTTCACCTGGGGTGCCCATGTCAAGCAAACTTAGCCAAATTTTCATAGATTTCACCTTCATTCTTCGTTCTTCGTGCATGTTCGCCATTCCATCTTTTGTTCAGTGCTTGCATGTTGGATCTGGCGCCTGGAAGCTGACTGACCTCCATTGATGACTTTTGAAGCTCCTGAAATGCTTTTTGAAATTGAAAAAGCACAATAGACCCACTAGGGAAAAATTGATCTTTTCTTGATTCTGACTACACCAACTTGATATGGAAGTATTTTGAGCCAATCAAAATCAGTTTGGACCCTAACGGACCAACTTTCTATTTTTAGAAAGTTTTGCCAGTATCTATTTTGAAAGAAACCCAGAAAAAGATACTATTTTTAGAAAATTAGCAGTTTTCCTAAAAAGTAGGGATGAAAAATTGAGATCTGGGTTTTTTAGATTAGGTCGCTCTGAGCAGACCCAGATCGTTAGACTTTGGAAATTTTGAGTTTTTACCCCTCATGCAAGACACACACACCCAAATTTTGATCTTTTTGACAAATTTAACAAGACTTTTACTCATTTCTTCAAAATGTCTAAGTGTAGCAAAAATTTTAATTTTGGGGTACAACATTGGCTCTGTTTGGGGACCATGGTAGATACTTATGGCATAGGAGAACCAAAGAATCTCTGGAGTTTACAGCATAGACCAGTGCCTTGTCCATTGGGTATCGGAGTCAGCATCATTTCCTAATCACCTATTTGCAAGACTTTCCTTAAGTCACCTAAAACAAGACTTTCTACAAATCACCTAATAGTTGGACTTCCCTACAAATCACCTAAAACAAGACGCCTAATCACCTAAAACATGACAATGATGTTACAGAAAGGGTAAACACATCACGAAAACAAAACAAAAAAATTATTTACAAAGTTTGTTTTACTCCACCTCTAAAGGATGTCATTTCTGCCTGAAAGGCTTTACTTCTCTTACCTTGGGTATCGCAAGAGACAAATCTTTTGGGATGAAGATTCTCATATCTTCGTACATCTAGGAAGAAGCACCTTGACAAAAGTCAAAATATGGCGCAAGGAGGGAAGTAGGTACCACTAAGTCACCAACTTTGTTGTCATTCATCTTCGGGATGACTCTGTTATTGATTTTTGGGATGTCTCTGTCGTCCATCCCTTCAAAGCAATCAATTGCGTTCCATGCCCAATTTCTATAATGTCATAGATGATCCTTTCTGACCTAAAAATATCCTTTGATTGGCTCATCGATCAACTCCACATCCCCTCTAACACATAAGAGTTCAATTCCCATGTCTTTGACATTTTTGAGGCCTAACAAAAGCACATTTTTCCAGCTTCAGTAAACTCCAATTGCAAGCCATATGACAATGGGTACAATTGTTCTTTAGGGGAGATGATCACTTCCCCTGCTCCTGATCCTATATTAGAACCACCCCCATCGAACTGTATTGACCATAACTTTGTATCCTTTGTCGGTCTCTTTTCTAGACAAGCATTGTTCTGGTCTTCAGTTTCTATCTCTGACAACGTCACATAATTACCAAGACCCATTCCTTGATACAAAATTTGGGTTCGGGGGTGTGGGATTTTCACCACTATAAATTGGGATTTGGGTTCAGGTTCTATCTTGATTTTGCCTTCCTCCACAACAATGGTTGCAGAAGACCAATCTAACTGCATTGCACCGCCAAGATCTCTACAGAAGCTCCGGCTCGACAACATCCCGTAGCTGGGTGGAATGTCAGCCACTAGGATGGTCATTTTTATCTTCTTCTCTAGACAAGCTACCAGCCTTACTTTAGTGTCCTTCAATTGTCCGACCAATGGTACTAACTCAGACTGGAGTGAACAACACTCATTATGAGTTTTTGTGCACAAGAGTCCCAATGCTTTCATCACTTGTAGAGGCATCACATTGTCTGAGGCTCCTAAATCAATGATACAATTTCTCAATTTAAATCCTCCTATATACAAAGATATATAGAAAGGTTTGGGCTTTTCTTTCACTGGAACAGATAAATCAAGCAATGTAGGATGAATTGAAGCTTCTTTCTTCACATGTATTATTTTGTCTAGCTACTCAGGATGATCACGAAGATATTCCAGCTGAGAAATCTGCACCTTTGTCTTCATCAAGGAGTCTACAATGTCAAACTTGGCTAGAAATGGGTCTTGAGCAACCGCTTCTTTAACTTGTTCTTTAGCTCTCCGCCTCTCTTCTTCTTCCTTTTGCGCTTGCAAGTACAGAGCACTTGTAAACACAAGCAAAGGCCGTCTTCCGTGATTTGCTGCAAGAGAGTAGTGGTGGACGTATTCTTTTTCTTCAATAACAGGTTCACTTTGAAAGTATCCCAGAGTGGAGTCGCCATCGAAGTAGTCTGTTTGTGGTAAGACAACATTCAAACTTGGTGTTGGGATGAAACTGGAACTGGGTGAAGCATCAACATATCCCATAATCTGATTCATTCTTAAGTTCTCAGGACATGTAGAACCGATATGTTCATCGGTATCATGAAAGGAACAAAATACTGCGTGTGGTGCAACTTCAACTGTTTGTCTTGGTGGAAGTGTTGGCAACCGTGGCCTATAATTATTGTAGGGCTGAAAATCATTTCTCCTTGGCTGATATGGCTACAGAGTTGATATTGTGGTGGTGGTAGTGCAAGCACCTCATTGGCTATCTTTTGTAGCAATGGATCTACAAAAATCTGAACCAGAGGCCTGATTGAATCCTTCTTCGTTATGCCAGAAGTGATCATATTATCTCTAGCTCAATGGCGTGTCTTTGTGCATCTATCAATTTTGTTTCTTTTGTCGTCTTCAAGAAGAAGGCTATCTCTGATGGAAGAGCATTTATGAAGCAGCTCATCAGAATCTTTGGTGATGGATTAAGTGTAAAAGAAAGTCATGTAACAAGATGATTAAATCTTGCTACAAACTCCCTCATGGGCTCATTGTACTCCATCTTTGAATTTGCAAGTTGAGCAAACAACCAATGGCTGTCTTCAGCGGGCTTGAATCTCACCAAGAATTTATCGTTCATAATTTCCCAACTTGCGATAATACCCGGCTCCAGGTGATTGAACCAGTCAGCAACATTCCCAACCAAAGTCTCCACAAAGAGACGCACTACAATGTATTCATGTTCCACGTGCAAGATGGCGCAAGCCGTTGAGAAGGCAGAAAGATGATCATCAAGATGTTGACTCCCATCGCCATGAAACCAGGGAAAGTGCTTCCTTGACCCTTTAGGCAATTCATGATGTCCCTGCAAATCCAAAGGTCCAATGATGTTGCCCCAAGGTAATGGGGGTGGACGTCTCAGATTCCTGTTGTGACCTTTTCACACATCGCCCCATTCAAGATGGGGACCCCCTTTAATTTTTGCTCCGTTCCGGTCTTTTGGCTTGGGTTTTTCTCTCTCTCTCCCGCTCTGTCTCTTTCCTAATGTCTGCCTTTCGGGGGGTTGTGTTCGTCATTGAGCTTAAACGCGAAAATTCTGACCAAGTCTAAAATTAGGGTTTCATCATTTCTGGTCAGTCTGAGGTCAAATAGGGTGAATAAATTGAAAATTGAACTTAACGTTGTTGTCAGCATGTTTCCAGCAGGCTCTCAGCCAATTTTCATCGGATTCTGAGATACTTACTATTTTTAGTAAGTGTGAAATTCAGGGCAATCTATCAACTATTTTGAGATTCCGATCATCACACAGCATTCAGAGTATATCAGACTGCTTGCATGCAAAATTTGAGCGAAAATAGATAACTTACTATTTTTAGCAGTCTGGCTTCCGGCACAAATTTCAGGGTCCAGATGCAGAGATCTTCTTTGCATGTCTAGATATTCCTTCTGGGTTTTTCGAGACCTTCGCGATGACGTAACATGCAAGTCGAGATGACCACTGTCAGGATTCAACCTTCCGAGGCTATTTTTAGGGTTTTGCATGTCGAGGTTTCTTTTGCATGTCGGGTAATTCCTGATGGGTTTTCCGAGAGCTTCGCGATGGTGTGACATGCAAACGAGGATTCTCACTCAGTAAGGAACTTGCTATTTTTAGCAGGTGTGTCCCGGCAGCCGCCTCCCAGCAGTTCAGAATCACGAGCCGATCGCAGTACCGCAGAAACAGAGATAAACGGAGATCTTTTGATATGCATGCAATGCAAATTAGGGTTTCCAGCTTCGGAGCCTAAAAATAGGCATCAAAAGTCAAAATCTTCAAAATCCGGTGTAAACCACCGCGATCAGCGTTCTTCAGGCTATCTGCTGGTGAAATTTCGAGTCAAATGGAGCACTTACTATTTATAGTAAGTCAAATTGGAAACATGCTAAAAATAGTAAATCAGTTGCATGCATCAGTGTCAGCAAACAGGTCACGTGGTGAGGATCGCCTCATTCAAATTTCAACTCGATCGGAGCTTGGGAGCTATCAGAAACATGAGCTTACTATTTATAGTAAGCCACCTTCAGAAATAGGCTAAAAATAGCAGGGTGACTAAAGGTGGCAGTGCCGACAGGTTGATGAGGTTATGAGGATGCTACGTTCAAAATTTCAAATTGATCCGAGCTTCAGAAACACAAATTCAGAGAACTTACTATAAATAGCAGGGCACGTAAGCTGGCGAAGATGATGAAAATTTTGTCTAAGTCTGGAGTTTCGTCCAGCAAGCCTGGCAAAATGCGCCCATCTCAGCTGGAGGCATAGAAAATTCTAAGTATGGCGTTCATCCTGCTCAGGGGTCCAAATGCGCCCAAGGCACAAGGAAGTCAAAGAAAGTCAACATTTTCGTCCTGCAGGCATGAGGAAATGCGCCCACCTTGAGGATTGATTTTTGAAAAAAGTTTCTAAGGCATAACAAATCCGCCTCACCCCTCAAAATGCGCCCAAGATGCAAATTTATCCTGTACACAAGGCAAAATGTGCCCAAAAAGCAAATTGGTCAACAGGGTCAAAGTTTCTTATCCTCCTCAAGGGGCAAAATGCGCCCAAATGCATGCATGTGAGGACAAAGTTTGGAAGGCGAAGAGTCACTCTTGAGGCGTTGGAAGAAGAAAATCCTTCACACACATCAAAATGCGCCAAGTTTGAAGAGAGTCAACAAAGTCAAAGATCTCGTCCTCCTCCATAGGCAAAATGCGCCCAAACTTGTGCATGTGAAGACAAAAACGTAGAAGATGAAGGGTCACAAGGGACGTGGTGGCAAGTTTGTCCTCCTCCTACATAGAAATGCGCCCATGTTTGGAGGTGAAAAGTGATTAAGGGTGGTAATTGAGGTGAAAAATATTACCAAAGCATGGTGAAAGGTGGTAAATGTTAGGCGCTCAAGGTGTTAGAGAATTTTTTAAGGACGTGTGAGGTGGTGAAGGTATGTGTGGCGTGATTTTCCCTCATGTGTGTGCTAGGCGCCTAAAGCTATAAGATGCTAGGGATTTTTTTTTCAAAGGCTTGTGAGGGGTGAAGATTTTTGCTAGGCATTAAAAGTGTTTATCCTTCATGAGATGTAATATGCACCTAAAGTGAAGTGTTGAGGGTGAAATGATAAGTGCAAGGTGTTGGAAAACTTCCTAAGACATTGGAAGTGGTGAATGTTAGAAAATATTCTAAGGCGTGATTTTTTTTTTTTTCCTTAAGTGCTAGGCACCTCAAGTAAAAAAATAAAATATTTTCTAAGTATGGGGGAATTTGCCAAAAGAGCTTGAACTTCAAAGTGTGAAATGCAAGAGAAGTAGGAAATAAAAGTGTGCTTGGCAAGGAAGTTTTTTTTTATGAAGTTGATGATACCTCTCTCACTGGCAGATGATCAAATTATTTTCTAAGGGAAATTTTTCAAAAATGCAAGGTGATTTAAAAATATTTTCTAAGGCAAATTGTTTTCCCTTGGAAAATACGCCTAGAGCTCAGAGTAATGAAGTTTTCCGGAGCACGAGCCAATTTTCTCAGCGGTGGAGTCAGAAGTGAGTGATATTGCACAGATGAATTCAAGTTCTTCAGTCAGAGCAACACAGGATAATCACAGGCGAAGAATCAATTTTAAATGGTGAAAATAATATTTTTCTAAGGTTCAAATTCGAAGAATCAAATGAACCCATTCGTTGGGTACCCATGAATTCGAGACATTCTGATGAAAATTTTCTTTTGGGTACTGGACGTTCGTGATGAAAGATGGATTTCCAAGTCTTCTGAACTTCGCCGACACTTTTTCAGTGAAGAATTTAATCAGTGCTCAAATTGTGAATTTTCCTAAAGGAGAATTTTAAATCTTCTAAGGCAAAAATGAATAAAATGTGTTTTCAAAGTGAATTTTCTTCGAACGATGAATCTGAAGGGAGTTGCCTAGATAAGTTTGTTCAAATTCTTCAAGGATGAATTTTCCAGAGCAGAAGGGTATGTGCAGGATCATGGTATGCCAAAAAGTGGCAATATTTGTAGGGTATGTGGCTAACGACTTTTTTTCACCCAAAATTAATGAAACAAAAAGGGTTTTTAGAGGAGATTCTCAGCTTTCCAAAAATATAAATTATGATTTAATTTGAATTTAATAAATAATTATTATTCATTTTCTATTAGAATTACGATTAAAGTCCCTGATCGATAGGGTGATTGAAAACATCTATAACTTTCAAACGATCGTATTTTTTTGAATCCAAAACATGCGTACATTCTATGCTTTACATACTATAGTATTAAAAAGAAAAATTAAATTTCATGAATTTTGACCAAGTTAAGGTGGTCGAACAAACGAAGTTTTATATTTTCTAAAAGTTGTAATAAAAAATTCATAATTAATTATTTACTTGGAAAAAATTACAATAAAATATGCATCACATCCGACATGAGTCCTCTACTTATATATAAAATCTTACAAAAATATTATCATTTTATTATGGTTAGGGTAGTCAGACAGACACCTACTTCTTATTTTTCCCGAAATTTAAGTACTACTGCATTGAAATTTCAAATTTTCACCAAATAGATTTTATTTATTTTTAAATAAACCTAGTATTTTAGAAACTACATTCAATTTTCTACAAGTTCTATTCTTACATATTTTTGAAATAATATAGATAACTTATTCAAATATTTACGTCAAGTTTCCTAACACCGATTTTTCGAATTTTTTGCCACTTAACCCTGTTTGGCATACCATGATCCCCATATGCCCGTAAGAGAGTTAAAGTTCAAATTCCAACGTGAGTTTCGGGTGAGTAAAAATGATGAAATTAAATTAAATTTTCGAAAAGAAATTCAAGGATGCCTCAAAGTCAAGTTTCTAGAAGAATAATATTCCCGACGACTGGAGACAAGTGTCAGAAACACCAGAGAGGGAAAATTCGAATTCTTGAAGTGGAGTAGTGGAGTTTAATGGCACTGGCTAAAATTAACTTCTTCTAGAATTCGAATTCTAGCTATAAAATGGAGAAGTTTTTCACTTGTTTTCACAGCTGAAGAAGGCGAACTTGCTCTGAGAGTGAAATGTTGCAGTGAACTGTTGCTTGAAGAGTTTGAAATTTGAATGTTGTTGAGAGCTTGAAGGAATTCGAATTTTGCTGAGGAATGGAGTTTGCTGAAGGGCCGGACTTGAAGGTTAATCAAATTTGCAGTTAAAGCAGGTACGCCTTGAGTTGTTGAGAAGTATTTGCTGAAGTAAAAGAGGACGCCCTTGCTGATTAAAGAAGTTGCTGAAAGCTTGTGCTGAGAGGTACGACTTTGCTGGTGAAGCTTAATTCGTTGCTGTTGATGAAGTTGAAGTTGCCAGTTGAAAGAGTGGATGCCTTGTAGTGAGTTGAATCGTTGAGAATTTAAAAGGCACGAACTTGCTAGTTTGCTGATTGCTGATTGCTGATACAAAATTATTGAAATTGCTGATTGCTGATAGTGAAGTAAAGTCATCAAAGTCCACTTAGAAATCTGTTCTAAGTGTTGGAATTCGAACTTATTCAAGAGAAGAAGCTGAGGTTTGCAAACACGAGAGTTATTGCAGCTTCTAGAATTCAACTGCAGCCCCTATACAATGCCTTATTTTATTAAATTTAATTGCTGATGAATGTTTGTTATGTTGCAAATGGCTGAAGCGAGGACAACCGGAAAGGACAATGGTGCCTCAAGACAGGCTGTGATCAAGAAGCTGAGCAAAACATTCATGCCAGAGTCAAAGTTCATTTCGAAATTGGGCAAGTTGACAGATACCAATTTGGGCTCCGTCAACCTAGAGACCTTCAAGAACAGGCTGTTTGGAATTGGAAGTCATCGGGCTTCAGTCACTTCGCACAACATCGTCCGGAGTGGATTATATGCAGTTGCTGGCTTCTCGCCAGCCATTCAGTGCTCAGAGTTGATAATGGAGTGCGCCAACTGCTACAAGAAGGAACACCGGTCGATCATGACACCAGATGGCCAAGTGCTTGCCAATCTCACTCCGGCAGCCATTGGTGAAGCTTTCGGGATCCCGGTGCACAGGAACATGATTTACAAGTCCAGGGAGCGAGCAAAGCGGATGTATGCTTCCACATTCGAGAGGTGCATGGACACAATTAACACCCACTGGATGAGCACTCCTAAGCCTTCTCGTGCGAAGTTGCCGAAATAGATCATAGTGGAGGACCTAAAACAAGAATATTGTGATCTTATTATGATGCTGAGCAGGGTTGGTGGTTGCCCACAGTCCTACATTTTTGAGCCTTGGATGTTTTATTACATCAACCTGGTGCTAGAAGGCAAGGATTATGTCAATTGGGCTGAGATGATCAGCGATAATATACATGAGCAGCTCCTGAGCCTGAGAAGGACGAAAACGTTTTACATGAGCTCCTATCTCATTTATATGTTGGCACGAATGACGAGGTACAGGGGGATTTCTTACAAAGAACCTGTTGGATGCGGCCCTCATCAGTTCAAAATCCATGAGGCGTGTACGCAGTTGCACCTGTCGAGCACAACCTACTACAAACGTGTCAACGATTCATTCACCATGTATATCACGAGGCTGCTTCAGGAGAGGTTACATCACAGAATCTCTAGAGATGCCCAGGAGCTAATTGAAAGGTATGGGTGTTGGTTTATTCAATTCCCGAGATTTTCATACATTAGGCTGCAAGGATTTTCTTCATACCCTTATAGGCTGCCTAAGCACCCAACAGATAAGATTTTGATGCTAGAGATATCTAGATAGTTGCTTGCCTTTGACAAAATTCAAAAGAAGAAGAAGAAAGGGGGGATAGAGTTTCCAATTGTGATGGGCAACTCGGATGAGGTGTGTCCTTCGATACAGGCAGCTAGAGAAGCTGAAAGTGAGCTTCAGTTTTATCACTTCTCATATCATACAAGTAGACAACACTATGACCTGCATCATAACATCAAGTGGGTGTTGTCAGAGGAGTTTAAGCATAAGGCCACCATTGAGGATTACTAGGCTGATGCAATGGATGAAATTGAAGTGAGGAAGAGAATGTTCTCTAGGTTGCCGATTACTCTGATCAGGGAGTGTGAGGTTGTGCCGGTTCCGGACCAGGTGAACGAGGATATGGATGTTGTTCACCCGGATTATGCAGCAGTTCGAGATACTCCACTTCCACCTATAGATTGGTCAGAGCCCGAGGTTGCAGATTTAGATACTCTCTCTATCCCAGTCATGACATTCACCAGAGCATGGGTTGACAGACGGGTAAACAGATTGAAGAGTAGGTCAATTGCTTTGACTTACAACTTGATGGGAGATCACAGGACACCCACCACAGGCAGAAAGAAACAGATCACACGAGGTCCAGAGTCCAGGAGGAAGGAAATAGTTAGACAGGAGCCTATTCAGCCAGAGCCTCCACGAGTTACAGTTGCGTCACCATTGGAGACACGTTCTCCAAGCATACAGGAGGTGTCTTTATTTGCTGATCAGAGAATTGCAGTGAATCAGGTACCGGTAGTACAGGATGATATCCAGCCTCCACAGAGGGAGTCAATTGGCCAGAGTGCCAATGTACCTGTTAGGATCGATCAGCTTGATGATGAGGGGACTATTACTGACCCTCAGTTTCAGCAGGAGTTAGAGGTGGCCATGAATGATAATGATGATGATGATATAGTGTCAGGTGATACTCAGCCACTTGAGGACGATGAGCCTCGCCAGAATGATGAAGAAGTTGAGCAAGTTAGAGAAGTAGAGGCACAGGAGTAGCAGCCCTTTGACATACAGTATGATGTGCCTGATTGGCTTAAGGATAGAATGAGAAGAAGCCCTAGTGAGGAAATTGATCCAGCAGTTGAGATGGAAGAGTTCTTGAACCGGATCAGTGCACCTCCACCGAAGAAGAAGGCAAGAAAGTTTTCGAAGATCTCCACTGAGGAGGATGGATCTCGTACCCTTCACGTAGCTATTCCTCGAGTTGAGTGTGACCGGAATGAAGTAGTTCCTGAAAATTATGTGGTCACCACTCTGGATTTGGGACACCCTACTGGTGCTCAGATTGTTGAGGAGTGTGATAACTCCTTCCTTGCCCTCAAGGATAGGTTATTCAAGAAAGAAGGGAAGTATAAGAAGCTGAAGAGAGAACACAAGGCGTTAATTGGATATGTACAGCAGTTGTCTCGTTCTCGAGGGCAGGATGTACCAGCGATAGAGCCTCCGGTAGAGATTCCTAGAGAGTCGATCAGCAGCTTAGTAGAATTGGGAAGGATGGTACAGGAGGCAGATAAATGGGTCACAGGGGTTCGTGCCGAGACAGAGAGATTTATGGAGGACCTTGCTTCTTCCTTTTAGCAGGCCTCTACTATTTTGGCACGGATAGATGTGGTGGATCATGCTTGGGGCGATGCTTCCATCTATCGAGTAAGGTGATCCAGCTCCTTGAGGTATTGAGGCATGTGCCATTGCAGTTGCTGATTAATGGAGGCGTCATTCGGAGAATGACCGATATGATTTCTCTAGGTGGTATTCTTGGCTATCACAGGCGTGGTTTCTTTGATGTGGCACAGGCAGATTCAGCTAAATTACATGGGCTATGGCCAACATCATAGATGGAGTTCAGAATACCTTCGAGGCCATATTTGCTAGGCGGCTGAATCGAAGAAGTTAATTTTGATAATTTGAGGGGTTTGCTGGTTCCTTTCTTCCAGATGTTAAGACCTTTGTGCAGGATGATTTGAGAATACTGCTACATTCTCCACTTTGATCCAGAACACGCAGGACTCCTTAGCTACTTGGAGGAAATCTTGTACAAGGCACGAGCATTCAGTCACGGTGTTAGAGTTTCAGTTAGATTGTGTTCCGCCTATTTCAGTTCATGAGGTTGAGGCCGTACTTAGCAGATTTGTTGAGTTGGCAGTCAGAGAGAAGGCCAATGGGAACACACTACTGGACGAAGATCTTCTAGAAGACAGCGTATATTACATTTGCTATTTTTGGGAGTGAGTGGGAATCTTTGATTCATTTAATGTACCACTCCCTATTCTGGCAGTTTTTAGGGTTAGGGCTGAGGTGGCATGATTCTGGCCACTCTATTGATTGTAACCCTAGCCGTCTTTTGGGACTTGGCTAGCTATAAAAGGGGGAGTCCCCCTCATTTGTAAAGCATTAGATTAGATTAGACATTGGAATAGTAGACATTGAGAGAGTATTAGCATTAGAGTTAGATAGTGTAGCATTGTAGAGCATTTTTGCATAATTTGAGAAGAGAGAAAGTTTTCCCTTTGAAAACTTTTGAGGAGATTGTTGTGTAACACATTTTATGATAATAGATCTTTTCATTGATGATGGAATTCGTCTTGTCATGAATTGCTAGCAAGGTCTCTTCTTCCTTTCGTATCCAAGTAGCTTAAATTCATGCAAGTAGCTTACTTTGGTGTGTGGTGTTTTATTGAGATAGCTTCGCTTTATTCCATACCACTAGCGGCTTGTTGATGATAAGTTCGCCTTGTGTGGTCAACTGGACATTACCTTGAGTTTAACTTCAATTGTGATTTATATGCTTATATGCGTCGTTGTGATGGTGTATGCATGTTAAGTCATAATTTGAACATCTTTGCTATTTCCCTTGAAGATTGCATTGATTTTACTGAGGCTGTCCGACGTGAGGCTAGGTGAAATCCGGTTGAAGTCTATTGAAACGAAGCTCCACATATCCTGCATTTAGAATAGAATATAAATTTCTTAGGCCTTATACCCTTTACTTTCCGCACGTTTCTAATTAGTTTCTAGGAAAACGAACCCTATTGCCAAATCATACGCACAAGAATCCCCTTCGAACCACGTACCCGCTGCTAACTGCAAGAAGCCTGAACAATTGTGTAAGTCCCCTCGTAAGAACACAGCAAATACACATCAACCGAACTGGGTCTATTCGCATTAAAGGAACCTTGGAGTTGAACGTGCGAACTTTCTCGCAATCTTAGCGCACGGAATAATTTGATCAAGAGAGAATGGAATAGCCTCCGGACTATTTTGTTCTGCTGTTTGGTATGGTCACAAAAACCGCATCAACAATTCCTTCCAGCATTATTGTTGTTATCACCCATTGCTTCTGCTGGATCACGCAATAGAGTGCCAGATGTTCATTCTCGTGTCATAAGGCGCAAGCTTTCTTGAAGTTCTATGCCTCGTGCCCCATGGTGGGTGCCAGAAAACTGTTGGCGTTTAAATTTGCACCTCTAGAATGGGGATTTGAAACGGATAGCTATGCACAGATAAACTGCTCTTCGAATTAGGAGGGGAAGCTCCCTCTTGCTGATGGTGTTTTAAGAAAGTAAATTAAAACTAAGTTGCCTATCTTTTTGATCAGCTAAGAGCACAAGGTTTATAAAACTCAAGCGTCGTAGCTGAGATTTTCTAATTTAGAACTTCAATTACGACTAACCTACACTAAAGATGTTTCTAATTTCTCGAGTAAACGCAGAGCAATAGAAATTAGAAATGGACAAGGATTGATTTTCTGACAAAATACTTAGATAAACTCTCCTTCCAACATACATCTACTTACTTTCAATGCAATCTTAAATTAAAGCTCATATAAGCATAACACAATAGACAAAAATCTGAGACATTATATCAAGACAAAAGAGGCTCACGACTCTATTTCTCAAACTTCTGGAACAAAGATTACACTAAACACATGCACGAAACAAGAACTTGCAGCTAAAGAGGCTTGCAATCTTGTTCTTACACAAAGGGAACAACAATTACAACAACTACTTGCTGGCTAAAGGAGACTCAGCAATTCGCTATCATAAACACAATTGAACTGACACTGAATAACAACTTGTTGCATTACAGGCTTGCAATTTGCTATCACAATAACCGTTAAAGAAAACTAATGAGCAAAGGCTCTTTTATAGGCAAACAAAGTGTTGATGTGTTTTTCGTGACCGCACCAACGCAGAATAAAGTCGACAACGGCTACCCTATCCTCTCTTGATCAAAGTCTTCCACACGCTAAGATTGCAAGAAAGTTCGTGCGTTCAACTCCAAGGTTCCTTTAGTGCAAATAGGCTCAGTTGGCTCGATGTGATTTGCTGGTATTTCAAGGGGACTTACGGAATTGTTCGGCAATGGAGAAAGGAATTCAAAATGCTCGAAAGATCTGTCTATGAAGTTCGGGTTTCCTATTCTAACCAGAAAGTATTGAATTTAAAATGCAGGGTTTAGAGAGCTCTAGTCTATTCTAAGGCGTGGGACATGGCGATCAATCTTCACAAGCTTCAACCAAGCTCTACTGTGCCTCGCTTCGGACAGCCTCCACAGAACTGGTGCAATCTTCAAAGGAGTAGCTCAAGGTGTTCAGATCACAACTTAGCATGAAAATACCATCACAACGATGCATATAAACATACAAATCATGATCGAAGTTAAGTACATGATATTCCAGTTGACCACACAAGGCGCATTCACCATCAGCGAACCCACTAGTGGTATGGATAGACGAAGTTTGCTCAAATTGAATACCACATTCCACAATTACTATCGACTTGCATGGAATGAAAATTATACTACTTAGAACTATTTATGCTACCCTTTGAATCAGAAGGATGAAGAAACCTTGCTAACTACTCACAACAAAGACGAGATTCACCATCAATGAAAAACTCTTTTATTGAGAGAGTGTTCACAACAATTTCTTACAAAGTTTTCAAAGGGAAAACTTTCCCTCTTCTTCAAACTACACTATCAATCTATACTAAGCTACTTCTAATTTGTCCCTCTATTCTAACTTCTACTCTAATTCTACTGTCTCATGAATGTACAAATGAAGGGGGACTCCCCCTTTTATAGATGGCCAAGTCCAATAGACGGCTCAGATTACAATCGACTAGATGGCCTAGATCGTGCCACCTCAGCCCTAAACAAGATTCGCCCTAAAAACCACCATAATGGAGAGTGGGGCAATAAATGAGCCATTAATGGCCACCATCTTCTAGAAGATTCCCGTTTGTAGACGCGTTCACACTGTTCTTGATCTTCTTCTTGACATCGTTCTTTGACCTTGCTCGAACGTCCACTCTTTTCTTCATCTTGAGTTTTGAAAACATTTCCTTTGTCACTAAGTCTCAACACTTAGCCATTTTTCGCAACTTTCTTCTTTCATGTGAAACTCATAACTTTGTCTTCCTCTGAAGGTTGCAATATCATCGTGCTTCACTGCTTCAAGTCATCGTGCTCTGGTCTCCACGTTCATCCTGCAAAAGAAGCAAGGAGAAGAGTATTAGAACACTTCTTAATATAAAGCTCAACTTACTTACCAAGATTTTCACGCTCTAACTTCCAACTTCGCATTCAAATTCCTCATGCCTTAGCCAAATTTTCAACCCATCCTGCATTCTACCTGGCGCTCTTTACTTTGATATTTCATTCAACTCTGGCTTGAGAAGAAATTCCTTCATTAGGAATTTGATCGAAAATCACCTAGGCGATCACTTTCAAATTCATCCGCCAAGGCATTTTATCTTCGACAACATCATTTATTCCTTGCCTTAGAAAATTTTTTAAATTTCCCTTAGGAAATTCATCAACTTGGTGCCCACTTAAAATCTTCGCCTTGAAATTCCTGACAAGTTGTGGAAGACCCCAAAATCCATTACTCATCGATAATCATCAATACCCAGAAGAAATTTCTTTCAGAACGTGTCGAATCTATGGGTACCCAACGAACGGGTTCATTTAATTTTTTGAATTTTGGACCTTAGAAAAATAATTCCTCATGAAATTTATCTTCATTTCTTCATTCGGGCAAACTTTCTTTGCTCTACTTTGACAATTTTCATCATCCTTGTGAAATTGGAGTATTCTGACTCATTCCAGCCGACTTTACCCATGCCTCTGAAAATTTCATCTCCTCCATCAAACTTAGGTGTATTTTCTTCTAGAGGTGGAATTTAAATATTTATACTTAGAAAAATATTCATCACTTTGCATGGGTGCAAATGAGGTCTTCTATATCAAGTGTTAGCACTTGGCATTTCTCAAAGCTTCACAGGAAAGTCTAGGGGCATCAACAGGGTAGACTTTCAATTTGTCTCCTGACTTAGTAAATTTTATGCCTCTTTGATGCCTCGGGCGCACTTCAGGTGTCCAACTTCAAGCTTA
Source organism: Sequoia sempervirens (assembly GCA_007258455.2). Lineage (NCBI taxonomy): Eukaryota > Viridiplantae > Streptophyta > Pinopsida > Cupressales > Cupressaceae > Sequoia > Sequoia sempervirens. The sequence goes on along the minus strand of VDFB02270651.1, from coordinate 383,584,485 downwards.
AATGCCTTAGAAAATTTTAAGTTTTATTCTTTTAAGCTCCAGGCGCAAAGGATGGGATCTTCCTTCAATTTAAATTCCACACTTAAATTCTTTTCCAACTCACCCCTCCAGTCAAAGGCGCATTTACCACCTTGTGCCTCCACTTCAAGTTCCAACACTTAGAAATTTTGCTAACCTTTTAATAGCCAGGCGCATATCATACCCTGAGCTTTCAATTTTTAATTTAGAACACTTGGCAAGGGCGCATATAGGGGTGCATGCTTCAAATTTACTAAATTTAACCGACTTTCTCCAACTCCCCACAAGTCAAGGCGCATTTTGAGGGGGGAGGTTTCAAATTTCATGACTTAGAAAAAATTTAAGTTCCCCTACTCTTCAAGGGCGCATATGGACCCCTGAGGTTTCATTTTAAAGCAATTGGAAAAATTTTATTCTCCACACTTAACTTCAAGGGCGCATTTGGCATGCTGGGCTTCCAATTTTTTACACTTAACTATTTTTCCATCACTCCAAGCAGTTAAGGCGCAAATGAGAGGAGGAGTTTTCATTTTGAGACACTTAGAATACTCTCAGGCCACCTCTTCAGCTAAGGCGCATCTGGGGTCTTCTACTTCCAATTTAGAGCACTTAGTGGAATTTATACCTCTTTCCTTCAGCTTGGGGCGCATTTCATGGGTGATACTTTCACTTTTTGCCACTCAAAAACCTTTTCCATCTCCTCTCCTGAGCTGGGCGCATTTGGAGGGTCCTACTTCAAATTTTGTATACTTAGAAAAAATTTCAATGCCACTTTCCCTCCAAGGGCGCATTTCACATGGCTTACTTCAAATTTTGTGAAACTTAGAAAATTTTCAAGTTCCTCTTCTCTTCCCAGGCGCATATGGAGGGTCCTTCTTCAAATTTTCTGCCTTAAATTTTTTTTTTGGAGTCCTCTTCAAAGTTAGGCGCATCTAGCACTTTGAGGTTTCACTTTATCAACACTTAGAAGATTTTACCCCCTCCACTCCAATTTGAGGCGCATTTCCAAAGGTGAGCATCAAGTTTTAATGCCTAAGTAAAATTTTACCTCCACTTCCAAGTGAAGGCGCATTTACCTAGTCAAGCTTCTAGTTTTCAAACACTTAGCATTTTACAATCACCTCCTTGTCTTGGGCTCAATTCCACCCCTAAGCTTTCATTTTTCATGACTTAGAATTTTTTCAGGGTCAACTCTTCAAGCTTGAGGGCGCATTCAAGATGTTTAGAAAATTTTCATCATCCTTCAGCTTTTAAAGGTGTTCTTCACTGGCTGGACTTGAAAATTTATCAATTTTAGTGAATTTTATGCCATTTGCCAAATTTGGAGAGACTCGTTCATGCTAACCCTAACTTTCTATTTTTAGCAAGTTCCCTAGATTTTGTGCTTTGGATTAACTTTTGACTCTAAAGAGCCTGATTTTGCTTTGTGTTGACTCTCGGGATGTGATTAAGCTACTGGTGTCAGGTGCCCGCCTGTACCTACTATTTTTAGCAACCTGCTAAAAATAGCAATTGCTCAGAATGCCTTCAAATTTTGCGTGTTGATTGCCTGAAGGGTGTTGATCCTGGCTGAACGCCGCTTCTTCCTGACTTTTGTGTTCCGCCCTTGATTTTAGGAAACCCTAATTTCTTTGTCTTGACCTGCTAAAAATAATAATTATCTAATTCTTCATTCTCTACAACTCTGTTTGTCTCGAAATTCGTGCCAAAGACTCCATAGGGTCTTCATCACTTGCTTGACCTGTGTCTGCTGAGATTTGATGTCGACCTGCTATTTATAGCCGCTTCTGAAGTGACTTACTATTTATAGTAAGTGCTCATTTCTGAGACTTTCCTAGCTCCGTTTGACTTGAAATTTGGACAGCGTGCTCTTCGTTGGTGAACTTGCCTGTCTTTGCCGGCGCCTGCGATCAACTTTCTATTTATAGCCTGCGTCGAGAATACCTTACTAAAAATAGTAAGTGCTCTGATTGCCTTCAAATTTTGCCAGCAGACTCTCTGAAGGATACTGATCATGATGGATACTTTAGTTTTGGGACATTTTGACGTCGGATTCCTCATTTTTAGCTCTTAAGCTCAAAACCCTAATTTTCTGCATGTTCATCAAATGAGCTCCGTTTGACCTCATTTCAGTTGCATGGTGATCAATTTGCAGTCCTGAAGTGCCTAGCTGCTGCCCAAGTGATACTTGCTAAAAATAGAAAGTGGCTGAAAAAGTGACCGTCCGACTGCTGGATGGCCGTGCATGTCACACTGCCTGAAAAATCTCAAAAAACCCAGAAAAATCTTCAACATGCAAGCACTGGCTAAAAATAGTAAGTTTTCGAAAAGTGATCAACTTCATTTGCATGTTACACCATCGCGAAGCTCTTGGAAAACCCAGAAGGAAAATGCTGACATGCGCTGAAAACGTCTGCATGCAAACCCTGATATCGGTCTCCGAAGGCCGAATGCTGAAAGTCATCATCATACTTTGCATGTCATATCACTGCGAAGGTCTCGAAAAACCCAGAAAGAATCTCTAGACATGCGTTGAAAAACTCCGCCTCTAAGCCCTGAAAATTGCCTCCGAAGGCAGAACTGCTAAAAATAGCAAGTTGTCCGTTTCAGTTCAAATTTAACCTGTGAATAGCCTGATGTGCTCTGGACGCAGTGTGATTGTCAGAATCTCAAAAATGTTGAAGGATTGCCTGTAATTGCACACTTACTAAAAATAGTAAGTAGCCAAAACTTGATGAAACTTCAGTGGAGACCTGTTGGAAGCAGCTTGACAACAACGTTAATCTTGGATCTCAACTCAAAACTTGATTTGAATTCAAACTGACGCGAGAAATGTAACCCTAATTCTATAGACTTAGCCAAAATTTTAATTCAAACGGGCACATCCCGGAGAGATAGACAGCAAAAAGAGAGACAACAACCAAATGAACGAAAAGCAAAGCCAAAATTAGGGGGGTCCCCATTTGCAATGGGGCAATGTGTGAAAAATGTCACAACACAAAGGAGTAGGGAACCCTAAAATCTCTTTGCTTTCACAATCTAGGGCTTGCTCAACAAGCAAGTTTTATTCTAGAAAGAAGATAACATCTAACACCTAAGAAAGCAGAAAAATCAAGAAACGCCAACTATTACATTTATCTTCTTTCTCTTCTTCAAAGAATGGATAAGAATTGTTCCAAGAATAGAAAGAAAGCTTCTAGATGAAAACCGCTTTAAATCTCAATGCCATCCGCTAAAAAGCAGGAAACTGTGTCCCAATCAAGTGCATCTATACCCTCAATAGCAAAGTTACGCTTTTTTTTAAGATATCCTCTCCATCTGGAATTGATCTCAGGAAACCTTCAACCTCGTTGGTCGCCTTTTCAAACTTTGCTGATATCATGGAAATGTGACTTGGCAGAGTCTTATGCTTTTCCTTCATCCACCTTTGTGCAATCTTCTTATTGTACTTGTCCTTATGCATTTCCCACATACTTTCACATTCACTCTTAGAGATAGTGACACTTTCAGGCCAAGGAGGAATGGAAAAGCATCTCTCGATCACATCAGGTTTCAAACTGCAGATCAATCTGCCATCAACTAAATCTCCCTTGTAGCCGGATTGTAATGCTTAATGCAAGCAATTACAAACTCAAGGCTCTGAACCGAAATAGGAATAGATGCGACTGCGAGGAGTCCAGAGTGTCCCAAGTTTCTGATTGAAGTGTTTCCTGCGCTCTCCAAAGCATGTAGATCAAACACCGGCTTGATGTGATGCGAGTCCATCTCAACTATTTTGATGAAATTGTGGTAGAGGGCTAATTTGGTCTTGAAATCATTGGGAGCATATTCCATTTCAAAAACCTTGAAGAATGACTGTAAACTCGCCTAGGTTTAGACAAGTTTTGAGCAACTTACTATTCTTAGAATGCTGGTTTTTCTTCTTCCAACAGACAAATTTTTGAAAAAAATTCTGAGATATGGGTTTTGCTCAAAATTTTGTTGCCTTCCTCGATAACAATGGTTGCAGATGACCAATCTAATTGCATTGCACCACCAAGATCTCTGCAGAAGCTCCGACTCAACAACATCCCGTAGCTGGGTGGAATGTCAGCCACTAGGATGGTCATTTTTATCTTCTTCTTTGGACAACCTGCCAGCGTTACTTGAGTGTCCTTCAATTGTCCGACCAACGGTACTGACTCAAACTAAAGTGAATAGCACTCATTTTGAGTTTTTGTGCACGAGAGTCCCAATGCTTTCATCATTTGTAGAGGCATCACATTCTCTGAGGCTCCTAAATCAATGATACAATTGCTCAATTTAAATCCTCCTATATACAAAGATATATAGAAAGGTTTGGGCTTTTCTTTCACTGGAACAAACGACTCGAGCAATGTAGGATGAATTGAAGCTTCTTTCTTCACATGTATTATTTCGTCCAGCTGCTCATAATGATCATGAAGATATTCCAGCTGAGAAATCTGCACCTTTGTCTTCATCAAGGAGTCTACAATGTCAAACTTGGCTGGAAATGGATCTTGAGCAACCGCTTCTTTAACTTGTTCTTTAGCTAAAACCCTAATTTTATCATTTAATGCCTTAAAAAGATGGGCGCCTTTCTTCACCTGGGGCGCCCATGTCAAATAGACTTAGCCAAATTTTCATAGATTTCACCTTCATTCTTCGTTCTTTGTGCATGTTCGCCATCCTATCTTCTGTTCAGTGATTGCGTGTTGGATCTGGCGCCTGGTAGCTGATTGACCTCCATTGATGACTTTTGAAGCTCCCGGAATGCTTTCTAAAATTGAAAAAGCAGAATAGACCCACTAGGGAAAAACTAATATTTTCTTGATTCTGACTGCACCAGCCTAATATGGAAGTATTTTGAGCCAATCAAAATCAGTTTGGAACCTAACGGACCAACTTTCTATTTTTAGAAAGTTTTGCCACTATCTGTTTTGAAAGAAACCCAAAAAAACCCAAAAGTTACTATTTTTAGAAAATTAGCAGTTTCCTAAAAAGTAGGGATGAAAAATGAGATCTGGGTTTTGTAGATTAGGTCGCTCTGAGCAGACCCAGATCGTCAAATTTTGGAAATTTTTGTTTTTACCCTTCATGCAAGACACGCACACCCAAATTTTGACCTTTTTGACAAATTTAACAAGACTTTTACTCATTTCTTCAAAATGTTTAAGTGTAGCAAAAATTTTAATCTTGGGGTACAATAGGGGCCCTTGCAAAAATATATTCAATTGAGGAGGCCAGTCTAGTTCGTACACAGTTCACTGACTTTGTTAATCTCCGTGGTCCAACATTCGGCAAACCAGAGGCCAGGGTAGATAGAACTACAGTAGCTCAAAGGGATCCTATTGGATGGTGGTCATGGCATGGGAAGGATGCACCACAATTGAGGACGCTTGCTGTTCGCCTCCTTTCACAGGTAATACATTAGATTAACATAATTTGATTTAGATTAGTGTTGAAGTTTGAACATTTATATAATCATAATTTAAATTGAATGTCCTAATTAGTAAATTTAAATTACTAATTTAGTTTTTAAATTTTGTCTCCTCTCACAGGTTGCTAGTTCCTCTGCTGCAGAGAGGAATTGGTCAACATACGGCTTTATTCACTCTATCAAGAGGAATAGGCTGACCTCTAGACGGGCAGAAAAATTAGTGGTTGTGCATAGTGCTTTGCGACTCCAGGATCGTCAGACTCCTGAGTATAGACAGACTCCAGCATTACGATGGGATGTTGATCCAGAGGACGTCACACAAATTGATGAGGAGGAGAGACAGGAGGGATTGGTTGGAGTTCCATTAGATGAGCCAGCCCCTCACAGTGACAGTGACTCAGACTATGAGTCTGATTTTGATGCAATGTTGGCAGATGCCGAGTAGTGGCAATCATCATACTTTCTATTTCTATGTTTTGCCTTTGGACACTTGTGACTTTGTCATTTTGACATTTGTAGTACAAACTTGTAGCCTTTTGGGCATTTTATTATTTTATATCATATGCACATTGACTATTTGACATGAATTATGGTCCATGGAAGCAATTAGGTAGCTGTAGTATTAATTTGTTTCGATTCTATGATGCATATGTCAATATGATTGGTGATTACATTTGCAACTTTATGAATGTTCATTGTTATGATTATCATTACTCATATGAATATCTGAAATTTCCCTATATTTTTAAAATCTCTCTCTCTCTCTCTCTCTCTCTCTCTCTCTCTCTCTCTCTATATATATATATATATATATATATATACTATACAACCATCCCCCCATCCCCTAAAATCCCCTCAAAAAATTGTCATCCCCGAAACTTGTCCCGCTATCCCGCCGTCCCGGAAACTTGGTGGAACATAGTTTTAAATATTATGTTATATTTGCACTTTATATTATAAAGTCATATTTTAATATTTGTAAAGTGCAAATATTATATTATTATTTGAGAAGCTTCTAGATGCACTTGGAGAAAAGTATAAAGAGAGTGTCAGCCAAGCTTCTAATCATCTAAGAATTGATATTTGCTTGATGTTATTGTTTGGTGGAGGAAGCCAGCTAGAGTTTCTGCCATTTCCAACCATTGGGAATGAAAACTCTCATTGGTTTTGCAATTTTGAGGTTGTGAAATATCAAATGAATTATTACTTCATTGTGGGCTTTACTTAGAAGTTCAATTTGTACTTACATTGTAAATTTTGTGGCCTTTCACCAAATTTGAAGATTAAGATTTCATATCAACTTGTTGAAGCATTTTGGAGAATAACCTATAGTTGTAAATTTGTGAAGAATTGATTGGAGATATATTGGAGATAATTTGCAGATTGGAGGCAACATTGATTGACATATTTGGAGGTGATTATTGTATGAAGAATATTCTGATTTTTTCATCTCAGCAAAGGTCAACCAGCCATGGTGAGAAGTGCATATTTGCTCATTGCTCATCATTGAGACTTAAAATTTTTGTGGGCATTGGAGAAATCAATTTCGTTCGTGTTGGCAATCATTTCTATAGCAATTTGGAGGGCCATTGTTGCTGCATTTATTTATATAAAATATTACTAGGTAAGAACAGGGGCGACCAGCATAGAGGAGGGCAGTTTCATGCAAGAAGGGCACATAAAATTTCATAAAAAATCAGTTAGGACTTCTCCAAGTTCGTTGTTCACTTCCAGCTATTGTAATCAAGTTCTACCTTTTGTTTTCATTAATATATGTATCCTATAAGTCTGAGGACAAGTCTGAAATTAGGTGGCAGCCATTGAAGGCATTGTAGGAACTTTATCATTGCATCAAGTTAGTAGTTCAAATCTGAATTGTAATCAGTTTATGGTCTGTTCTATTGAGGAATATAAGTCTGAAGTGAATCTGAAGGTTGCATGCCAATTGTTCAAAGAAATGTCTCTTTCATTTGTAGGATTGATTTTGTATTGGAAAGTGCTATCAATTGTTGTATGTCGTTCTTATTTTCATTATCAATCAATATTGCATTGTTGAAGATCATTCAAATCATATTTGATATCAATTCAAGCAAAAATAATCAGACTGAAACACATAAACAAGTAGTAAAATGGATGTATGCAAAGTGTTTGACGATATTCCTTGAGCCTCTAATCAGCATTTTGAGGTTCGAATTAGCAAGGCTCATTACAAACACACAAAAATGGTAATTAAGTGGATTGAAGGATATTTGGAAAATTGTTAGTGAACAACAAGAAACATGGGTCAAGTGGTTGTTCCTTGGAGAATTCTACAAAAATAACACTCATCATATGTTCATTGGTATGTCCCCATTTATGATATTGTACGGTTATGATGCGCTAAACTTCATTTATTTAGTATTTATAAATAGTGGAGCACCGATAGCCAATGACTTGGTGAAGCATAGCCAAATCATTCTAAGGTCACTCAAGGATCATCTCCAATAAAGCTAGAATAAAAAGGTTTATGTTGGTCAACACCACACTAGGAGATTCTTCGATATTAGGGATATGGTATCCATAGCTACATAGCCTCATAAATAGACTTTCATTAAGTAGAATGAGGCTAAAAAGCTCAAACATCACTTCTATGGACCTTACAAGATTTTGAGGAGAATTGGTAAAGCTGCTTATGAGTTGGAATTGTTAGCAAATAGCCAAATTCACAATGTTTTCCATGTGCCTTACCTCAAAAGGGCACTTGGACAATGTATCACACCATTAGTAGAGTATACCATTGAATGATGAAGGAAAGCTCATTTGGTGTCAAAAGTCATCATCAATACATGAGAGAAGAAGCTAAGGAGTAAAACAATATCAAGATACTTAGTTCATTGGAGGAACCTATTTGTAGAAGATGCTACATGGGAGGCATTAGAGATTCTTGAGCACCTTTTACATTTCTTGTGGGAACATAGTTTCAAGAAGGTTTGAATTGTAATGCCTCGTTTAATTAGTTAGCTTATTGGGGCCCTATCTTTATTTTCTTGATAGGAAATTAAAATAAATTAATAAAGAGGCCATGCTTTAATAGCAACAATAAAATAATAAATAAAATATTATGGTGTGGGTTTCATAAAAGGGTTGTGATAACCTTAGGACACTCGGCAACTTCTTAACGACAAATTCTCTAACAAGCTATTAATAAGGAATCACAATTTGGTATTCATAACAAAGTGGAGGCTCTTTTGGACAAATAATCTCATTAATATTTTAGTTGTTATCTTTGAAAGGGAAAGTGGTGTGTTGGAAATGTATTCCTTGTTGGTGTTCTATGTTGAGTTCTATGGTTTTCTTTGAGACATCTTCCAATTTGTTTAGCCTTTTATGTCATAGTTTGAACCTTGTGTTCAACTTTAGGATTCAAGGATGCAAATTTTGGCTTTTGGCAATCAGAGGACAAAACCCCTTTGGTTCCCTGAGGGAAGTCTCATTTAAAAGTTATTTTCCAACAAGTATTTGTATGTGAAGTGACAACAAGTTATAGTACAACAGATTTGATTCATATTTATATGTTGTTTATTTGATAACATTATGATTTATTATAATACATTTATTTAGCTCCAACATGTTAATTTTTCTCATGTTTAATCTATTGTTGTATCTTATAAATTGTTATTTATTTGAATAATATATAAATCATCATTCATCAACCACATGCTCTCACCTCATCCTCATGAGACCTTTTGATTAGAGAGTAATAAATACTTATAAAAATCATTGAGGTTATTTTAATGTGCATTCCAACTTGTTTCTTCTATTGTACAAAAAAAATGACTATAAGGAAGGGAAAATGAAGTTGTTGTATACATTGAGCCAAATCATATTGAATTGGATGCTTCCTCTTCCCAACATGCTTCATTTGTAGAGGAGTCAAATAGTCAACATACTTTTAGTACAAATATCGATAGCACTACTTGTGGTTCTTCTAATCTTCCTACATCATCTAATGTCAAGGATACCGATGATATTTTCAAAGACCCATATGACATTGATTGTTGATATTATCATTTTAATATTGAACAATGAATATTTATTATAACATTTGAGAACTTGACAAATTGACATTAAAGTATTTTTTATTTCTTTGTGGTTTTGTTTATAATAATATGATATTATGTGGTATTATGAACTAGTTTATGTTCTTAGGATGCAAATATGTATATGTTTATGATTTTTTTTATAAATAAACCCAAACCCTAAATTTTTTGTCACATCTACACACCAAACCCAAACCAACAACTTAGAAAAAATTTCTTTCTTTATGCATATGCATGTGTCCATATGTCTGCATAATGTTGTACACTTCAAAATAATATAAGATAAATAGAAAAATAATTACCTTGTATTTGTACATAATATTCTTATATATGCTTATAATACACATGTATTATATATGTATAAAGAGTACAATTTAAATTGACATGATAATTATATTATGTGTATTTATAGTAGAAGTCGTATATTTGAATTTGAAAAGATAAATGTATACATCTTAAAACAATATGAAATAAATAAGAAAAACAAATCTATATGAAAAATTCATAATATTTAATAACATATTGACATACCAATATAAATGACCTAAAATATTATATATATGTATGCTTTTATTTAAATACTTATTATGAATTTTTGAAGTGTAATATAAAATACTTCAAATTTCAAATTACTAATTAATTTAGTAAAAGTGCATTGCAATGTAGCACATATACAAATTATATACTAAACTAAAAAGTTAGATTTCCATGTTTAGCTATATTTTTTAATTTAAAAATATAGAACTGGTCTTCCTAAAACAGGGATTTAATTTAAAATGTTTTGACTTCACTTTTCAAAACAGGCAAGATAGTGGTCCATTTCAAAGATTTGCTTGCTGTTTTCTCAATCGTATTCCAGCAGTAAATTTGATTAAACCATTTCCAAGAAAGGTACTAGTTTATTGAAATTGCTTATTCCTCATTTACCTTATATTATTTAAAGGCACAACTCTATCTCTTTAGAATTTGAAGATACAATTTTCATTAAACGTTTATCCAATTTTACATCAAACATATAATCTCTTCATTTACTATCAGATCAATCAGATATATTTCTGATTCTTTAAGTTAACATTCTATGTGTCTTTTGAGTTTCAATTTTAAAAGATAAAGACTTTTCTTTTCAAAAAGTAGATTTATAAAGTTAAACTTCATTTTTTAATTTAAAAAATTAAAGTCATACATCTCTTAAAAAAAATTATTTGAATGAAAATAACAACTGAAAATAAATTGCAAATTTCAATCCTATTGAGTAAAGATATTTTCATTCATGATGTCATGGAGAGTCCATTTGAGCACCAATTCCTCAAATATCTCTCACATTGTTGATCTGGAAATTGCTACAAACTATTTCTTTAAAGTTCAAAGATATTCTATTCAGGTTCACATAACTCTTACCTCTCCGAACTCAAACATATAACCTCTTCATATTCATGATGTCATGGAGAGTCCATTTGAAAACCAATTCCTCAAACATTTATGTCACATTGTTGTTCCAAAAACTCCTCAAAATCTATCTCAGATACACTCTCCATTATAAATTCACACAACTCTATCTCTCAAAATTCACATATAATCTCTTCATTTACTATCAGACCAATCAAATATCTCAGCTTCTCTAAGCCAACTATGTATATGCATATTTTGAGCTTCAATTTTAAAAAGATGAACTTCTCTTCAAAAAAGAAAAAACAGACTTAAAAATTAGACTTCACTTTTCAATTCGAAAAAGACAGTCATTCATCCCCTCAAGTTTTTCTACGAATAAATTGCATAACTTCAACTTATATGCAGTTTTAAACATAAAAACATGAAGTTTATGGGTATCTGACCTTCCCAGCATAGAGATTTTCATTCATGATATCGTCGAGAGTCCATTTGAGCACCAATTCCTCGAACATTTTTGCCGCATTGTTGTTCCGGGAACCCTTACTCCCGCTGCGCCGCCCCTTAAATTTCTTGGCTGCTTCCATTGTACTACACATATTTGCAAAGTTAATCTTCAACCTTACATAAATTCATACAATATGGCACTACGGTATGGTCTAAATCACAGTAGTAATCTGCCCTTTATAGATTGTAAAGAAAACATCAATATTCTCGAAAAGAATTGTTGGGTAGTCTTGCCCGTTAAGCAAAGAACAGTATCGTTGTGGAAAGAAAAGTCAGGAAAGCATACTGTACGGTGATAGTGATTGATTTCGATTGAATGAATAAAAAATGATTTTAATTATGTTTAATTTGAAAATTTCTTATGATTGTGACTCTTTGATCGCCTCTTGATCTCTTAGACGATTTAATCTAAATACCTAGTGGTCCTTAAAATCTTTCATTATAAGATTGTCGATGGAGAAGTACTTTACCCACTCAAAAGTTTACAAGATAGATGATATATTTTTTTTGTCACTAAAAATTTTCATATAACATAAACTAGCAATTGCACCTTGGTGTGCAATGGGTACGCCGAAAAGATGTGGAAGGTCAATTTGAAAAAAAAAATTGGGTTCATTGGTGCAATAAAGGTCTTATTGGAGAAGTGATTTGCGTCCATTTACAAGATCCAAACATGATTGAAACAAAACCTATGAATCAAGAAAATAATCAAGCTCCTTTACCATAAATATCTACATGCATGGGTCCATTTTGTTTGATTTTACTATTTTATCATTGTAAATTTCCCTTGTTAGGTATGTCATTATTGATATGTAGTTTAAATGTTTGACAACTTTGAATAATTTAATTGTCAAATGTGATGTTGTCAACAATGCCAACCAACAAAAGTTGAAATAAAGAGGAAAATATTATTCAAAACACACATCACACCAACAAACAACAAAAAACTCTCATGCAGTTATTTTCTAAAACGAGACTATTTGAACTTATGTGTACCCTAACAAAATATAAGAAACAAGGACATGGTAATGTCTAGCTGTAAAAAAATGTACTTACCTTTTTTTCTATAAATATCCATACTCTATTCCAAAGCTCCCATTTTTTGCACACATTGGTAAAATGCTAACAAAATTAATGAGATTTGGCTTTACAATTGTTGTAGAATATTTTTAACAAATTCATATTGTGCAATTATGGTAGGTCATAGGGCAACATTTGTTTGAGGAATTCTATCAAACATTTTAACTCCCTAATTCTTTTCAAAATTCCATTTTTGTGGTTGTGCTTGTTGGTGAGGAATTTTGTGAGAACTATGGTAAATTATTATTTACCATTTCAAACCAATAATAATTAAAATTTTGAAATTTGACCACATTAACAACTTGTTTTTGGTTGAGGACCTGATTGGAAGGGTAAATTGCCTTTGTTGCAGCAACTACTTGGTCAATTTTGAATCTACTCAATTCTGCTAGTAGTGTTGTATGACTGATTTTTGGGCCTGAGGCAGCCACACTCTATGTAAATTACCGCATGACAATGCATGCACTACATTTCACTACATAAAAATAATGCTCATGTTTTATGGTCATGGTGATGTTCATGATCATGATCACAATTGTGGTTATGGTTATGATTGTGGTTGTACTCATGGCTATGGTTCTCTTTGCAAATACCATGATCAAGATCAGGATTGTGAAGATGATTTGCATGTCCATTTACATCTGAGTCATTGCAACACCTATTGATGATGATGATGAGCATGACCAACTTTCTCTCCTTTCAAGAGAAGCATGTTGTGGAATGTCACAATCAAGCAAGTGCTTGTGTTTGCTATCACAACCATCCACAACTAGATAAAACCCATGAAAGTAAGCACAACCAAGGCTACCTTAGTCAATAGGGAGAATGCAACATTTATGTATATTGCCCTCAATAATCTCCGCTCTAATTTCATTACACTAGAAATATTCCTTATGTCATTAGACATGAGATATATATTTGTAGATTCCATGGATATCATAGAGCCTTCCACACCCATGGCTATTCCCACATCTACTGTTGTTACTTTAGCTCTCCAATATCTCTTTTTACATGGCTCTCACTCCTCTATCTCCAATTAGAGGAGTGAGAGCCATTTAAGGCATGTAACTCTTTTTCAAATTATACAAGAGATGACAATTGTGCTTTATATAAAACTTATCTAGAGCATATTTGGTTTGTCTCTGAGTAGTTGACCCTTCCCTAACACTATACCTAGGGATGGAGTTACGTCCTTGTAGCGAGCATTCTACATCTTACAACTGATAATTCTTTGTGTTGACATACATTTGCTATGATTTATGACTATATACAATGGAATAACCTTTGTTATTAGATATTACTACCTCTCAACAAGCATCCCCATTCTCTAATGGTATGAACACAAGCACAAGTGGGGTAGGACCCTAATCACATTGATGTGCTATCAGATCCCTACTCAAGCACCATTCTAGGGTTTGCATTACTATCATTTGAGCATGCAAAGGAGGAGAATCTTGAATTATCAAGGATTCATCCCCTCAACATCTTGCTAGAGTAGTACAAGGATTCAAACTAGGATATTAATTCCCCAAGCACCCAAAGAGAGATGAAAAAGTGGTTTAAATATATATTCATATTTAGTCTAAAGAGAATGTGCCCTAAAATCCCTCATAATATTAGATATAAAAAAAAAGAAGATTCATTGAGATCATTCATAGATAGAGGTTCTAATGTAATAGAATAGGGTATAAATTTTGAAGATAACATATTGTTTATTTAAAAAAAATCCATTTTTACTTTTTTAGAACCATGTATTGTGTATTATCATAAAATGATTGATCTTGTTTTGTGATAAAAAAGATTATCCTTTATTTTCAATCTCATTTATGTACCTTTATATAGTTTACATCTATTTTGCAAGTCATAGTTTGTGTCTTATCAGATTTATGCAAGTTTCAATTGTAAAAAATTATCATTTGAGCTCTTAGACATCACTTGCCATGAAGTGGAGCCGTGAAATAATGGAAAATGGAATGGATAAATCGCTCCTAACTTTTTGAAATTAGTAAGAAACCAAAAAAAACTTAATCCATGAAAACATAACAAAAATAATGACAAACAAATCACCAAACTAAAAAATGAAAAATAAACGAGTCAAAAACTGAATGCATCCTAAAAGCAAACAAATTATTAACAACTAACCTTAAGTTTGTTAATTGATTTTACTGCTTGGGGTTGGATGCGGTTTGCCACACCAAATACTCCTTCAAATTTTGTATCTACTCCTACATATACTAATATGGAGCCTTCCATATTCCATAGGTCCAATGGTACATCTATAATTCACCATTGGCAAAATGTTAGTAGTCTGAAATACATAATAGGAATAATGATTATTGTGACAAGCGTTAATTTTACCTTGGCCCCAACAAAGCCAAGTTTTCAAATGGTTGTTGTTGATGTAAATTTTATGGCCAACAATTAGCCCGTAGATGCCCTCTCCTTGCAATATATTGAAATATTTTCTTGTTGTAGCTCTCCTACACCTTTTCCACCTACTCTCCTCTTTGCCCCAATATCCCCTATATACTAAAAAATCCTTGCATTTCTATCTCCGTGGTTTTGGTTAATCCAGTCATGTCATTATGGAAAGACTTTACCAACTTATTCATAAGTGAAGTTTTCTGGAATTGATCATCACAGGCCCTATGTGAAGATCATTTACCCCTTGGGTTAGGGGCTTAGAGGTTATGGTTAATATGTGACACAAGAGCTCCATGACCACTGACATGGTTGTTTTGATTTTGTACAACACTCTGCATGGTAGTATACATAGGTGGGATTTTACCAAAGAGGAAGCTTAAAGTATTCACCATCTAATAAAATGCCTATATTATTTATGCTTTGATGGATGTACATAACCTGTTCCAATGCTCCTATTTTGGCACAGGCATGGAGAATTCTGGAATAAGTTGTGGAGTCTGGCTTTACACTGCCAATTGCATTTGCTTGAAAGTTTCTTAAACTTTTAAAAAAAATCCATTATGTGCATATTGTACAATCATTGCATTCCATGAGATAACCTCTCTTTGAGACATTTTGTCAAACAATTTGAATGTGCCTTTTCATGTGCGTAAAAATTTCAATGAGGGTTTTACAATATGTTTATTACGACAAGATCCTAATAATGAGCACATTTTGGTTTTAACATTACGACATTCTTTATCGTATAGTTAAGTATATATTAACATAATTAATATATAATGTATATTTTATATAATAAAAAATAAATTATAAATAATATATTTTTACTATTTATTATTAGTATATATTATATTCTTCAACAAAACTATTAAATACATATATAAAATTATTATAATTAATAATTATTTTATTTTTATATTTTTATATAATATAATTCAAAATTGTTGTTGAAAAGATATACAATTACTCTTCTAGAAAATATGTACCATTGAATGCCAATTTCAGGTTGGGCCCTTTCAGTAGCAAAAATCGAAACTTCACAAGAGGGCATGGACATGCATCAAAGCATAATAAGAAGGGGATTGTTGTCCGATGTAGTTACAAGTGTTCTGCTAGACATATATGAAAAATCTACAAAGTATAGACAAATCAATTGTGTCTCTCATAGACATTTATGATGCTATGGGAAATGACTTTTTGGTTAAAGATATCGTGTAACTCTGGTTTATGGATATTTCTGGCGAGCCTTGCTCTGGAAGATGACGACAAAGAGAGCATCGGAAGCACCGGCGGAGTGGTGGTTTGATGGATGTCCATACCTTGTTCCAAAGCTCCCATTTTGGCACAGGTAGGGACGATACTGGCGAAGGTTGTGGAATTTGACTTTACACTTGCCAATTGCATTTTCTTAAAAGTTTCTAAAGCCTTCTCAATAAATCCATTTTGTACGTATCCTGCAATCATTTCATTCCATGACATGAGATATTTTTCAAATATTCTGACAAACAATTCATGTGCCTTGTTAATGCTTCCACTTTTTGCATGCATGTCTACTAGGGCAATTGCTACTATAATATCTGACAAAGTTCCTCTATCCTTTATGCTTTGATGGATGTACATATCGTTCCAAAGCTCCCATTTTGACATCGACAGGGAGGATGCTAGCAAAAGTTGCAGAATTTGGCTTTAAATCTAACAATTGCATTTGCTTGGAAATTTCTAAAGCCTTTTCAACAAATCCATTTTGTGCATATCCTGCAAGCATTGCAGTCCACGAGACCACATCTCTTTGAGGCATCTTGTCAAACAATTCACGTGCCTTGTCTATGCTTCCACATTTTGCATACATGTCTCCCAGGGTAGTTGCAACTACATCTGACAAAAGTCCTCTATCCTTTATGCTCTGATAGATGTCCATACCCTGTTCCAAAGCCCCCATTTTGCACGGGCAGGGAGAATCGTAGCAAATGTTGAGGAGCAAGGAGTTTTTGCATGTGATGGATTGTGATTTTTTTGGGTAGCTTTGGTATTATTGATGAAATTTAGGATTTCATTACGGCTAAATTGGATGATATCACTAATTGGAGTAGAAAGACTCAGACTTCAGACATGAAGATAAATATATGAACCAAAATATTAGATTATAAATTATATAATCTATACAGAGAAGATAAAAACATCAGAGCTTCAAAATCTATTACTGATAATTGAATATATGTTACCTACAGAGACATCTGGTTCAAAAATTTGGGTACAACAAAGCAAATATATGCTGCAGAACTTTTCTGGAGTGGATGCCAGTTAAGCTGGGCTCAAACACCCCGTTAGCAGCGCACTTGTATAGAGACAATACAAGGTGTCATTCCTGTTTTCCTATAATTGCAGAGCACACTCTGTCTGCCTCTTCAGGCACAAAACGTCCTTCACCATGGCCTTTCCCATAAACATTCGCGCACAATGAAAAGGACATGGAATTGCTTGGCGATGTATTTTGGCAATCTTCAACTAATTCTCCTAATGAATGCGGAGGTACATCAACATTAAGACAATGTTGTTGAGGAAAGAGAAGAATATTAGAGTAGACAAACTGAAAGGAAGCTCGTATAAGTTTCTTTTCTTCAAGTCTCAGGGCGCTCAAGGTCTTCTCTAAATCCACAGCATTCTTAGACATGAACTTAAGCTTGATCTTCGCATTGTTCCTGCCAGCTATGCTTCACCACGATGTCTCCTTTGTGCAAAGTTTGTATGAATGGATGAGATCCATCTCATTGTCTTGCATCTGTTCTCCAACAGTTCATGCCGTTGATCGACAAAATCAGCCCGGTTCATTTCAAAAAGGGACCGCCTGAGCAGATATGAATGAAAAATGAAAAGTAGATAGAGCATTAACGCGTCGGGGACAAAGGACGAGATATGAATGAAAAATGAAAAGTAGATGGAGCATTAACGCGTCGGGGACAAAGGACGTGAACGGGTGCGATCAAAGTAATCGTCTCCCGAGCGCTCTTACACCGTAGGTTATAAAAATTAGCTTCGACACTTTCAAATAGGATACGCCTTCGGCGTAAATAACAGCTTTTAGAAAAGTGTTCCTTCTCTGACTGCTTTAAGAGCTGTGACGTTAAAAAAAATGTACAGTACCTTCCCCCATACATTCTAGTTTTATGTTTCGGTAAAGGATTTCAAAGAGATTTCATACGTACTACCTATATTCTCCACCATCCTCTACTTCTACATCTCCCTATATTCTCAGAGATGAATATAATATGATTTGGCTCTATGTATACAACAACTTCATTTTCCCTTCCTTATAGTCATTTTGTTTGTACAATAGAAGAAACAAGTTGGAATGCACATTAAAATAACCTCAATGATTTTTATAAGAAGTATTTATTACTCTCTAATCAAAAGGTCTCATGAGGATGAGGTGAGAGCATGTGGTTGATGAATGATGATTTATATATTATTCAAATAAATAACAATTTATAAGATACAACAATAGATTAAACATGAGAAAAATTAACATGTTGGAGCTAAATAAATGTATTATAATAAATCATAATGTTATCAAATGAACAACATATAAATATGAGCTCTTAAAGTACTACCTATATTCTCCACCATCCTCTACTTGAAAATCTCATTATATTCTGAGTGTATCAAAGAGATTTCATACGTACTACCTATATTCTCCACCATCCTCTACTTGAAAATCTCTAGTGTTTACCTGCAGCTTCATTG
Organism: Sequoia sempervirens; assembly: GCA_007258455.2. NCBI lineage: Eukaryota > Viridiplantae > Streptophyta > Pinopsida > Cupressales > Cupressaceae > Sequoia > Sequoia sempervirens. Next base: position 383,565,810 of record VDFB02270651.1, on the reverse strand, counting down.
AATCTACCAGCGACCGACTCGAGATAGCGACTCAGGATAGCGAGCTCGGGCAGCGGCTCAAGAGGGATCTGCGTTCCAGGTAGCGGGTCCACGTGATTTTGGTGGTTTGTGCAGATTAGCGCGATGTGACTGCAAAAAGACAGAACGTGCCCAAACCGACTGCCTTTGGCCTGGTTTCGAGGAAAATCAACATTTTTAAAGTCAGTCTGTGAATGCAAAGTGTCGCTTTGTCCTCTTCGCAAACAGGTTAGATGTGGGCCCTGCTTCTTTCTCTTGTCTGGTGATTCTTTGTTTTATCAGTTTCCTGTCTCTCTTTTGCAACGTCAAAATCAAGGGGGGTTGAAATCTATAGTGGTTTAATACACGGTAAATCATGGTTAAACAGTCAGTAAAATCTCAGACTATTGCACTCAGGGAAAATCAGGAACCTGCAGGGGAAATAACTCCTTTTTCATTTGGAAATGCACACTCTTTGAATCTAGGGCTTGTAGAGTTTGCATCGGGTGGCTGTGAGTCAATATATAGTCCCCAAATTCAGATAGCTGCCTCTTGGATAAGAAGGCTTTACCAGGAAGGTATACATATCCCCTGGGATCACTCATTACAAGCTACAAAAGGACCTGCAATCTCTCTCTTAAGCTCTCAAGCAAGTGATCTAATTAGGCCTTGGAATTCTTTTTACCCGGAGATCCCTCATGTTTTTTCAATTGGCACAAAGGAGAAGTTGGTGTTTGTGAATGCAAAGCAGTATAAAGGGATTTTAAGGCGTAGGCAAAACAAAAAATTGAAACTGTCACAGAAGAAAAAACTCATCATGATCTTACCAAAAGGTAGAAACAATGTAAGTGTCGCTATTAACATGCTCCATTTAATAGTTGACCAAACAGAGCAAGGGGAGGATAAGGGTAAAAAGAGAGAGATTCTGTCATCTCAAGAGGCTCCAAGGCCAACCCAAAACAAAACAGGAAGTTTTACAATAAGCAAAGGGGATGGAGCAGAAATGCCCCAAGACAATTTGGACTCCTACAGTCCAACAACCACTCCTCTGTTGTGGTCATCTGAGCTCTACGTGAATGAGCTCATGGGCATGAAAAAAAGGGTTGAACTCTTAGAAATGAAAGGGCAGCGTGATGATTCTAGGCTAAAAGAAATACTAGAAGCCAACTGGAATTAGGCAAGGGAAAACATGCTACTTAAGGAGCAAGTAATAAGCTTGCAAAGTAAGATGGAAAGAGGTCAAGAAGAGCTGGTCACTTTAAAGCAAGTTTTAGAACAAGCAAAATCAACAGAAAAAAAGAACTCAGAGGCAGTGTTGGGAAATGACATAGCACAGCTAGAAGCGATCCAATCAGCAATTTCAGACATGGTAACAAGCGAAAGTAAGCTAAAGGATCAAATAGAGGAGGCCAAATCTTGGGCACAAGTCATAAGTGGATCATCAACCACGCAAAATGAAATCATCGGGAAACACATAAAGATGCAATTAAGAGAAGAAAAAGTCAAGCAAGACAAAGCTAGAAACATCATCATCAAAGGTTTGAAGGACTTCGGGGAAAAGGAGAGGACTGATATCTTAGCAAGGGACTTTCTCAAGGACCAACTCAAATGGGCAGGAAAAATTCAGCAGGAAAATAGGATTGGAAAGAAAACAGAGACAGGAAGGGATAGGCATGTAAGGGTTGTCTTAGGTAGCATGAAAGACAAGATTGCAATCCTAAAGAATAGGGGGTCCCTTAGAGGCACTCAAATTTACTTAGATGAAGACCTAACATTCGATCAGCAAGAAGAGTGAAGGAAGGAGTGGGTAAAAGTGAAATTAGCAAGGGATGCCGGAAAATGGGCATGGTTGAAAAATGGGAAAGCTCAAATTAGCGAGCGATCATCACACAATAAATAGGGATTTGGGGCCCCACAAGAGTATTTGAGTATAGTAAGTTGGAATTGTAGAGGTTACCCTTGGAGAAGAGGACCAGGGTTGGGGCCCATAGCAGAAGGGAAAGACGTTATCATTCTTACAGAAACTCATGAGCATGACAGTTGCAAAGTTCCAGATTTTGAAGGGTATGCTAAAATTTCAGTGTGGAATGAAGGGTCTAAAACAGGTAAGGGGCATGGAGGGATTACAGTCCTAATAAAAGAAGCTTGGGGAGAGATGATAAAGGTGGAAAAAATGGATCCAAACAAGCAGTTCATCTGGCTAAAAATAACAGAAAATGGGGCAATAATTTGGCTGGCTGCATGTTATTTTGCTCCTAAAAACTCAAAGGTCTACAAGAAGAGAAAGATGGATAATGAAGACCCATTTGCTGCTTTAAAAAAGGACATTTTTGTTTTTAGCTCTTCAGGAGAAATAGTGCTAATGGGGGACTTTAATGCAAGGACGGCCAACAATCAATCCATTCAGTTGGGCAGTAGTGGGGAGGAAGACAACAACCCTCTTTAGCTTGAGGAGGTGGAGGTTCAGACTTGGGAAAGGACCTCACAAGATGGCAATGGGGGTGTATCACATTTTGGAGTGGAGTTACTTGGTTTATGTAGCTTATATGGCGTGGTAATCTGCAATGGTATGAAAATGTGGCCAAAGTCGGGCGATATCACTTGCAAAACCTACAATGGGCAAAGTGTTGTAGACTATGTGTTATGTTCTCAAAATTCGGTCTCTAGGCTGCTAGAGTTCAATATTGGGTGTTGCCCTATTGGTCTAAATTCTGATCATATGCCCCTTCTTGTTAAATTTAACATTCATGATGGCAACCAGCAAGATGGCAAAAATCAGTACTCTCATAAGAAGGCTCACTCACAAGGAAAAATCCTTGTGAATCATGAAAATCAAGAAATCTGTGTGGCTGCGTTGGATCATCACCTCCAAGAAAGAAAAAACATACCATGCAATGAAAGCAACGAAAAAAATGAATACATTAGCAGCAATATGTTTGTTCTGCTAATTCAGAAGGCTCTAGAAGGTTGTAAGAGATCTCAAACCAAGAAAGGGATTTCAAATACTTTTCCTGCTAACCCATGGTATGATGAGGAATGCAAAGCAGCAAGAAGATTGGTCAAAAAGAATATGTCAAACAAAGAAAGTAAAGTAATCTACGAGAAGTTGGTAAAATCAAAAAAAGAAATCTATGTGAATTTAAGAAGGAAAGAGTTAATTGCTTTGGGTAAACACAATCCCAAAAGTTTTTGGAGAGAGCTGCAGCAAAAGAAGAGTCGGATAGAAAATAATATCACTGGGAAGCAGTGGTTAGAGTATGCGAAGCTCTTGTATGAAAGACCGGTGGAGAAAATCAAGCCCCTTTTAATGCATGCCTCAAGTGAACTCTTCTCGGAGGAGGATATCAAGAAAGGCATAAAAAAACTAGCAAGCGGTAAGGCCCAAGATATTGATGGGCTGCAAGCTGAATTCTTAAAATGGGGTTGTGAGATCCTCACACCTCACATCAAATACCTCTTTAATAACATCACTCAAAATGGATTTCCGGCTGAATGGGCTACCAGTATGGTCATCCCCTTACATAAAAGTGGGGATATCAATAATCCCTCTAACTATCGAACTATAATGGTCAATCCTCTTCTTGGTAAACTTTATGGGAGCATGTTAGAGCGCAGAATCAGTAATTGGGCCGAAAGGGAAGGTAAAAGGGCAAAGGGGCAGGCTGGTTTCAGATCAAGGCATTCTACCATAGATCACTGCATCACGCTTAGGCACTTAATTGAGAAAGTTTGGGACACTCAAGGGGCTGAAGCTTTTTGTTGTTTCGTTGATTTCAAAAAAGCCTTTGACACGGTACCTAGGGACAAACTGTGGAACAGAATGAAGGAACTTGGTATTCCTGATGAACTTAGAGCAGCAGTCCATAAACTTTATGAGAAAGTTAGCGCTAAAATTAGAACAAAAGATGGTATGTTAGAATGCTTTGGTAGTGACATCGGGGTCAAACAGGGTTGTCCCCTATCTCCCACTCTGTTTGGATTATATATTGATAAGCTTGAAGAATGGTTAAACAAAACTGATGGGGAGGGTATTCAATTAGCTAGTTATGTGGTGAAGTTACTTTTATATGCGGACGATCTTATCTTAATTGCAAAATCTGCTCCTGGTTTGAGAGATCATTTAAAGGCTCTCGAGCTCTTTTGCCAAGAGGTCGGTATGCAAGTTAACACCAGCAAAACCAAAATCATGATTTTCTCTTTGAAAAGGAAGAAGCAGCAGTTTAATTTCATCTTTGAGGGCAGCCCTTTGGAGGTGGTGGAAGAATACAAATATCTTGGGATTGATTTCCATAATAGGCTCAGCTGGGAGACTTGCAGGGCAAAAAGGATTCAGGGTGGCTGGAAGGCATCTTATTTACTACAGAACAGATGTAGGAAAGCAGAGTTATGGGATTGGAAAACCAAGAAAACCCTTTTTGGTTTGTTAGTGGCACCGGTTGTCCTCTATGGTTGTGAGGTTTGGGGGGGTAGCATGTCAAACCACAAGTGGAGGCAAGTTGAAAGAATTCAAAAACATTTGATCACTACTAACATCAAAGTCAAATCTTCGGTTCCGTATGAGATTCTCTTGGCTGAAACTGGTATGTTCCCGTTGGAGGCATTTGCTGTCATTCGGTTAATAAGTTATTTAAAAAAAGTTGAGAACATGGATTTGCACCGCTGGCCCAAAATGGTTGTTGGGGAGGAGCTAAACCGTAGAAAGAAGACTTGGATGAAGCAAAATAGCAAGTGGTTGAACAAATGGAACATTAAACTACATGAGTGACCCAACACTAATGCGGAGATAAAAAAGTTTGTGCTAGAAAAGTTTAGGTCTACTATGTGGACTAAGCAAGTTGGCCGTAAAAATTCACATTATATCCAGGAGTTCAACCCCACGTGGGAGCATGATGAGAAAGACTATCTAAGGGTTACAATTAAAGGCAAGGCTAGGATTTTGGTCGCTCAATTAAGAACTGGGTCACACCATCTTAGATGCGAGACAGGTAGGTGGGCTGTCCCCAAGGAGGCTTGGGAGCAACGAACCTGTATTTTTTGCAACAAAGGGACTGTCGAGACTGAATGGCACTTCATGATTGAGTGTGTTGCTTATGATGATATACATATCCAATATGAAGACATTTTGAAGGTGGACAATCTAAATGAACTTTTTAGGGAAACTAAGCTCCTCAAAACTGCTAGCTTTCTAATCAAGATCTATAACAGAAGGGCTGACATGGAAAAGAACTTGAAAATGGTTAAAGTTTCAGTGCTTGGTCCCATAGACTGATGGTCTCGTGGACTTCATTAAAAACCATCCATCCATCCATCCCTGGCATCTGTGAATTATTTTCCAGAATTTTACCTCGTACATACTACCAAAGTAGCTTTTGAAAAACAACTGATGTCACGTAATTTAATTTAATGGGCACAATATTAATGGTAGAGACGTATATAGCATCTGCACAGCAGAGAATTTACTTTAGTGAAGTTGATTCTTACTGTATATCAGAGAATTTACTTTAATGAAGTCGATTGCAATTGTATATGATATTAATGGTAGAGAGAAGTGGAATGATTGTAATGTACATCATACTGATGATAGAAATAACTTATTAGAAGTAACTAGTTATTAGAGTATTTTTATTTGACATTTCTATTAGAAGATTCAATATTATAAAGGATTTTAGGGGGTGATTTTGTGTAGTTTTCAAATTTTGTTATTGGTTAGGGGGTGTTTTTGTGTAGTTTTCAAAATTTGTTATTGGGGCTCTTGATTTTATTGATTATATATATATATATAAATATTTAATTTTAGATTTTGTTTATTTCAAGGTAGGTAATAAAAGTTCTTTGAGATTTTAAAAGTTGAGTAAATCAGATTCATATATAATTATGGTAACAAATGAGATTGCATTCAATAATTCATGAAAAGAATGTTGTTCAATTTTCATCTACGGGTTCAATTAGACAGGATAAATTATGTTTCAGATGTTCATAGGGGCCAAATGGTACATTTGCATCAAGGGTTAGGTCATGCGTCTAATGACATTTCACAAGGAACTCAGTTGGAAAGTCTGCCTCAGTCAAGTTCAGCATGAAAATCCTCTAAGGAGAGAGTCGCCAAGACCTTCCAGATGTCTCACCGACTAGAAGGGGTTCTTTACATTTTTGAAATGTCTCGGCAACCAAACAAGGTCTCCCCGATATGAAATGAGCTCGCCCAAAGATCTTGAGCTCGACGAGAGGTCTTCTCGACCCGCTAAAGTCTTGCCGAAATGGTTCGAGCTTGCCAAGAGAAGGAGGCTTCGGCATGAAGTCTGTCTGAATGGAGAAAGTCCTGCCGACAGAGTGGTGCCTTCGGTATGAGGTCAAGGGTCGGTGTAATGTCCTACCGACACGGTGAGGTCTCGGTGATAGGAAAGGAGCTCAGTGAGAGGTCTCGCCTACCAAGCAGTGTCTCCCCAATATGAAATGAGCTTGCCAAAGGATATTGCCTTCAGCAAAAGGTCTTCCCCATAGCGATTGTCTCGGCGACCATTGTGGATATCGGTATGACTTTTTCCTTCGCTGTGAGGTTCTGCCGAGAGTATGGTGTCTTTCCGACAATGAGATGAGTTTGCCGTGACATATTTCCTTCGGCATAAAGTCTTGCTGACTCATGGGCTCTCGCCAAAACAAGTGAATTCACCATGATGTCTCACTGACCCTATGGGGTCTTGCCGAAATGAACAGAGCTCGGTGAAAGAAGGTGTTATCGACAGGATGTCTTGACGATGGTTGCTACTCACGCCGACATGTTTTGTGCCTTCAGTGTAACATAAGGAGCTTGACATGATGTCCCGGCGAAAGTTTTGGGCTTGGCGAGAGGTCTCGCCGACCAAGCAGTGTCTCATCGAAAGGAATGTTGCGCTCAGGGAGAATGGAGGAGTTCGCTATGAAGTCCCACCAACTTGGTGGTGTCTTTCCGATAGCGATGGATCTGATGTAGGCTTCGTTGAGACCTCTGGCTGACAATAGTGGTCTCGGCGACATCTTGTGCAGCGGTATAACTCATGATGTCACTATGACCTCTTGCCGAATGTGGTAGTCTTGCCGACAGTTGTCGATGCTGCTGTAGAATACAATCGCATCGGGGAGACACGGTAAGTGTCTCACCGACATGTGATTCAGTTCAAGCGACCTTTGACCATCTGGCATTCCCATGTAACATCTATTCAACCAATCGGAGGAAGCTACAGGAGAGTCGTGGCAGTTTGACCAGTGAGAGGAAAATCAACTGAATCAGAGCGACGTGGATCTGCTCTGAGCTCAAGAGCATTCAAAGCGGCTTGACAGGGAGGTTAGAAGATAAACACGAGACCAGAAGTTAATACAGGCGTTGTAGAAGATCAAGGAGGCCATCCCCGGAGCAACTCTTCACAGACATGGACAGCGGGGACGCATCATTAACTTCATTCAAAAGATCTAAGGGTAGATCCTTCTAGAGATGGATATTTTTGTAAGCCCTAGGGGCCGACACATTTTTAGTATATATGGCATTTTTGCCTCTTTTCTAAGGAATTTTGACTTGTATATTTTTTTGCTTTTGTGACTTCGATAAGTCCTTAGAGGAGAATATTGAGTTTTTGTAACCCGTTTACAGAAATTGTATGTACAGTTCCACCTTTGAAGATCAATAAAGAAAGCAATTTCTGCCTTCTCAGTTATCTATTTCATTGAGTGTGTTTGAATGGTTGATAAACTTACATGTGAGTTTCTCTTATTCCTTGTTATTTTTCTCATTAATAGTACTTTCAAGCAAAGGAGATGTGTATATTGTAGGTTATAGGTTATGTTAGTGATGCAAACAGTTTTAGTTGTGAGGAGAATTTATCATCCTTCTAGGACTGTATGTATCGTAGCTTTCTTATAAAACATTTATGCAATATCATATGAGTATTGAGTTGTGCATATATCAGCTTTACTAGTTGATTGAAAATTGTGTGTTAAGTAGCTATTCATGTTTGAACAATTTTGGTGTATCACCATAAGAGTAGTTTCCAATTTATGTATCCCTTCTCCCTTTACCTCACAAAGATTAGTAGTTCATTTCAACTTCAGGTGACCCACAGGCTTGAAATGATCCCATGTTTTTCTAGAAAGCTCAGTTTTCGTAAACTTGCATAGGGTGCAATTTTTAGGAGATAATAGTTTTGGCATGCCCAGTGGGACAGAGTCAGAAGTAAAATTTCTAAGTCTTGTTGTTTTGATGTGCTGACAGTGAGCTAATAGCCTTTTAGAGGTTGTTTTTAAGCATATCTGGCAATTCTGTGTGGAGGAAAGGATCAATGTGTTTGTTTATATGAGAAAAATAGAAACCAGAAGTTCAAAAGTTGTAGAGTTTTTACATTTATCTCCTCCAAGAAGAAGAGGGAGAACTCTTAGAAGGATTGTTCCTTCTCCTAGAGTTTAGTCGACACCACCTAGCGTTAGTGACAAGACATTGTTTTTATATGAAAGGAGAAGAAGAAGAGACCTCTAGCTAGGCGTTCAACATCTCCTGCTCTTGGAACAGAACCTTCTACCTCCTCATTTGGGGCTTTCAATTGTTCAACAAACAGTATTTTTGCTACGGCAAATACTTTTCAACTAAGTTCAAGTTCTGCTTCAGCAAGCATACCAACGCATTATAGCTCAATGGCAGCACCAAGATCCTTTACCTTTGTACCATTCAACCAGGGTAGTCCCCTTAATCTGGCGTAACACGATGATATTCCATTAGCAGCATTAAAAGGGTTACCATAGTTTACTAGAGAAAGACAAGTGACACCTTTTGAGCATATCAGGGATGTGGTAGCATTGTGCAATGTGCATCATGTGACACAGGAAAATGTAGTTGTGAGATTGTTGGTTGTGTCTTTCAAGAAGAAGGCATTAGAATGGTTTAGAAGCTTGCCAGTGGGTTCTATAAGAACATGGGATGAGCTTGGTGATGAATTTACTAGATTTTTTGAAGAAAAATCTGATCACCTATCTCTGGTTGAGTAGTTAACAACCATCAAAAGAGCCCCACAAGAACAAATGGCAGACTTCAATAACTGATTTCAAAAGACTTAGAACAAAATACCTGTTGTGATAAGGCCTTCTGTTGATTATGCATTTTTATACTATTTGAAAAGTTTAAATAGTGATATCTCAGTCATGATACAGTCCATGGGGGGTATTTCTTTACCTCAAGCTTATAGTATAGCTATTAAGGCAGAAAATAACCTCATTCAAGCAGGAAAGTTAGCACCTAGGCCACCTATGCCTTACTTCCCTGAAATTCAATCGAATATGCTATTGCAAATGCCATCTTTAGCCCCTTTACCTGCTTTTCCAACATTACCTATTGCTCTGAGCCAGGGAGTGTCAGCTGCAAGACCATCAAGTGAATTGCAAGAGATCAAGTCTAGTCAGCATAAGATAGAAAGCATTTTACAAAATATGGGAAATGAGTTGATCAACATGAAGAAACAGTATCAAGGGGCAAGGCCGAATTTTTAACAGCAAAACCAATAGCAAAGTCAGAATACAAATCAGTCTTATCAAAATCAGGGATATCAGTATCAACAAAATAGGCAACCCTATCAAGGTGGTTATCAGAGGAAAAATGTTAATCAAAGACCATTCCAATCTTATAATCCAGTTCCTCTCAATGCTACAAGTCCAGTGAAAGATATGGTTCCAGCCCAAAATAACCTTGTGATAGAAAATGAATGGTGTTATTCATGTAATCAAGCACATAACCCAACCTCATGCTCAAATGGGGTAGTTAATCAGACATTTATGGTTCAAAACGCTGTCAGTCCATAGTCAGATACACCTGCTAATATACCTGAACAACAACCAGATATACATTTTAATGGGACTACATTTTTAAATTGGCATAGTGACGAGTTATGTGGTGTGAATGTTGATTCACCAATTGCATCCAATACACAAGCTAAGAAAAGAGCTCTAGAGGTGGAGCAATCAGCTGATAGAAACAAGGGGCCTGCAACTATAGAAGCGTCATCCACACCTATTCCAAATATACCAAGAGGAACTACTGCCTTACCATTCAATGAGCAACCTCACAAGAATAAGGAACCGACTACTGCCAAAGTACCTCAGAAGGTACCTTCAACTTTACCTTATAATATTATGGATAGTATGAAGAAGATGAACGTGAATATAACCATGTGGGATTCCTTAAGTATTCCTGGATAGGCTGATCTACTAAAAAAGGCACTATCTAAAAATGCCAATCTTGAGCAAGTTGTTGTTGATTCCCAAAAGGTCGTGATGGCTAATGATGATCAAGGGAAAGTTGCTAATCCCAACAACAAAGAGAAATCTACGATTCAAGGTAAGAACATGAGACCTCCTTCATTTTATGTTTCATTGATTATTGGGAAAAATTTAGTGCACAATTGTATGGTAGATAGTGGAGCTACCTGTTCTATGATGCCCAAGCAAGTAGCTGATCAGTTAGGTTTAAGGTATGAGCCTTTAGATAAATGAGTAGTCCAGTTGGATGGCTCATCTATTAATACAGTGGGTCTTATCAAAGATGCTAACTTAACTCTCCATGCTTGCCCTAATTTTTCAATTTCCCTAGACATTTACGTGGCAAATGTGCCTTCGTATTTTGGGGTATGTTTGTCAAGAGAGTTTACGGCTAAAATAGGGGGTACCTTTCATCTGACTGGTCTCATATGTTGTTTTGTACTAGATATGAACTAAAGTAACCATTAAGTCTGAGTTACTTGCAAAAGACAATATAGAACCCTATATACCTAGTGCAATGAATGCCAATTGCATAATTTTTGAACAAGATGAGCATGTTGTTGTCTTTGATCCTCGTATTGTTGTCAATGATATTCTTGATATACTTCTAGATTAGTGGGCAACAGGCCAAACTTCTAGTGCTGAAAGTGACTTGGTGTCAGATGCTGGTATGGGTAACTACATGTTCCAAGAAGTTGATGTAGTGATGCCTAACTTGGTTAAGAGGTCAGTGAATGATTGTGATCAGCAAGATGAGGTCTAGGAAATGTATTTTGATGGCTCAAGGAGTAGGCATGGCACTGGTGGGGTGCATTATTGGTTTCCCCAAGAGCTGAAAGATATTATGCAGCCTTTAGGTTTGCATTTTCATGTACTAATAACACAGTATAATATGAAGGTCTTATTCAAGGACTGGAATGGGCGAGGAAATGTGGAATTAAGTGCTTGAGGGTGCATGGGGGCAGTGAATTGATAGTAAATTAGGTTAGAGGCCTGAACGATATTAAAAATGACATTCTCAAATTGTATAAGCATAGGGTTTGGAGCCTCATGGAGGATTTTGAGGCTTTTAATATCATTTCAATTCCAAGAAATCAGAATCAACATGCTGACAGATTAGCAACTGTGGGAGCTCAGTTTGACATTCCAAACAGTGCAATAATGGAATGTAATCAGCAGCACATCAAGTTTATTATCAGGCCTTCAGTACCCGAAAATAATGTTAACTGGCAGGTCTTTGAGAGTGATGAGAAAATTTTGCAATTTTTGCTTGAGGAGGACATGTTTGCAGCATCAAATTAGGATAAAATCAAACAACAGTATGGAGACTAGGTACTGCAATTGAAGAACAACAAGTTGCCTAAGGGTTTGGTTACTTTAGAAAGTATTTTAAACTCTGATGATCAGGCTAAAAATAACAAAGCCAACTTACTGGTACATCAAGATCATTATGACGACTTAGAAATTCAACCCAAAAAAAGCCTCAAGATAGGGAAAATAAACACTACTGTTGAGACGCAATCTTTTATGCAATTATTCCAAGAATTCATTGACATATTCGCTTGGGAATATGGAGATTTGAAGGGGTTTGATCCACATCTTGCACAACATACAATAGAATTGGAGCCAACAACCAAACCCATAAGGTAGAAACAGAGGCCAGTTAATCCCAAACTGGAGCCACTAATGCAGAAGGAAGTCTTTAGACTTATAGGAAGTGGGATTATCTTTCCCATCAAGCATACTAGCTTGGTTGCAAATCTAGTTCCCATTAGGAAGAAAGACAAAGAGCTTAGATTATGTGTAGACTTCTGTGATTTGAATAAAGCTTCATTAAAGGATAGGCATCCTCTTCCATCTATGGAGCAGATTCTTCAATGTGTGTTAGGTTCTGAACGTTTTTCTTTACTGGATGGATACTATGGTTATAACCAGATCTTGGTAAGGGAAGGAGATCAATTTAAAACTGCCTTCACCATAAAGTGGGGCACAATGGCGTATAGGAAAATTCCATTTGGTTTGTCTAATGCTGGAGCGACCTTCCAAAAGGCTATGGACATGTCCTTTAGCAACTTAATGTATAAGTTTGTCTTAGTATATCTTGATGACATCACTGTCTATTCCAAAAAGACAACAGATCACATTGACCATTTAAGGCAGATTTTTGAACATTGTCGGGAGTTTGGTATATCATTGAACCCCAAGAAATGTGTTCTCTCTGTTCATGAAGGAAAGCTTCTTGGGTATGTTGTATCTAGGGAAGGAATTATTGTGGATCCTAAAAGAGTTACAGCAATTCTAGAGCTGCCTTTACCTCCACATAAGAAAGGACTTCAAAGTTTCATTGGTCGTATCAATTTTGTTAGGAGATTTCTCCCTAATATAGCAACCTTGCTAAAACCCCTTACAACCATGTTAAAGAAGAATGCAGAGTTTGGATGGACCCGAGAAGCAAGGGATAGTTTTCAACTGATCAAGAAGGTGTTAGTTTTAGCCCCAATGTTAGTTAACCCATATTTTAGTAAGGATTTTACCTTGTATGCTTTTGGTAGTTTTGATGTAATCTTTGCAATCTTGGTACAAAAAAATGTAGAAGGGTTGGAGCAGCCCATTGCTTTTTTTAGCAAAGGTCTGGAAGACTATGAGCAGAATTATACCTTTGTAGAAAAACATGTGCTGGCTATTGTGAAAAGTTTGAAGAAATTTAGACATCTATTGTCTCATAACAAAATTCATCTACATGTGGCACATTTCAGTGTGAAAGAATTTTTACTTAGTAAAGATCTAAATGAAAAATGAGTTGGATGGATCACAAGAGTTATGGAGTACGATGTGGATATTTAGGTCACTAAATTGGTAAGGGGAAAGGGTTTATGCCAACAACTAGCTAATGAAGACTTTTCAATAGTAGAGGATCAACAAGACTCAGTTTTGGTTAATGTTGGGACAATAGATGTTGAAGCTACCAACTGGTTGCAGGAAATGTCACATTTCTTGAGAACCGGGGAATGTCCACCTAATCTGAATAGAACGAAGAGGAGGTACTACCGACTTTAGTCTATTCCCTTCGTCTTGATTGATGATGTGTTGCATAGGAAAGATCACAGTGGATTACTGCTCAGGTGTGTTGATAATGATCAAGTGGATCAAATATTTCATGAGTTCTATGATGGACCTCTTGGAGGTCACTATGCTGCAAGGAAAACAACCTATAAGATTTTAAGAGCAGGCTATTATTGGCCTAACTTGTTCAAGGATGCACATACATATGTCAGGAAATGTTCTAAATGTGCCTTGTTTTTAGGTAAGGAAAAGCTTGTTGCTTTGCCATTGTAGCCAATTCAAATAGAGCAGTCATTTATGAAGTGGGGAATTGACTTCATAGGGGCAATTAACCCACCCTCAAGTGCAGGCCATCAGTAGATTATCACAGCAACATATTACTTTACACGATGGACAAAAGCTTTGCCTCTAAAGGAAGCTAATGAAAAAATAGTGTTGAATTTCTATGAAGACATGGTTTGTAGATTTGGAGTCCCAGATTCTATAATTTCTAACAATTCCCTAGAATTTGTTGGTTTGAAGGTTGTTGATTGGGCATTGAAGAATGGAATTTACTTGAACACAAGTTCCAAATATTATCCTCAGGGCAACGGACTTGCAGAGTCCACTAATAAAAATCTAATTAACATTATCAAGAGGACACTTCAAAGCAATCAGAGGGATTGGCATACCAAGCTAAAGACTGCTCTTTGGGTAGACAAAATTACCCCTAAGAAGGTGATTGGGAACTCGCCTTACATGTTGGTGTATGGTAAAGAAGCAAAACTACCTATCCCTACTGAGTTGCCCGCCTTGGACATTGCCAGTCAGCTAGTCTTGTTTGAACAGATTGACCCACTTGCCTTAAGATATACTCAGCTGATGGAGTTAGAAGAAGCTAGAAACAAGGCTATGAAGAACATGGAATGTCAGCAAATCCTAACTAAGAGAAAATTTGATAAGAAAACTAGATCAAGAAATTTCATGGTGGGAGATCTTGTGTTGAAATGGGATGTTCTGAGAAGCAGGCTAGGCCATCACACCAATTTTGACAAAATGTGGACAGGTCCATTTATTATCAAAGACTACAAAGAACACAATGCTTACCAACTGGCCACAACTGAGGGTGAAGTGCTTCCTATCCCAGTCAATGGGATAAACCTCAAGCCTTGTTTTTAGGTTTGATAAGTTCCTCCATTGTACATATTAGGTTAGGTTTTATGTTTTCAATAAGTGTTTCTGCACTTTAGTTTGATTGTTGTTTCTTTCCCTAGGTGCTCTTCCAACATAGTAAATAACTTCTTTTATATTTCTCTCGTTTTGTCATTTTTGGCAATCTGTTGTGTTCTATGAGTCTCAAGTGAGTTGTAGCCATGTACAAAGTTGCCCTGGGTCTATTTTTGAGGTTTTCCTAATGACTTCGTGCCTAATGGATGAGCCTAGGCTAATGGTTTTCATGTTTAGCAAGAAAACATCCAGCTGAGGTCGCCAGAAATGTTGTTCAATTTTAACCTACGAGCTCAATCAGGCAGGATAAATTATGTTTCAAATGTTCATAAGGGCCAAATGGAACATTTGCATCAAGGGTTAGGTCATGCATCTAATGACATTTCACAAGGAACTCAGTTGGAAAGCCTGCCTCAGTCAAGTTCGGCATGAAAATCCTCTAAGGAGAGAGTCGCCAAGACCTTCCAGATGTCTCACCAACTAGAAGGGGTTCTTTACATTTTTGAAATGTCTCGGCAACCAAGCAAGGTCTCCCCGATATGAAATGAGCTTGCCCAAAGATCTTGACCTCAACAAGAGGTCTTTGCGACCCATTAAAGTCTTGCCAAAATGGTTCGAGCTCACCAAGAGGAGGCTTCGGCGTGAAGTCTGTTTGAATGGAGAAGGTTATGTCGACAGAGTGGTGACATCGGTATGAGGTCAAGGGTCGATGTAATGTCCTACCAACATGGTGAGGTCTCGGCAACAGGAATGGAGCTCGGCGAGAGGTCTCGTCGACCAAGCAGTGTCTCCCCGATATGAAATGATCTTCCGAAGGATATTGCCTTCAACAAAAAGTCTTCTTGATAGCGATTGTCTCAGCGACCACTGTGGATATCAGTATGAATTTTTCTTTCACTATGAAGTCCTGCTAAGAGTATGGTGTCTTGCCAACAATGAGATGAGTTTGCTGTGACATATTGCTTTCAGAATAAAGTCTTGCTGACTCATGGGCTCTCACCAAAACAAGTGAATTTTCCATGATGTCTCACCCACCCGATGGGGTCTTTCCGAAATGAAGAGAGCTTGGTGAAAGAAGGTGCTATCGACAAGATTTCTTGTCGATGGTTGTTAGTCACACCGACATTTTTTGTGCCTTCGATGTAACATAAGGAGCTCAACATGATGTCTCGACAAAAGTTTTGGGCTCGGCGAGAGGTCTCGCCAACCAAGCAGTGTCTCACCGAAAGGAATGTTGCACTTGGGGAGAATGGAGGAGTTCGCTATGAAGTCCCGCCGACTTGGTGGTGTCTTTTCGATAGCAATGGATCTGATGTAGGCTTCATTGAGACCTCTGGCCGATAGCAGTGGTCTCAGTGACATCTTGTGTAGCGGTATAACTCATGATGTTGCTATGACCTCTTGTCAAATGTAGTAGTCTTGTCGACAGTATGTCGATGCTGCTGTAGAATACAATCGCATTGGGGAGACACGGTAAGTGTCTCACCGACATGCAATTCAGTCTGAGTGACCTTTGACCGTCTAGCATTCCTGTGTAACATCTGTTCAACCAATTGGAGGAAGCTACAAGAGAACCGTGGCAGTTTGACCAGTGAGAGGAAAATCAACTGAATCAAAGTGACGTGGATCTGCTCTGAGCTCAAGAGCATTCAAAGAAGCTCGACGAGGAGGTTAGAAGATAGACACGAGACCGAAAGTTAATGTAGGCATTGTAGAAGATCAAGGAAGCCATCCTTGGAGCAACTCTTCACCGACATGGACAGCAGGGACACAACATTAACTTCGTTCAAAAGATCTAAGGGAAAATCCTTCTAGAGACGGATATTTTTGTAAGCCCTAGGGGCCAACACATTTTTAGTATGTATGGCATTTTTTCCTCTTTTCTAAGGAGTTCTGACTTGTATATTTTTCTACTTTTGTGACTTCAATAAGTCCTTAGAGGAGAATATTGAGGTTTTGTAACCCATTTACAGACATTGTATGTACAGTTCCACCTTTGAAGATCAATAAAGAAACCAACTTCTACCTTCTCAGTTATCTGTTTCATTGAGTGTGTTTGAATGATTGATAAACTTACATGTGATTTTCTCTTATTCCTTGTTATTTGTCTCATTAATAACACTTTTAAGTAGAGGAGATGTGTATATTGCAGGTTATAGGTTATGTTAGTTATGCAAACAGTTTTAGGTGTGAGGAGAATTTATCATCCTTCTAGGACTGTATGTATCGTAGCTTTCTTATAAAACATTTATGCAATATCATATGAGTATTGAGTTGTGCATATCAACTTTACTAGTTGATTGAAAATTGTGTGTTAAGCAGTTGTTCATGTTTGTACAATTTTGGTGTATCACCATAGGAGTAGTTTCCAATTTATGTATCCCTTCTCCCTTTACCTCACAAAGATTAGTAGTTTAGGTGATAACACAAAGGAATTCGGCCTTCTCTGGAGGTTCGTTTCAACTTTAGGTGACCCACAGCCTTGAAATGATCCCATGTTTCTCTAGAAAGATTAGTTTTCATAAGCTTGCTTAGGGTGCAATTTTTAGGAGATAGCAAAGAATAAATAATCAAGTAAATTTGATTTAAACTAGTATAAAATGAGATAATTTGTTAAGAAAGGAAGCCTCGTCAATTTTGGGTTTATTGTTGGATAGAGGGTTTTTTGTACTAATCTTCTGAGCATGAGTTTGTTGCAGAGCATTTTGTGATCTTGTTGCAAGAAGGAAATAACTATCACATTTGGAAGAATAGAGATTGAAAAGTTTGATAAAGGAAACTTTGAGTTGTGGAAGTTCAAAATGGAAAATATGCTTGTAGATCAAGATTCATGGTTTGTTGTATCTAGAAAGATGTCATTGAACATTAAACAAGAAGATTGAGATCAAATGGATAGAAAGACTAAGGGTCTAATGAGACTTTGTTTAGGTGACTTTGTGCTTTTGAATGTCTATTAAGAGAAGATTGTTGAAAAAAATCGAATAAACTTGCTCAAATTTAGCAAGCTAAATCACTAATAAGTAAGTTGTTCTTGTGAAAGAAAATATATTCTCCAAGGACAAAACAAAGAGGATTATTCAAAAATCACTTAAATGCATTCAACATGCTTGTTTCCTAATTGAACTTCATTAGTGTGAAAATGGAGGATTGTTGCATGAATTTGTTGTGTTCATTGCTAGATTTGTGGGAACACCTTGTCATAGCCATTGGGGGTACCACTATCACCTTTAAGATGGATGAAGTGGTTGTATCATTACTTTTTGAACAAATGTGGAGAAAATATTCCAAAATGGCTAAGGAGGCGCTTGATGTTTGTGTTAGATTGAACAAAGGCAAGAAGAAGGACACAACACAAAAAATTGGATCCATATCTCATGGGAGATCTAAGTCTCTTAGAAAGTCCAAGCGAAGTGTTGGAATTGCAAGAAAATTGGTCATTTTCAAAAGGAGTGTAAGGAGGATTAAAAAAAGAATGCCTTTTATTTTGGTTTTGAAAAATCCTCTCAAGATGAGGGTGAAGCATTCTTCAAGCCTTAGCAACACATGCATTGTAAGATGTGTGGACGATTGAATTTGGTGCATCTTTTCACAAGATCTCACATCAAGATATGTTCTCGAATCATGAAGAATATGATAGTGGGAAGGTGTATTTGGGTGATGAATCTTACCTAAAGATTGTTGGTTGTGAAATATTCAAGATTTGATTCTTGAATGGTAAAGTCATGGAGATTGATGGTGTCCTACATATCCTTGGTTTGACACAAAAACTACTTTCTATAAAAAAATTGAATGGTGTAGGTTTGTAGGTTGTCTTCTCGAATGGTGGATGCAAGATGACAAGAGGAGATATGGTTCTTTCTAAGGGTGTTTGGATATATATTTCATTTTTAACTAGATACACACACTATTTAGTGGAATAGCTTTTTGTTCATTTGAAGAAAACAATTTTAGATTATTCATCCTCGCGATTAGAACCAACAATGAATAAGAGTGTTGCATCAAATTAGGTCATGTTTTTTGGGTACTTAAGGGTGCTCATGATTTTGAGATGAAACCTACAACTAAGAAGACAATATTATGGAACCAAAGGCTTGGTCATATTGGTGAAAAGGGTCTTAGGGCCCTAGAAAATAAATGCCTCATTGAGGGGCTAGATGATTGTAATCTTGAGTTTGATTTTTGTGAACATTATAATATATATGAAAAATATAAACATGTTTAATTTTATTCTAGTTCTCACAAATCTTATGGGGTTTTGAATTTGATACATTATGATGTCATTGGTCCATTTAATGCTTCTTCAATTTCTTGATCTATGTATTTTGTATCATTTATTAATGACTACAATCTAATGGCATTTTTTATTTCCTTGAAAGTAAACCTAAATTTTTCAATTGGTTCAAAGAGTTTTAAGGATTTTGTTGGAAACTAGATAAGTAAAAATATTAAGCGTTTGAGGACTAATAATGGTAGTGAGTTTTTCTCTTCAAATTTTGATAGGCTATGTAAAGAACATGGGATTGAAAGGCATAGGAAAAATCCATACACCCCTCAAAATAATGGAGTTTCAAAGAGGATGAGTAGGACGGTGATGGAGAGGGTTACAAGTATACTAAGTGGAGCAAAACTTGAAAAAAAATTCTAAAGTTTTTTTCACTACTGTTATCTGGTTAACAAATCTCCTGCATCAATGCTTGTTGAGAAGACATCTATGGAGGCATGGTTAGGAAAAAATCCCTCATTGAGAAATATTCATGTGTTTGGTTGTGAGGCATGTGCTCTGAGCTGAGGGAGAAGAGGTCCAAGTTGGAGAATAAGGAAATTAAGTTTATTTTCATTAGCTATCAAAGTTACAAAAATTAGAGGTATATAGCCTAAGAAAATTCCATATTTGAGATCCTTTAGCTATTACCAACCTATAACCAAACTTATCAAATATCACATGCATTCTAGAATCATTCAACTTGGACACTAAAAGTAAATCTCTCACAAGTCTTGGACTATGCAAAATATTATCAAGAGTTTTAATACTTCCATCATTGAAACAAAATCTTACCTTTCCCTTACCAACAATCTTCTTTGTGATGCTATCACCAAGGAAAGCATCTCTTCCATCATATTCTTTGTAAGTAGTAAACCACTTCTTGTGAGGATTCATGTGGCAGGAACAACTTGAATCAATAAGCCAAGCATCATTACAAATAAAGTTAGTTGAAAAAAACAAAGCATTAGAATCATCATCAAAGGAATTTTCTATGGAGGAACCAAAATTCTTTGTTTTTCTACACTCCTTCACAATTCCAACACTTTACTTTTCTCTTTTTGAGGGTTTTATAATTTCCATTATACTTATCCCTATTTTTATCCCCTTTAGGCCCTTTCTTTTTAGACCTACCTAGCACATGAAGGCATCTTTGGATCCAACATTCATAGAATTTCTCCTCATCCTCTAAAAGTAGTATGAAAATTATGGTGTCCATCTTTTGCTTTGCATTATCATTTAAAATATTTTTTGAGATATAACTTGTTAGACAAACTTTTACTTTGATATATATCACCTATCCTTTTCCACAATTTGTATGTGGTATCTTCTATAAACTATCACCTATCCTTTTCCACAATTTGTATGCGGTATCTTCTATAAAAATTTAAAAGGACATAACAAAATGGTTCTTCATGCCTTATTGTCTAACTAACTTATTCTAATATTTATTAGATATTACAGCTGGTTTACTTTCTTGTGAATCTAGCAACCACTGATCTATGTTTTCAAGGAGATCACACATCTTTAATTTCCACATCTCATAGCTCATTCCATTGAACTTCATAATATTCTAATGAGAGGTAGAAGCCATGGTATATGCTCCTCTTCACAAATCTACAATAATGTCATAAGATAAAATCTCCCACTCCAACCAAAAAAACCTTCAACACTTGAGAGAAAGGTGTCTCCTAAACAAAACCATTAGCTCTAATACCAAATGTTGAAAATATTGAAAATCAAGGTGAAGAAATCTTGCAATATGAACTTAAATGTGTGAATGAAAATCTAAAATATGTAGATTAACCTTAGCCTTAGTGTGAAGAAAGAATGAGAGAGAGAGATAGAAAAAACATAAGACATGCAACAATAGATTTACGTGGAGAAACCCCGAAGGGAAAAAACTCCACCACCCAAAGAGAGGCAAGTATATTACTAATAATCTAAAATATTACATGCAGCAATAGACTTCTCTTATCAATCCCTGTAAAATCCGGTAGCACCCTATTACCCTACAAAACTGAAATTAATAACTCTAGCTCAAGGCCCCAATTTATAGAGATTTGTGAGGATGAAAACCACCATGGTTTCACCAAACAATAGGCATCAATACCACCTAGAAAAACCCATGCCTTCCTCCTTAAAATGGTCAAAAAGACCAAAAATAGCCTTTTACAGATGCTCTTACAACTGTCATAAGGCATCTTTCATGCATGGGCGCCTGTGGTCTAAAAATAGCATATTCTGTCATAGGGAATCTATCATACTGTCATAGCATCTTATGACAACTTGCATGCATGTCATAGATGCTCTTACAACATCCTATTTTGACCCAACAACCTTATTTTAGAAGATTCCAAGGTGGGACGCCTAACTATTTTGTCCTTTTCCAAAAATGACAAATGGTAACAGTAACACTGCATTTACATTGTCTCTTTCACCACTATTGGTCAAACAGTTTCACCTCTTATGGGTAAATGCACAAAACACTTTAGGAGAATAATAAATTAAAGGGTTTACAAGGTTGATGACACCTTAATCCTAACAGAAAACAAGGTGAAACAAAGCTACAATATTAACTTCTATATGTGAATTCAAATCTGAAAATAATATTACCAAATTAGATTATATTTATGTGATTGCACATTCATCACAATATAAAATTTAGAAAACAAAATATGACACTAGATTTATGTGGAGAAATTCTTTCAGGAAAAAACTCCATATGAGAAAAGAGGGAAAGTATACTATTAATCTTCACAAGAGAGATACACCATAATATATTTTGTTGTTGATCTCTAACCAACCCGGATGCTTTCATACACCTACAAATAACTCAATAGGGTCAGTGCATGATCATGGGGGTCCAAACTAGGCCCTTAAATGGTAATGAAAAATTAAAAAACAGAGTTAAGCAACTTGACATAAAAATTATAATAGGTTATTAACATACTTTGAAAAATATGTAAGAACGAAATTTGTAGCAAATTAAATGTAGTTTCTAAGCTAAGTTAGTCCTTTTTTGGAAAAAAGTAAATCTATTTTGTGAAAATGTGAAATTTCAATTCAGTAGTACTAAATTTTCATGAAAAACATAGAAACCAGGTGTATGTTTGACCAACCTAAGTATAAGTAAAAAGAAAAAAAAAAGAATCTTTCAATATAAGTAGAGGACACATGCTCGAATGTACCACATTTTTTAATTATTTTTTTCCAAGTAAATAATTAGTAATGAATTTTTTATTAATAATTTAAAAAATATTAAAACATGTTTTTCTAACCACCATAACTAGATAAAAAATTTATGAAATTCATTTTTTTATCCTATAGTATGGGAAGCACAGAATGTGATGCATCTTTTGGATTCAAAAAATGTGAAATAGTTTAAGAATTACAAAAGTTTTTCAATCAGCTTATCAATCAAGACCTTAGTCATAATGCATGTAGAAAATCAATAACAGTTATCTATTAAATTCAAAGTAAGGCATATCTTATATTGGTGGAAAGCTCACAATTTGTTCAATAAACCCTTATCGTTTCATCAAGTTCGGATTAAAAAAAGTCATCAACCACAAGGACGAACTTTGGAAAACTAAGGAAATTTTCTAAACACATTTTTTTAGTTGGCGTTCCAAGTATGACACCCCCAAGCCAAATCCCAAGGCTATTTATTTTGTTAGAAAAAGTGGATATCTATTTGAAATGGATATCCATTTCAAAGGGGTGCCTGCTTAGAACGAATATCTATTAGAAATAAATATTTGTTTCTAATGGATATCTGTTACCTTTAGTATATTTAAAATAGTTAATATCATTATTAATAATACATAATATATACTTTATACTATATATATATTATATTATAATATATATTATATATATTATATTATATTATATATTATATATATTATATTATATTATATACTATATGATATATATATAGTATATATAATATATAATATGTCTAATATATATTATATACTATATATTACATATAGTATATATATTATATGTTATATACTACATTATAATATATATAAAGTGAGAGAGAGAGGGAGTGAGAGATGGTTATCTAGGTAGGGTGGGAGAGAGATCTACCTGAGAGAAAGAGAGAGGGGATAGATTTATCTAGGAGGGTGGAAGGGATAGATAGAGGGAGAGACTTGAGAGAGAGGGACATATGGAGGGAGAGATATCAAAGAGAGAGGAGAGAGTTATCTAGGTAGGGTTCCTAGGGGAGACCTAAGAGAGAGGGAGAGAGAGAAAAGGGTGGGAGGGAGATAGAGAGAGTTATCTAGGTAGGGTGGGAGGGAGATACCTAAGAGAGAGGGAGGGAGTAAGAGGGATAGAGAGAGTGAGAGAACAGAGAGAGAGAGAGTTATCTAGTTAAGGTGGGAGAGAGAGGGTGGGAGGGATAAACAGAGGGAGAGACCTAAGAGAGAGGGGGACAAAGAGAGGGAGACAAAGAGAGAGAGTGGGAGAGAGATAGAGAGAGTTATCTAGGTAGGATGGGAGGGAGAGACCTAAGAGAGAGGGAGGGAGTGGGAGGGATAAAGAGGGAGAGACCTAAGAGAGAGATAGAGAGACCTTAGAGAGAGAGAGAGAGTTATCTAGGTAAGGTGGGAGGGAGATCTACCTGAGAGAAAGAGAAGGGGAGAGAGTTATCTAGGTACCTAGTGGGAGGGATAGTGGGAGGGAAGCAGGGTGCGAGAGAGAGAGAGAGAGAGAGAGAGATCTAGGTAGGGTGGGAGGGAGAGACTTGGGAGAGAAAGGGAGGGAGTGAGAGAGAGATAGTTATCTAGGTAAGGTGGGATGGGTAGATAAAGGGAGAGACTTGGGAGAGAGAGGGAAAGAGGGAGGGAGAGAGAGGGTGTGAGAGAGAGTTATCTAGGTAGGATGGGAGGAAGAGACCTAAGAGAGAGAGGGAGAGAGATATTTATCTAGGTAGGGTGGGAGAGAGAAACTTGAGAGAGAGGGGGGGTTTGGAGGGATAAAGGGAGGGACAGACCTAAGAGAGAGGGACTACGAGAGAGAATTGTCTAGTTAGGGTGGGAGGGATAGATGGAGGGAGAGACATGTGAGAGGGGGGAGTGGGAGGGATTTAAGGTGAGAGAGAGAGTTATCTAGGTAGGGTGGGAGGGAGAGAGAAATTTATCTAGGTAAGGTGGGAGAGAGAGACTTGAGAGAGGAGGGGATTGGAGGGATAGAGGGAGGGACATACTTGAGAGAGAGGGACTAAGAGAGAGTTTTCTAGTTAGGAGGGACACAATGATCAATATTGAGAGGGAGAGATGAGATCAAGTAGATACGCAAAAATTTAGCCCTCAAAAATTTAATGTAGATTGATTGCTTAGCTCCAAATACTTAGTGCATATTTCTTACTCAAACTCTTATTGTGTAGATTGAACACTACAGATACAAACATAAAAATGCAAATAAACAATCAACACAAACATGCCTACAACACTGGATATACATGGAAAACCCAAGATGGGAAAAACCACAGTGAGAAATGTTGGTTGAGTCTAGAACTCAAATTTAGCCTCACAATACAAATATTTGTTATAATGTTTAGGGTACCAACCCAAGGGAGCACCAACTTCCTAATTTAAAAGCTACAACTTTAAGGATTCTACGACACCCTGGTTTAGTAGCTACAACTTCAAGGAGACTACAATACCCTAAACTGAGTTAAAAATCAATACAATGAGGCTACAACCTCTTTCAACATTACAAGCTCATATATGCATAGATTGGTTCTGGATAACCTATAATGCATCATTACATTCAATACATTGTTGCACTCACTACAACTCACACTCTATTGCTAAACTTGCACACTCAACAACACACCCCTACTCTGCACTCTCCTTTGCACATAGAACAATCATTGTTCTATCTTGTTGCACTACACCTCTTCACCATGAATGAAAACACCTAGAGGATGTTCTATATTATAGTCTAGGACTTCACAAATGCATTCATTATCTATTGCACTTCACTCTCTCTTTCTTGCAGACTTACTACATCACCCTTTTTTGTCTATCTCTACAACATACTTGGTAAGATGTAACTCTATTTAGTACACCATACATCTATAGGCTCTTCTCTCTATGTGTGTACTCTCTCACTCTTCATTTGTTGCACACTCAACAATATATAACTCTATTCAACACCCTATGCATGGCCCAACTTCTCACACCCACAACAGATACAACTCATCAAAAATATCAAATTGTCTTCTTTCTTTATTGACCTATTGTTTCTACCTTGAGATTCTCTCCATCATCCAAATCCTCTCAAATCTTTTCTTAGGGTTTCCTTCACTTGCTAACTTCACTAGCAAGCTTCCTATTCACCTCAAGCCATAAACTACTATCCAACTCATAATTAGGACATCTGATAGGGTTTATCAGATATTGCCATGCCTTGCATCGAGCCACCCAACATTTAATTATGTTATAGAGAATTTGCTCAAATTAGCTCTTTGTCAAATCCTAGAAACTGGTATGCATTCTCCTATCCATTCGATTAGATTTGATCTTGACCATATCTATGATTTGTATCACCACCTTGAAAATCAAATCTTCATTTACTTTGGTCACTTATGTAGCTAGAACAATAAATTCCTTCCTCTATGTCAGTTACCAATTGTAAGCCTATCCACACAGACCAAACTGTTGTAGATCTTCAAGTTTGAATATTGGTCATTGATCTTCTCTTTCATTCCATGATCCTATGATCCTATGTTCATCTTCATACCTATAAAACACAACTGCTCAATCAACTTCAATTAGACTGTTGCTATGCCTTTAAACTCTGACCGTTAGATAAGTGGTCATTCAAATCACCATCATCAATCTTAGGGGTATTCATCATGTCGCTCATTGCCATGAGATCTTTTCCACTTCATCTCCACTGTCGATCACATATATAATCGTTTAACCATCAATCATTCATTTTCAACAACGGTGAAAAATCAATCACTAAATGTTTGCCATGTGTCATGATCTATTCACTTTCTGAATACCTTCGTTACTATCAAATCCCACATAGCTTATCACTCCATTTGTCTTCCATGTCATCACCACCTAATTTGCAACAATGATGTGAATTAGCATATTGAGAAATCTCCCTTCACCACCTGTCGACCTTTGTCATGATCCACCATCATCATCATTCACTTAGACTGGTCCCACCATACGTTGCGGCAAGCACCATCCAATCTCCAAGGATCAATCTTCACCATTCCCCACTCACCCCGTGGGTCTTGATCAGGCCCCACTAAATTTTCAATGGGGTATGCGAGCTAATTCCACATGTCAATGTGACATCCCCTTCCACTAACTTTGTGTTCTTCCTTCGTAGGTCCCACCAGACATCCATGGTCATCATTTATCCATCATGGATTAATCTCCACCTCTCCCCACTAACCCCGCGAGTCTTAATTGGGCCCCACTAAAATCTCAATAGGGTATGTGGGCACTGTCTGATCTCTAAGGATTGACCTACACTGTTGATCAAGCGAAGACAAATATTTGCATGAGTGACTTAGGAAATATTATAGCTATTGAATATTTGTCGGGCTGATAAACATAAGGTGAAGGGGTCAGTCACACTCATGAGTTCAATGACATAAGTTATAACTCATGTGACCAATAACTTGCAATAGGAAGTCAACAAAAGAATAGAATTTATGTTAGACAACACGATGACTGCAAACACATTAAGGTTTATTCGTAAACCCTAATATCACTTGAGAGAAAAATTAAATCATTGTTAGGCACATCCTTCACTTTTTGGACCTACAAAGCACATCATTGGAAGTCTCTTGAAAAACCCACATCGAATCTGTAGCTTGATTCTTCTTCAATTGTATGAAAGACTCTTCGCATCATGACAACATTGTAGTATATGCATTTACCAGCAACCAGTACCCATGCTTCCATATTCACTGCAAACCATATCTCCTTGAAATCAATGAAACTTTTCATTAATGCCATCACCTTCACTTGCATGAGCAACTCCATTTCATTTCAGATCCTCTTTCATCATGCCAACACTTTACCTTGCATGATTTCCCCTTTTGAAATTAATGAAAACTATATGCCAACAATCTCCCCCTTTTTCATTGATGGAAAAACTTAAATGCTCAACCCGTCTAAGGTCTGATACCAATGATGAATAACATCTGAGCTCTCAATTATCCTTTGCTCATCCTTATGAGCATATGCACAACTTTCTCTCTTATGATCTACTTTGAGCATTTGTTCACTTTTTCTCCCCCATGCTCAACTGTTTTGAGCATTTGCACAACTTTCTCCCCCTTTGACATTAATGGAAAAGGGTCACAAATTTCTCCTCTTCTTTGTCTCAGGTCACCATATTGTTGCAACCTTCACATCTTCTTAGCAATGGAAAAGGGACTTAGCTCCCCCTTTGACTAATACCAACTGAAAACAATTTTTTTCTCACATGCCAAATGTTTCTCCCCATTTTACTGCAATGAAAAAGCCATATAGTTTAACCCTATGTATAGATTACTAATGTTTGATTCTTGAAGTGCCATTACATGCTTAACACCAATAAGGTCTGATATCAATTATAGATGTTCTACTCCATCTCCATCACCGTACCAATTGATTTCATATACTTGACACCAATTGAAGATATCATGCTCTGATACTACTTAACATTTTGAACTACAATGTATCAAGTATAACACTAATTTGATACCAAAAGCAGCTTCTCCACAGATACCAATTATATATTTTTATATACCTTCATCCTCTTATGCTGGCCTACTCATGCATTTGCTTCATTCCAAGTTTTTCACTTCATCTATACCAACTAATTTGATCATGAAATTACTTTGATATCCATAGCAACTGCCCCTAAGATCATGCAACATTTCCTTCTCAACATACTAGAGCATTTGCTTCCTTTTGGGCTTTGTACCAACTAGATTGTTTTGAACCAAATTATAGTGGTCTAATACCAATTTAAAAAAAATATAAACAAAAAAATTTCCTTTTAGCCATATCTCTTCTCCTTGCAATCAAGAAACATTTTTCTTAATAAAGCATCTACACCACTTTTTCTTCAATAATTGATACCAATCATTGATATCAATTTTTGCAGCAACTATCCACTCTTTGTTGATGTTTTTACTCTCTGATGAACATTTCAAAGGTCAAGAATGTGACCATAAATCTGTAACCATCAAGTCATTAGAAATTTGTAAAACATGTTTTACCTGACTTGATCTCATTCTCCATTTCTAGGGATGAATAAGATACCAATGAAGCTCCCCCTGGACTCATTCCCCATCACTATAAATTAGTGATGTAAGGCAGAAGTAGCTTCATTTGGTGCCTCTTGCTGACATTTCAATCTCCACACCTTCTTATTCTTCTTTTCTATCTTGTCAGCCTTCTTACCAGGAATATGTGAAACATTGTTCACTTTGGGGGACACATTCTTCTTCTTATCATAATGTGCTATTGGTCTTATAAAATTTAATTTGCATTCCTTAGTTATGTGGCAAAGATTTTTACAATTGTAGCAAATTATATTCATATCTACAACAAGAGAAAAATAATTTATATTTACATATTTTGTGCTCCTTTTAGGTGCAGCTCTACAATCTCTAGCACTATGACCATATTGATTATAGACATAGCAATAACCATTAAAACATGGGGAGTACCTGGTCATAGAATTCCTCTAAATAGGATGAGGAGGTCTTCTTTGATTTTTCTTCTTCATGTATCTCATCCTAGTAAATCCTTCTGAATAAGCTCCCCTAATACGTTGCTTCTTTTTCAATTCTCTCTAAGAACTGGTTTATTCATTTTCATATATGTTGCGAGCATCTTCTTTTTATCTAGCTTCTTTATCTAAGCAGTGGCATACTTCTTTTCTCCTTTTTATTTCTTCACTCTAGTACTTCCTTTTTCTGAGCTTCCATTTCCAAAGGTATTTTCTTTGGAACAACTCATTCAGGCTTTCTCATTCTTTGTACAACGACTTCCTTCTGCTTTAAATCTATCATTCAATTTTGTAGAAGCACTAGTAGAGAGACTCTCCCCCTTCTCAAAACCAAGGCCAACCTTTTATTTTGGTTTTGATGGCTTTTGTGATTTTACCAATTCATCTAATATTTCAAAGCCTCCTTTCATCTTCAAGCCTGTATCAATCTGTTGCTTAGCTTTCTCCAAATCTCTTCTCAAAGTAACTATCTCTGATTCTAGCTTATGCACTCATCTAGTTTAGATTGTAGTTCAATCTGAACTACATCAGGGATAACTTTAAGAAACTCCCCCTCGGGGAAGGTGTAAAATACTGGCGAATCTTGTATACTTCCTGAAAAAAATATTAATTTTAGTGGCAATTTTTTTCATTTTTTTGGAAAAAAATAATCTCAATTGGTGAATATTTTCTAATCGGTAGAAGTTTGTGGAAAATCCTAGAGAATTGCAAATTTTTTTAAACCAATAAAATATTTTCATTAAAGATTAAAATCTATTTTCAAACCTAGAAAATATTTCCATTGGTGAATTAAAACTGTTTTCAAAACAGAGAAAACAATTTTGTTGGCAATTAAAACTTTTTTCAAACCAAAAAAATATATTCATTAGCAATCTAAACCTATTTTCAAATGTATAAGAAAAAACATTAGCGAATTATCATAATCTCAAAATAATAAAAAAAAATCAGTGGTGAAATTTCAATGCAAATAAATATAACCATGACTATTGGATGAATTTTCGATGGACGACTCTAGTTGCATTCCGGAAGTAAATCTCTGAAGCACTAGATTTGTGAATTGAAACCTCTAGAATTACACTAGAATCATAGATGTAGACATGTGGTGAGAGATCAAGGCTCATCACTCATTAATGCCATATCTTAGTTTTTGAAGAAAGTGTGGTTGCGGTACTAGACAGCGATGCCGATTAATGCCATATGAACATCCAGAGTGATTGATTGGATAGCTTTATATTGAAAACTGCATGATGTACTATAGAATCATAGATGATGTAGAATTGTAGATGATGAAGATTTGTATTTATTTCATATCATTTGAGTGGCACTAGTGATTTTGACAATTGATAGCTTGTCAGCTTGAGGTACAGTTTGCATGTAGCTAGGCTATCAGAGTCGAGACGTCAATCAAATTAAACATTTAAATTGTAAATGTAAGACTTAAGTTACATGAATCAATTAAGTTGGTTTTTTGGTTTGTGCAAATTGCAATTATGACTATACCCAACCTCACAGGTGACACGTGTGAGGTGTACATAGGGACCAGGCTAGTAGTGGCACTATTGGTGAAACTTTTGGTCCATAAATAAGGATAGTGAGCACAATTGAAATCATTCGTTGAAGGCTAAAGGATATACTATTGAGTGAAATTTTTGAATTGTCATAATTTTTTTCATTTTGTAGGGTTAATAACTTAATAATGATTTAGGAAGAAGATAATGTGGTATTATTGGGGATACTCTAAATTCTCCTACCTCTAGTTATGTAGTTACAGAGTAAAAGACCAATTTCCTTCAAGTTCAGAATTGGTAAAATTGGAAAGAAGTTGATTTGGTTCACCTAACTTATTAGACATGTTTTGAACTAGGATGAGGAGCTTTGATGGAGATAAGTGCTATCCTAGTGCATGGAAGCTGCAAGTAGAAGATGGAAGCAATTTTACTACCCCTCATCTTTTGCATGATTCTGATTCTCAAAGGG
The DNA here is from genome assembly GCA_007258455.2 of Sequoia sempervirens. Classification (NCBI taxonomy): domain Eukaryota; kingdom Viridiplantae; phylum Streptophyta; class Pinopsida; order Cupressales; family Cupressaceae; genus Sequoia; species Sequoia sempervirens. The sequence continues at coordinate 383,535,263 of VDFB02270651.1, read as the reverse complement.
GATAAGTACATTTTGTATCTTCACAGCTCCTGATCCCCTAGCATGGTTGGCCAAGCAAGCCCCATGCATTTATTTTTAGAGTGCATCTTCAGCATGTGAGCAATTTTACAACCCCTCATCTTTTGCATGAGTCTGGTTCTAAAAGGGGATAAGCACATTTTGTATCTTCACAACTCCCATTTCCCTAGTTTGATTGGCCCCTTGTTCCCCATGCATTTATTTTTAGAACCCATGGCTGACCTGACAAGTCCCATGCGTTTATTTTTAGAGTGCATGGTTGACTCAGAAAGTCCCATTTATTTTCAGAGAAATATGTATTACATTTACGTTTTCACCAATGGTCTAGCAGAAGCTTGGCACTTACACTTACATTTGTATTTGTACTATGTAATAATGTGACATTTTAATTCAATTGTAATAAAATAAATGGTTGTGCTATTAATGTGACATTGCAATTCATTTTATTAAGGCCTTTGTAATGTTAAGGTACTGACCCCTTGTCCTTGATGTCAATCCTAGCACATTAAAGTTTAAAGCAACTTTAAAATACATGTTTATTATTTATATCATAAATTACTCAATCGTTCGATCATCATTTGATGTATGGTTGTAGTTGCATTCCAAAATTAAATACACAGAGCACCAAGCTTGTGAACTTAAACCTCTGAAATCACCCTATAACCATTAGATTAACAAAGATCAATGGTTTAGAATTTGTTGCTAATGCAGGAATAAAGAGTAAATCATAAATGGCTTGTTTTAAATGCTATCAACCATGTACTAATTGTGTAGTCTGGAAGTAACACGTAGATTTTTTAGTTTAATTCACTTTAATGTTTGAAAAAATAACACTTTCTATTGCTAAGTTATTTTATTTTGAAGTGAGAGGGTCAACACATATGGAGATTTTAGTCTTTAGTTGCTCAGTGCAGTGCACCACCATGTTCTGGGTTCCACAGTTCCACTTCCAACAAAGCCATTCCAGTAACCCAATTTCAAGAATCAAAATATGGGTAAGCTAAAGAATTCTCGCGGCTACATTTCATCGTTTGAAATTTCTTAAAATCTTATTTTGTCAAACTATGAAGTTTAGGTTTAGGGTTAAGAGGCTTAAGAATTAAGAAAAATTAAGGACTCATAGGAAATTCACAATTTTACATTGTATCAACATGTCTACCACCAATACCACTAGAGCAATGTCGGATAAAAAAATATATTATGCAAAATTGCTTAAAACCATAGGTTTCACTGATGAATACTGATGGAACTTCAAGGTTTTGTTCTCTGTGTTCTCTTTTATCCTACCTTATGCCTCTAGTCATCTATGGTGTTTGGGAAAACCCTAGTGTTCATCTTATGCCTTGGGTGGGATCTATTTGGCCGTTACTTTTTGGGAAGGTTTTAAAATGACTTAAGCCCCATTGCTTCATCTAGGCTAGGACCATTTTTGTTTTATCATTTTATGTCCTTCACTTGACTTTATTCTCCTAAGTCTTGGATGGTCTTGTGCTCCCTTGTTTAAGTGACAAGTTATGTCATCGTTCATCATTGGCCTAGTGATGTCCCCTTAGTCCTTTGATAAATGTTTTTATTTTTTAGAGGGACGAGTTCACATGACCTTAGGTCAATCATCATTTGATCTCAACCATTCCCCACCATCTTGCGATGACCCCACCACACTTTTTTTGTTGATCACGATATCATGGGTGAGCACCATGTGTCTCATCCAGTGAAGCCAAGGGGAAGATAAAATACTTTGATGCATTGATTTGATTTTAATATGTTATACAATGGGTTACTAAAGTGTTTTATGACATCCACGTGTTTCAAATTAACGTAGATGTTTTAATCTTGGTAGAAAAGGTGCTTGACGATTAAGGACAAAGCTGGAAACTATGTTGGATGAATTGGATTGCCGATGGTTGAAGATCTATGGTTGTCTTCCATCGCATGATCAGAAGCTATGAGGTCTTTATCGATTGCGATATCGTGGGAAAGTGCCACATGGATTTTGTTGGCAGCGTGTAGTATGGTGGGTCCCTTGTTTCCATGATGGAGATTGTGTCAGTTTGATTTGAAGGTAATTGTTCAATGATCTAACCAAGGTGAAGGATCAATGAATAATATTTGAATCCGCATAAAAAATGATTGGAGTCATTTGTGCAGTGCACGAATGAGATTTAATGGCGGACATGAAATCTACTGTTAGGGTTTTATTGAAATAAAGCAACTATTCACCTACTTTTGGTATCACAAAGCATTCAAAACATCTTTACATAGCAGTTGTAGAGCTAAGGATGAAGTCACAAGATGTTACAAAAAAAATTTGGGTTTCTGCAAGCATAAAGCTGTGAGTTCAATTTTTGTGTTTCCTGGTTGGTTTGAATTTAAATTTGTGAAAATTTGTTGTGTGTTTATCATAGGGCTTGTTGATAGTTGTTTTAGGGCTATAAGTTAATTGAATTGTGGGAAATTGCAAGGTGTTGTGTTGTAATTTCATATTTGTTTTAGCCCTAGTTAGTTTAAAGTTTGAGATAGCAGGGAAACCTTAGTTTACTCAAGATGGCACTGACAAAACAACACTCTAGCCAGATTGATTATTTAAGTAGAAATCTATATGATGATTTCCTGGATCAATTTCCCTTGTCAATGAATGATAGTAGGGGTTGGTTTTAATGTGAGGAAAAACTCTAGGGAGAGATTAGTATATAATTGTTCCAATATAGCCGATGCTAACATTCCTCTTACTAGTCTAGAGATGTTCTGATTGAGGTTTGGATAGAGCAATTTTCTGCACCCCTTTTCTAATGGTTGGATGTATGATATAGGGAAGTGGTGGTACCAAATGTGTTCCCAGATATAGACTTGCTTAGGGCAGTGGGTGCATGCTATGACCTTGTCACAAGGGTGATTCGAGATAATGATGGAGGGGTTCTGTTAAGCATCAACAGAGAGGAATTCTAATAGGTTTTTGATTTGAGTGACCCTAGTACATTATTGGTTCCTATTGATCTTGAAGAAATGAAATAGGAATATGGGAAGTCAAAATCAATTTTCAGAGCTAATTTTCTCCCTCCTCATTTGGCCAGGGCAGGAGGTTCAAAATTCCATATTATCCCTACTGACCAAGAACCTTTCAGACTGAATTTCTTTGCAAAGCATTTCTTGGCTACTTTTTACTCATTGTGCCAAATTTTAGGTTTTCACCTCAACAAAATGATGCCTATTGCTTACATGTTCATGGGGGTGCAAATACAACACCCTAATTTCTTAGTAATTTATGATTTTGCTTCTCTATTGGCCAAAAAGATACATGAAGGGATTTTTAAGTTGCAAAAACATGATACATGCACTCCATTCTTCTGGTATTCCATGTTAATGTATATGTTCTTGTATAAGAATGTTGAATTATTCTTTGAGAAAATGGAATTAAGGTAGTGGGTTGATGGAGAAATATTTCCAGTGCAAGTATGGACTGCAGATTTATCATGTAACAAGGAGAACACTAATTATGTGCATTTTGAAAAAAATGTTTTGCTTCTAGATTAAGAGCCACGATGATAGTAAATGTACCCAGGATTCTTGAGGAGTTGCATTATTTCCTCAAACCAAAGGGGAGGAAGCCAGAATTAAAGGTTTGTCATAACTGGGGTGATATTATTCCATACCTAGTCAACATTGTCTTGTGGGTGTACGATTTTTAGGGGACCCATTATATATTGCCATAAAATGTGCCACCAAGAGTGGTATTTGCAGAAGTTATGTGGCAGATTGGTTGTATCCATGAGGACAACCTTATTGGGAAGGGTAAAGGAATTTTTTTCCTAGATTACACAGTCATATCAGAATTTGTTTTAATGCGAGGAAAAACTCTAGGGGAGGGATTAGTATATAATTGTTCCAATATAGCCAATGCTAGGGTTCCTCTTACTAGTCTAGAGATGCTTAGATTGTGGTTTGGATAGAGGAATTTTCCCCACTCCTCTTCTAATGGTTGTATGTATGATATGGGGAAACTGGTGGTACCAAATGTGTTCCCTGATATAGACTTGCTTAGGGTAGCGGCTGGACGCTATGACCTTGTCACATGGGTGATTCAAGATAATGATGGAGGGGTTCTATTAAGCATCAATAGAGAGGAATTATAACAAGCTTTTGATCTAAGTGAGCCTACTACATTCTTGGTTCCTATTGATCTTGAAGAAATGAAACAGGAATATGGGAAGTTGAAATCACTTTTCAAAGCTAAGTTTCTCCCTCCTCATTTGGCTAGGGTAGGAGGTTCAAAATTCTATATTACCCCTAATGACCAAGAACCTTTCAGAATGAATTGCTTTGCAAAGAATTTCTTGGCTAACTTTTACTCATTGTACTAAATTTTAGGTTTTCACCCCAACACGGTGATGCCTATTGCTTACATGTTCATGGGGGTGCAAATGCAACACCCTAATTTCTTAGTAATTTATGATTTTTCTTCTCTGTTGGCTGAAAAGATACATGAAGGGCTTTTGAAGTTGCAGAAACATGATACATACACTTAATTCTTTTGGTATTCCATGTTAATGTATATGTTCTTGTATAAGAATTCCAAATTCTTCTCTGAGAAGATGGAATTAAGGAAGTGGGTTGATGGAGAAAGATTGCCAGTGAAGGTATGGACTGCAGATTTATCATATAACAGGGAGAATACCAATTATGTGCATTTTGACAATTTTTTTGCTTCTAGATTAAGAGCCAGTTGATTGTAAATGTACCCAGGATTCCTGAGGAGTTGCATGATTTCCTCATACCAAAGGGTAGGAAGCAAGAATTAAAGGTTTGTGATAACTGGGGTGATATTATTCCATACCCAGTCAACACTATCTTGAGGGTGTATGGTTTTCAGGAGACCCCTCATATATTTCCATACAATGTGTCACCAAGAGTGGGATTTGTAGAAGTTATGTGGTAGATTGGTTGTATCCATGAGGACAACCTTACTGGGAATAGTAAAGGAACTTTTTTCCTAGATTACACAATGGTATCAGATTTTGTCTTTTCGAAGGGAGGCTGGGTACACTTTGGGAATTTTTTTGAAGAATACCATTTGAGGTGTGGTCCTAAGAGAAAAATGATCCTAAGGGATTCTTTTCTCTTTTAAGAAAAAGGATAAAAGGTGGTAAGTTTGTGCATGAGTTAAAATTCCCTTAAGACTTGATTAGAAATGAGTTTGACCTAAATATCCAAGAGTTGAACAAGGAGAAATGGGTAGCTTATGACAAGCTATTGGCTATTGTGCACAAAATGGATCCAAAATATGATCCATTGATGGAGTTCAATCCATATCATAAAAAAATTGACTTCTTGATGGGAAACTTCAAAGAAATCATGGGCACTTTGATGACCAAGAAGGTAAACTTGGAGCCAGATTTGGCCATACAGGAGCAAGATGTTAGGCCAGTTGAAATGAGGCCAGCTTACCAACCTACAAAGAGATGGCCTATTTACAAAAGGAAGAGAAATGATAGTAGTGATGAGGAAGAAGAGGATAAAAAGGGAAAGAAAATAATGACATTGCCTACAAAAAAGGGTCCATATCTCAAAATGCTTGGGCCAATCAAAATTATTGATTTGGAATCATCACCTAAAAATAGTCCCTCACCACCACCATTAGAGCCAAGCCCTAAAAGGAAAATAATTGAACAATCACAGGAGGATTTGGTGGATGAGATTGTTGTCACTGATCAAGACATTAAGATGGGTATGCCTTCCCCTCTTAGGCCAGTTGAATTGGTGCTCTCTAATCTAGATACGAAATGAAAATGTGTGCAAGATGCAAGAATGGAAGAATGTAAGGAGTTTCTAGATGATAATGCATTTTTAAAAACTACAGTCTTTTTTCAATTAGTGTGGAGAATTAAATTGGAAGAATATCAAGACAAGTGCAAGAGGAGAAGAGAATTGAGACCTGATAGGTCAGACCAGGAGGATGATGATGAAGTGAAAGCTGAACTAATGGAAGAGTTCAAGAACATCACTCTTGAGAAGGGAAGAAAACTGGTAAATCAAGCTACTGTCTTGATTTTACCTGAATGGGACATTGCAGATGTTATATCTTTTAATGCTATTTTGAAGTCCATGCACCCCTTACAAGATTCTAAAGAAGAGGTCAAGTCAGCATTGCGAGATTCTACCTTCAATGAAGAGTACGAGACCTTAGAAATTTGGGCTTTGGCCCCTCAAGACAGAAAGCCAAATGTTACTGATATTAACCCAAATTTAAAAGGAGGGTTGATAATAAATAGAGCTTCAAAGACCTCAACCACAAAGGCTACTAATTTGACTGTAAATGTGGCCAAATTGGCCCAAAAGACTATTGAAAGATAGGAGGCTGAAAAGAAAAGCCTAATGGAGAAGTATAATGCCATAATTAGGGAATATAGAAAGATGCAACAAAGGAATATTGAGCTACAGAGTGAGGTGGATAGGTTAAAAAACAAGTAGATTGAGGAGACATTAAGTGCTTCAGGGATCAGAACATTGCCTTCCACATCAAGGTTAGTGCCTCTACTTCTCCTATTGTGTCTACACTAGGGTCTCCTAGCCAAACTCCTTCCTTTAGCCCTACTTTAGAGCTAATTGATGAAGAAATGGAATACTCTGTTGATCCTTCAAATAAGTAGCTAATGCACAAAATTGCAGAGTTACAGGCATCCTTGAAGGTGAGTGAGAAGGGAATATTTTCAAAGCAAAGGGAGGTTATAAATTTTGTATTGAGACATTTAAATGGAAATTTTGATGACAGATTGTCATTTGTGCATTCTTTATATTCTTTATTATTGAGTGCAATAAAGAATATTGATAGGGATCAGGAGGTGGTAGTACTGTTAATTGAAAGATGGATTCCTAGGGCCAATGATCTAGACATAATGTATAAAGCCTCAAGGTTGGATGTAAATAATAGGCCCCAATCATTAAGGCCTACTTAGGTGTTAGTTAAGTCATTGCAAGGTTTTCAGACCTTACCAAATGATTTGAGTAGGAAGATCAGAGAGTTGGTGAATAATTTTGATGATTTGAGTGATACATTATTACCTGACATAATTGATGAGCAAGGAAATTGTTAGTGTAATTAATATTTAATTGCACTTGCATAACTTTACTTAGGTAATATTTTAATTCCTATGTTAATTATTCTCATCCTTATCTTGTTGAGCTATCCTGTTTCTCAAGATAAGATTAGGGTTATGCATACTTTTCTTTTATAAAGCAAATCATCTCATGTAATTATGAATTCCTAAATAATATTATTTTCACATGTTTTTGCAATAGCTCTTGCTTTTTCTAATTTTCTCTTCTTTGGAAGGATTTTTTTGTTTTCATTTTAGATCTTGGTTTCTAACATGGTATCAAAGCCTTGATTTGCAACCCCTTCTCAACTTTTTGGAGGAATACATTACAGAGCTCGTTTGGGGTCCCTCGAGGGTTTCATTCCATGATCATATTGATGGAACATCTTGCATCAGTTTGGGGTTTTCTATTGGATTTAGAGCACTTGAAAAATTCAGAAATGACTTTTATTTCATTCATTTTGGTCATCGTTTTCCATATTTGTGAGGGTTTTAAGCTAGGTGATTTTTCTAGAGATCTGGGGGTCGCCTAATTTTCTGGGCACTTTGGGCCAAAACGGACCTCGCCGTTGGATTCACAATGCCCAAAAACCCCTATTTTCATATAAATTTTGTCTATTTTGGACAAAATTGTTTGGAGAGGCAAATTTTTTTTCCCGAGGGCCGTACATCCCCAAGGCATGATTCCTGAGGCACAAATTTTGATTTTTTTTTTTTACAAAAGAAATTAAAAAATGGTGAAATTTTCACCGCGGCCAATTTAAAGCTCACCACAACCACATCTCCACCGAGTGGCCACCATCCCACCACCGCCATTGGCGGAATTCTCCAATGCGTCACTGCTCCCTGTTTAAGCCCACCGCAGGCTCATTGCAGACAACCGATGGTCATATCGAGGACTGGGAGTTGGCCTCCAGCCCCCGTTGACAACTCCAACCCTTACAGTAGTCACATTGGTGACCAGGGTCCATGCTTAGCACCTAGACCGACAACCCCTTGGTCCACCCAGACAACCAGGGGCTTTATTTTTTTAGCCCCTGAGGGCTTCATAAGGGCTTATTGGGCCTCTACATAGCACTTTCACATAAATAGGCATAACTTGGGAATACAATGTCATTTTTTTGTAAATGAGATATCGTTGGAAAGCTTATTTGATTCTCTACGCAATGATGTAGGTATTAATTTTTTTGTTTCTCTTTTTTGATTCCCTTTTTAGCCTCAGAAGTCACATGTTGCTGTTTTCACTCTGGGAGACATATCTTTTGACTTGCTTATCCATTTTTTTCCATTCTTGCGGCGTTGGAAAGCTGGTTCCAACCTCTACATAGATTTGAGGTTTATTTGTATTTTATATTTATACATATTTTTAATTCTCTCCTTTTACAATTGTTGGGTTATTGCAATAAATGAACTAAGATAAAGTTTCATCAGGGGGTTTCTTGCATAATAATCTGATTAGAGTGTGCATGCACTTTGATCTCCATCTTCTTTTGATGGAAAATTGCATGGGTTATATCTAGTTTCTTAGTTTCTTTTGGCCACATCTTGTCTTAGCTTAACACATATCATATTCACATCGGTTCACACTTCAACTTGAGAGTTTATGGTTATTGATCCACATTGGTTCAGATCCTTCTCAATTTGAGGGCCATCTTTTTATAGTTAATGTTCTAGAATATTTATGGCACTTGTTCCCATGGAAGATTTTTAGTCTCATTTTGGCATCAGCATTGAGATACATGGTTTCCAAATTTTGTCATCATTTCATCTACTATTGCTTCACATATTCCAGGGTTGTTCTTGTTTGTGAGTTTTCCAGTGTTCCATGGCATAGGGTCTACTGTCGCATTATTATGATTTCAATTTGGTTCTTGTAGATAGAAGTATCTTTCCTTTCTTGTCGGATTGAGGTTCCAGTGTTACTCCATAGTATTATTCCAGTGCTTCTTTGCAACAGTCATCTCATTGTAGGGGGTTTTGTCCCATTGGGCTTTCCTTCTCTACCTCATTATTGCATTTGTACATGGGTACCTAATCAGGCCTTGTTGTTAGAACCCATTCATTCATGCTTTGTTAGTCTCCCTAAGTTGCACTTATGGGGGGTGTTAGTGTAAATAATATTTAATTGTACTTGCATAACTTTACTTAGGTAATATTTTAATTCCTAGGTTAATTATTCTCAACCTTATCTTGTTAAGCTATCTTGTTGCTCAAGATAAGATTAGGGTTATGAAAACTTTGCTTTTATAAAACAAGTCATCTCATGTAATTATGAATTCCTAAATAATATTATTTGCACATCTTTTTGCAATAGCTCTTGCTTTTTTTGATTTTCTCTTCTGTGGAAGAATTTTTTGGTTTGCATTTTAGATCTTGGTTTCTAACAAAAATATCAAGTCACTCCAACAATGGCAGGATCAGGAAAATGAAGTCATCAATTGTCAAATTAGGCTAATTTGTGATGAATTAGATTATGATTTATTGGTGAGATGTATGGAGAAAATCATTAGCACCACTTCATTCTTTGAATCTTTTGAAAGAGAAGGAAATCAGGTGGCAGTTAAGTATACACCCTATAGTGTCAAGGTGAATGAGGTAATCAATTTTGATTGGCCAACTGATGAGGAATACCAGAAATGGGTAAATGTATATTTAACAGAGGAAAAGTAAAAAAGGAGTAGGCTGTTAACGGTTGACAGATCAGTTGTGGCAGTTACAACAGATTCCAGTTTTATTTTTGGTGATAGTCTTGGCGTGGAAATCTTGAAGTTTTTGTTGCTACATGAATCATTCTTAGTGGGCATGATGAACAAGAGGATTCTCCAAAAAATTGTTGTTGTAATAATTTTTTTGAATGTTACAAAGTGATCCAATTGGTTGGTGACGTGTGTGCTTTCTGGCGTGATGCTTGTTTGCTCCTTCATTTCTATAAGAAGGATTTCAAGGCCAAAAGTACGAGTTAGTAAGTGTGACATTTTTTGGTTGAGTCTAGGTAGAGTTGCAGAGAAAATTGTAAAGTTCAATGGTTTTAGTGAAAATGCAATTTGGGTTTTGAGTCATTTTGTAGTAAGTTTTGAATTCATGGGGGTCTAATGTTTTATGATAGTACTAACATTTGAATTGAAATGATTAATTTAAACTCACGTCTCTCCATTGCACATGCATATCTAAATTTTGAATAAGATAATCAAGGGTTGTCTCATTCATCTCACTGTTGTGGTGTGTATGATTTCTATTTTGGCTTTAATTCAAGGAATTAATTAAAATGCTTGAATGGGATTGTAGGTGGATATGTTTTGTATAAGGATTTGATAAGTAGTATTGGGTTAGAATACATGTTGATGAAATTGTAAGGAAATGTTCTTAAGGATATTATATGTTATTTGTTAAATTTGTCATAACCCTTATACGTTTATGAATTTGACTCCTCCAATGGATATATGACACTGATCTAAGTTGTACTAATTTGTATGGTTCAATATTTGTTTGTCTTTACCTAGAGCTTGCTAAAAATTGCAAATCAATGACTATTTTATATGGTGAAGTGTGTTGTAATTATCTCATGCTCCAAATAGTTGATATTATTGATGAACAACCAATTCTATTCAATATTATCCTATTATGTTGAGCTATTAAATAAGATTATTTGTTGTTGTTAATGTCATTTATGATAATGGTGGAGAGCTTGTAAATGCATTAAGGGATCACCCTCTCGGGTCTTGCAGAGCCCAAAGTGTAGGAGGTCTTTAAAATCCTCATCAGTTGGTCCAGGTCGTTCGAGCTACCCTTGATTGGCATTGGAAATTCCATAGGTAGATTAGAAGACCAACCTGGTTACAGTAAAAACAACCAACAAAATGGTGACTCTACTGGGGAGCTAATCACAATATTTCCGGTTAGTGTGTCAGTTATCTATTTTGCATAGGGTTTTCATAATATTTCTATGATTTGAAGGTCAAGTCCATGGTTCTGTGTTTGGTTTGTCCATTTCTTCTATTTTTAGAGCGTTTTGAGTCATTTAGTGAAGCACAATTGTACATTGTCAATATAAAGTTCCAAAGATCTTTTGAATTCCACCATGTATCTCTGGATATTTGGTATTCCCAAGATAATTGGGTGGTGACTCTGAAGTATTTGCACCAGTGTGTGTTTTATTTTGAAAATTTTATATAAGTGAGGGATCTTTTGGACAAGTACGTAGAATGAAGAACACCAAGTCATTCATGAAGAATCATCTGGAATAGAAATTGGAGGGTGAACTTCCTAAAGTGAAGAAGAAGGACTGGATAAAGAAAAGACTAGAATCTAGAAATGTTGCTCCCGCATCACAAAACCTTGTACACCAAGGTACAAGTAAGCCTTTACACCCTATCCCTGAAACTCTTGAAGAGGTGTCTAGAGGTTTAGAATCAGATAGATGTGGATTTTTTGATGCATTATTTAATACACCAGTTCAAGAGGATGTAACATGTCAAAATAGAGGGCCTATTAATGTCCAATATACTGCAAAGAGAAGAGGTAGGAGTAGAATTCAAAGCCATCATAGAAATGACACCAGTGATGTGCTTCCTTTTCCTGCTAAAGATGATGGAACTCCTTTATTGTCTGAACATGTCCTTGAAGAGGTTAATCTAATAGATCTAAGTGATACATCAAGTTCTAATATGACTTTGCCTGACCATGATGATGTTTTTGGAGACATTCACTCCTTGAGACGGGAGAATGAAAAGCAAGCTAATCTTAGAAGAAAAAGGGAAAAGGAAATAAAATTGAGGCAAGCTGTGATTGGAAGGGATAGTTAATTAGACAGTTGGCAACAATGAAGCTCTTGAACCAAGAAAAACCTAAGTTAGATGTTGAGGGCCTTGTTGTTTGTGAAATTATTGATAAGAAGATAAATCTTGTGTCTATGGAAAGTCCTATAGGTCAAGTTGACTCCCAATAAAAACCTGCAGACTCAAAACCCTCGAATCTTGATAAGTCTCAACCGAGTAATCCGAACCCTAAGCCTGTTTTAGACAAGGGAAAACAAAAGGTTGAGGGGATTAAAATAAGTAAAAGAGTGACTTCCCACCATCCTAAATGAGATACCTCACCACATGTATCCTTTCAAGTTGAAACTGCCTTAGAAAAGGCTAGAAGGGAGAGTGAGGCTCTCACAGAAGAGTTGGAGAGGACAGAGATTGAGGCTACAAATTTAGAAAAGAGGAGGAAAATAAGTTTCCTCAAGATGTCATACATTGATGAGGCTACACAAGTTGTAACCTCATCAAGTCACCAAGATGCCTTGAAACATGGTCCTAAAATTAATCTAGATCCCACCACAAAAAGATTTTGGCTCAAGGTTTCATGCAACTAGATTTGTTGATCTAAATTAGGACGGTCCTAGGGTGCAAAATTTAGAGTCTGGTGTTGATTCTCAGAAGACTGAAGGATTATTCCAATGAAGACCTATACAATTGGAAAGGTATAGGAAATTATTCTCTGATGGTATTCCTGGTTATCCAAATCCCATTCCTGATGGTATGAGAGAAAAGATGAGTAAGTTTTTTGGCAACAATGTTGTGACAACAGAGGAACACTTAAACGCTTTTATGGACATGCTAAATGATTATGAGGTAGAACATGAAGATGTTATAATGAAATTATTTTTACAATCTCTGGTAGGGGATGCAAGGGATTGGTACAAACATTTACCTATTGCTAGTATTGGTTCATGGGATGAATTTCAATTTTTTTTCAAGGAACAATATGGTGATAAAACCAATGCTAGTTTCATACTAAATGAGTTCAATAACATCAAGAAGTCATTGAATGAGCCTATGAAAAAGTTTAATTTAAGGTTCCAAAAGGCAATGCATAAGTTGCTCCAGGTGTTGAGGCTTGATGAAAGTGTTTGTCTAACCACATATTTCAATGCTTTTGATGCAAAAATGGCATATTTCCTAAGAGATAAGGACCCTCAGACTATGAGGGATACATTTAGAGTGGCTATAAATATTGAAAGTAATAGAAGGGATTCTGGGAAATATGGGAGAGAAGAACCCACAATTTTAAAAAATCCTAAGGAGAAGATGGAGAAGGCTTTTGTTGCAAAGCCTAAGGATGATAAAAATTGGGAAAAGGTCTTCAAAACTTTGAAAGACATAAACTATACTATTTCCAAGCAAGAAAAGGGTATAGGAAATGAAAAACAACAATACAATAAAAATGATAGACCACCCAGGTTGCAAAATTATCCTTATAATACAAATTGGAAAGATGGGAAACCAATCTTGCATGGCCAAAAGATGATTAGCATACACCAGACCCCTTACAAAATCATTTAGTAAATTCAGTACAGGATAGACCATGGTGTGAGGTGTGTGAACATCCACATGATCAAAATTACTGTGGTATTGCTTAGTTGCTTGTTATTGAGGAAACAAAGGAGGATGCTGATGAGCAGACTCTGGAATGTGAGCAGGGTGATGTAGATGGTTGTATGGCCAAATCATACATTGATGAGGCAAAATTTTCTTCTGATGATGAATTACAGGGAGTTGATGTGGATAATCAGAGACAGAGAAGTGAGATGTACCATCAATAGGTTTTCTCTGATGAGGAGGCCAATTTTGACCATAATGCTTGCAATATGGACTGGGTTGAAGATTTAGTGTCTTTAAGAAGACCATCAGAAGAAGAGATTGTAAGATTGACTGAGGAAATGGATGCTCAAATGAGAATTTCACTTTAGTTAAGAAACATAACTATGGGTGGTGAACAGGGTAAACCTGCTAGCTTGTTTATTAAAGAACAAAAGGATAGAAATAAGGATGTTAAGGTTGGAAGTAAAAAGGATGTTAAAATCAAAGAGGTTAAGAATGGTAAGGTTTGGGAATAAAATAAAAAAGCCCCAAAGCCTCAAGAAGATGTAGCTTTTGCATTGGTGAAGACCAAGCTGATTACAAAGTTTGTTGAACCTACTGCAGAGGATAAGAAGCAAAAGAAACTAGAGAGAAGTAAGTAGCAAGAGAAAAAAGATGATGATGAAGGTATGGTATCTTATTTTCCTAAATATACACCAGTAGATATGTTTCAAGTGCTTTCTCAGGTTAAAGTTATTGTACCTTTGCTAGAAATGATGAGAATAAATGAGCATAAGAAAAAGACAGTAGCCTTGATCATAGGTGTTGCTGGTAATAAGATTGAACAAGGTAGTTGTAAAGAAGAAAGGATAAAGAGAAAGAAGTGGAGGGAATTGTGTCAAAAATTCCACCTATATATTTAGGGAATTCTATTAATATGTTCCTTGAAAATATAACCCCCTTCTTCTTGAGTGTTGATATAAATGGGAAAAAATTAAGGAATTGTATGATAGATTCAGGGGCATCAAATAATGTTATGCCAGTCAAAATAATGGAGGCAATGGGCTTGATAGTGGATACAACTCAAGGTGAATTCTATGCTTTAGATTCAAGAGAAGTGCCAGTTGTTGGAACTATTAAAGCATTTCCTTATAAATTGACTCAATATCCTGAGAAAGATTTAACCATGATAGTATTAGTTGTAGACATCCCACCTCATTTTGGGATGCTTTTATTGAGAAAGTGAAGTGCATCAATGGGGGGTAACATGCAGTGTGATTTATCATTTGCTACTTTCTCCATTGATGGTAAGGATGTCAAGATTGAAAGAGAGTCAAAAGTATCCCATATGATTGAGCATGACCCAACTGAGAATATGACATGTTTTATTGATAATGGCATAAATGAATTCAGGGCTGAGGAATTCCCTAACAATTGTGATAATCCTATTGCACTGATTGATACATAAGTAAAAAAAATTGTTAGAGTATGATGACTTGTGGACTATGTACTTCAATGGTGCAAGCTCAAAAGAAGGATTTGGTGCAGGTGTTTTGTTACGATCATCAAGTGGAAAGACATTTAGGTTTTATTTTACTTTGTTATTTGAATGCACCAATAATTTGGCTGAGTATGAAGCCTTGTTACTGGGGTTAAGGTTGGCTAAAAAACATGGGATCAAGAAGCTCAAGGTAATTGGAGATTCCGAGCTTGTGGTTTCCCAAGTTAGATCCAGGTATGTATCAAAGAATAAGAGGTTGCAATAGTATATGAATGTTGTTTGGGATGAGTTGGAGAACTTTGATGCATTCGACATAGAATGGATGGAAAGAGGCCACAAAAAGTGGTAGATTTATTAGCAAACAATGCATTAAAACTAGATGATATGACTTATGCTAGAATTTCAAAATTTGAGGTGAAAACCAGACCATCCATTCCTGATAATATAAAAAATTGACAAGTCTTTGATAATGATGATGACATACAAAGGTTTTTGAATTGTGTGGATGAATATGAAAGTCAAGAAATTGACTTTGGAGCTTTTGTGGAAAAAAATGATGGTAAAGATACTGTATTTGGAAATGAGGTCATTCAGTTAAAGACAAATACAATTCCTAAGGGTTTAGTTGTATTAGAAAGAGTGTTTGATAATCAGGCTAAGAAAAGGCTAATCATACTACTTCCCATCCTGATGACTTTGAAGAGATAAATCTTGGAATAGAGGCATCACCAAAAAAGGTGTATATTGGAAAGAAAATGCCACCAAAGGTGAGAAGGATCCTAATTGACTTATTAAGGAAGTTTAGACATGTATTTGCATGGTCCTATGATGACCTTAAAGAATACAAATAGGATCTTTTCCAACATGAGATTCCTTTGAGAGATGGAGCCAAGAAATTTAGGCAAAAGTAAAGACCTATTAATCCCACTCTAGCCCCCAAGAAGTAGGAATAATTAATGAAGCTAAGGGATGTAGGGATCATCAAGCCAATTAGAAATTCATCCTGGGTATCAAACTTAGTGCCAGTGAGGAAGAAAAATGGAGACATCAGATTATGTGTAGATTTCAGGAATTTGAATGTGTCTTCATTAAAAGACAACTATCCATTACCGAATATGGAAACAATGTTACAAAGGGTAACATGCTATGAATTGATGTCTATGATGGATGGGTTCTCTAGTTATAACCAACTCATGGTCAAAGAGTCTGAGCAGTTTAAGAAAACTTTCACTACACCATGGGGAACATATGTCTATGTCAGAATGCTTTTCGGTCTGACAAATACAGGGGCTACTTTTTAGAGAGCCATGGATGTGGCATTTTTCAGATTTCATTAAATTGTTTTTGGTGATTTATCAAGATGAATTGACAACATATTCTAAGAAATAAGAGGATAATTGTGAGCATCTGGGGAAGGTATTCACTAGAGTATTGGAGTATGGTATCTCTTTGAATCCAAAGAAATGTGTATTTGGGGTAACAGAGGGAAAATTGTTGGGACATATTATTTCCAAGGATGGAGTAAAAATTGATCCAAAGAGGGTAATTGCAATAGATAAAATCCCACAACCTCGCAATGTCAAAGTAATACAATATTTCTTTGGACAAATAAATTTCCTAAGGAGGTTTGTAACAAATTTTGCTGAGATAGTTCACCCGATTTTCAAAATGCTTAAGAAGGGAGCCAAGGTTGAATGGGAAGATGAATATGTACATGCTTTTCATGCCATTAAGCAAGCAATAAAGGAGGCTCCTATGTTCCCCTAATTTTTTTAAACCCCTACAGATGTTTTCATTTGCTTCTTTCCACACAATTGCAGTTGTGTTGTTGCAAAAGAATGCAGAGGGTTTTGAACAACCTATAGCCTTTTTTCCACAAATCTTTGCAAGCTGCAGAACTTAAGTATGATATAAGTGAAAAATAGGCATATGCATTAGTAAAAACAATAAAATCCTTCAGGCCTTATTTGATGGGAGCTACTATAGTTGCATATGTACCCAGTGTTGCTATTAAGGATATTTTCACACATCAGGAAGTCTCAGGAAGAAGGTGTAGATGGATCAATAGGATACAGGAGTTCAACATTGAGATCCAAATTACTAAGTTGGTGAGAGGACAAGGATTGGCCAAGCTTGTGGCCCAAATTAATCTAGAAGCAAATCGGATAAATTTTCTAGAAGAGGAAAATAGATCACACATATGCGATATGGAGCATTCAGAGTGGTATAAAGGTGTGATATATTATTTGCAAAAGATGAAATGTCCTAATAAATTGAGTGAAAATGAGAAAAGGACATTGAAATTACATGCTATTAAATATGTTATCATAGATGGAAAGCTCTGGTGGAGAAATGTAGAAGGTGTCATGTTGAAGTGTGTTGACCATGATCAAGCACAAGAACTTCTGAGTGAGATGCATGGTGGAGTTTGTGGAGGAAATTATATGGCCAAAAAAATAGCACATAAGATAATGAGGGCTGGATTTTGGTGGCCTACAGTTTTTCAAGATGCACACCAATTAGTGAAGACATGTGATTCTTGTCAACATTTCTCTGGTAAGTTAAATTTTTTTGGTAACTTGCCTCTAAAACCAGTTGCAGTGCAATCTTCATTCCAACAATGGGGTATTGATTTTATAGGAGAGATAACGTGTAAATCTAGTGGAGGCCACTCATGGATATTGGTGGCCACTGATTATTTTACCAAGTGGGTGGAAGTGAATCCAATAAAGAAAGCAACTAGTAAAGTGGTAATTGACTTCTTGATGAGCAACATACTGACTAGGTTTGGATGTCCAGAAAGGATTATGTCAGACAATGCAATATGTTTCATATATGAGGAATACACAAAATTTTGTGAAATGCATTGCATCCAAATTTCTTACTCATCACTGTATCGCCCACAGGGAAAGGTTGATGAAGATCATTAAGAGAATCTTGGATTAGAATAAAAAGGCATGGGATTCTAAATTGACATTAGCAGTCTGGGCAGATAGGGTAACTGTGAAGAAGGAAATAGGTTGTGCCCCATTTGACTTGATCTATGGGATAAATGCAAGGTTACCCCAAAATAATCTAATGGAAATGTATAAGTTTTTCCAGATGTATGACAATGAAATTGATGATGAGATGCAATTGAGAGTGGAAGCTCTAATAGAATTAGATGAAACCAGGATGAAAGCTCAAATGAAAAATGCAAAATTACAGTTGCAAGTAAAGAATTTGTATGACAAAAGGGAAAATGCAAGGAGTTTCCAAGATGGAGATTTGGTCTTAATGTGGAATGCCAGATTAGAAGATAAAGGGAAATATGGGAAATTTGATGTGATCTAGTTAGGATGATTTTTCATAAATGGTAAGTGGGGTGAAGATTCATACTTCCTCCAAGATATGATAGAGGATATTCTTGAACTACCAGTTCATGGACAGTTCTTGAAGTTGTACTTCACTTGAAGTATGTTTTTCCATGAACAGTAGTTTAGGTTTGTATATATGTTAGTGTAGGTTTCTTTCCTGTTGGGTTGTTTTGTCTAGGAAATCCTTTTTGGTCGTCTCTACAATTGGTTTGCTCAACCTGAGATTCTGGAATCTTGCTTCATTCCAGTGGAATGAATGTCTCCAATTGGAGCCACTAATGGAACTTCAAGGTTTTGTTCTCTGTGTTCTCTTTTATCCTACCTTATGCCTCTGGTCATCTATGGTGTTTGGGAAAACCCTAGTGTTCATCTTATGCCTTGGGTGGGATCTATTTGGCTGTTACTTTTTTGGAAGGTTTTAAAACAACTTAAGCCCCATCGCTTCGTCTAGGCTAGGCCCCTTTTTGTTTTATCATTTTATGTCCTTCGCTTGAATTTATTCTCCTAAGTCTTGGATGGTCTTGTGCTCCCTCATTTATGTGATAACTTATGTCATCATTCATCATCAGCCTAGTGATGTCCCCTTAGTCCTTTAATAAATGTTTTTATTTTGTAGAGGGATGAGTTCGCATGACTGTAGACCAATCATCATTTGATCTTAGCTGTTCCCTGCCATCCCGTGGTGACTTGACCACACTTTTTTGGTTGATCACGATATCATGGGCGAGCAACACGTGTCTCAACCAATGAAGCCAAGGGGAAGATAAAATACTTTGATCCATCGATTTGTTTTTAATACGTTATGCAGTGGGTTACTAAAGTGTTTATGAGATGTACGTGCTTCAAATTAATGTAGATGTTTTAATCTTAGCAAAAAATGTGCTTGATGGTTAAGGACAAAGCTGGTGGCTGTGTTGGATGAACTGGATTGTCGATGGTTGAAGATCTACAGTTGTTCACCATCACATGATCGGAAGCTATGAGGTCTTTATCGATTGTGATATCGTGGGCAAGCACCACGTGGATTTTGTTTGTAGCATATAGTATGGTGAGCCCCTTGTTTCCATGATGGAGATTGTGTCAATTTGATTTGAAGGTAGTTGTTCAATGATCTGACCAAGGTGAAGGATCAACGGCTAATATTTTAATCTGCATAAAAAATGATTGGAGTTGTTTGTGCAATGCATGAATGAGCTTTAATGGCGGACATGAAATCTACCACCGGGGTTTGATCAAAATAAAGCAAATATTCACCTACTTTTGGTATCACAAAGCATTCAAAACATCTTTGCAGTGCAGTCATAGAGCCAAGGATGAAGTCACAAGCTGTTACAACAAAAATTTGGATTTCTACAAGCGTAAAGCCATGAGTTCCATTTTTATGTTTCCTAGCTGGTTTGAATTTAAATTTGAGAAAATTTGTTGTGTGTTGGTGGTAGGGCTTGTTGATAGTTGTTTTAGGGCTATAAGTTAATTGAATTGTGGGAAATTGCAAGGTTTTTTGTTGTAATTTCATATTTTGTTTAGCCCTAGTTAGTTTAAAGTTTGAGATACCAAGGAAGCCCTAGTTTACTCAAGATGGCATCGACAAAGCAACACTCTAGCCAGATTGATTATTTAAGTAGAAATATATATGTTGATTTCCTAGATCAATCGCCCTTGTCAATGAATTATAGGAAGAAGGGTTTGGTTTTAATATGAGGAAAAACTCTAGGGGAGGGATTAGTATATAATTGTTCTAATATAGCCAATGCTAGGGTTCCTCTTACTGGTCTAGAGATGTTTAGATTGTGGTTTGGATAGAGGAATTTTCCCCACCCCTTTTCTAATGGTTGTATGTATGATATGGGAAACTCGTGGTACCAAATGTGTTCACTGATATAGACTTGCTTAGGGCAATGGTTGCACGCTATGACCTTGTCACATGGGTGATTCAAGATAATGATGGAGGGGTTCTATTAAGCATCAATAGAGAGGAATTCTAAATAGTTTTTGATCTAAGTGAGCCTAGTACATTCTTGGTTCCTATTGATCTTAAAGAAATGAAACAGGAATATGGGAAGTCGAAATCACTTTTCAAAGCTAAGTTTCTCCTTCCTCATTTGGCTAGGGTAGGAGGTTCAAAATTCCATATTACCCCTAATGACCAAGAACCTTTTAGACTTAATTGCTTTGCAAAGCATTTCTTGGCTACCTTTTACTCATTGTGCCAAATTTTAGGTTTTCACCTCAACACAGTGATGCCTATTGCTTACATGTTCATGGGGGTACAAATACAACACCCTAATTTCTTAGTAATTTATGATTTTGCTTCTTTGTTGGCTGAAAAGATACATGAAGGGCTTTTGAAGTTGCAGAAACATGATACATACACTCCATTCTTTTGGTATTCCATGTTAATGTATATGTTCTTGTATAAGAATGTTGAATTCTTCTCTAAGAAGATGGAATTAAGGCAGTGGGTTGATGGAGAAAGATTGCTAGTGAAGGTATGTGTTGATGGTGTTTTTTGCACAACAACAACTCAGACAGAATACGATATTCTATCTCTCTTGAAAGGTAATCTTCAACAATAAATTACTGAAAATCACCCCAAGGTCTCTCGGGTGTCAGGTCATGACAATGCGTAAACAACTCAGATAATATGTGAAAATGCTGGTAATCACAAGGGGCCTTACAAATGAACAATGCTGTAAGTGAATTTTCATCAGATGCAACAATATGGTGATGCTTTCAATCCTAAAACTAACCCAGATTCAAAATAAACAGCAAAAGAGATAAGGGTTTAGAGAGATTCTATTTGTTCTAACTCCTAAGATTGACCACAGTAATGATGAAAGCTGCAAATGGACAGATCCCCAATAAAACCAATCTCTGCTTGATCAAGGACAAACCTGCAACTACACAGAAATGGTGCGATCTTCTAAGGAAATCTGAAGATTTTCAGACTTTGAACATTCATTCACATACCCAATTACTGGCACAATGTAAACGAGCATTCACAGTTGAACTTAGCACAGAAGTGAGGCCCAGACTAACTTTACACAACAATCTACAATCAACAAATTGCTAAAAGTATGGACCGGAAATCAATCAACATCATTAACATTTCACCATCATTGTAAAAGAACTGAAATCTAACATCTAACATCTGAGAATCAAGAACAAGAAACCATAAAAACTGTTGAAAATAAATACAAAGTTTGCCAAATCAACAACCCAATTGCATTACTTCTCCAGCATTACATAACAATTTCAAGTCTTTCATCTCCTACAGCTAATTTTGAAAACTACTTGCTAATTCTGGCCTTCTAACTTAGCAAAATTTTGGCCTAGTCAAACTCCTAAAATCTACCACTTACAAATGAGGCACAAACGCCATTTTATAGAAAACCCCAAACATGTCAGCCTAATTAGATTTTACAACAATAACTGGCCCCAAAACAGGTCGACCAGGAGGATTTTACAATAGGACAAGATTTGCATTAAATGCATGAATATTATCCATGTCGGCCTATGATCTCCAGCAAGATCAAATTCACGTATCTTCCAGAAAGTCCTCCAGCTGTAGACAATTTTGGCACGGATTCTTAGGCAGGTCCCATTTTAAAAATTTAATTTGAACACTTCCAGATTTCCCTCTTTTGGCATGAACCCATATGCAAGTCCACCTTTTAATATTTGTTTGGTCCTGAAAAATAGATATCATCATTAATAGCCCACATGTTCAAATTAAATTTGAATAAAATTTTGACCTTTTCTAAAAAAACTTACATTTTTAAAAGGAAACTTTCCACTTTCAGCATTTTTTCCATTTTTGGGAATTTTTATTTTCAATTTTTATCTCAAGAAATTTTCATTTTAGGATCATTTTAAAAAATTCCTTTTTGAAAAAATAGTTATTTTAAAAAAAAATTCCATTTCGGGAAACTAGACTAAGGGAAAAATCCGGAAAAATCCAGGTCAGGCGGATTCCAGACCAGAATCCGGGAAAATCTAGGCAGACAGAATTCCAGAAAAATTCAGTCGGACAGGATTCCAGGAAAACCTAGGCCAAACGGATTTTACTAAATAAGGCAAAAATTTCAACAATAGATCATCAAAACGAACCAAGAGTGCATGTAACATCGTGTAATATATCAAATTAAGCATGGGGTGTTGAGCATTTATCATCAAATTCATCAATTTAATCTAGTATTTCAATTTGCACAAAGCCTGGCAAAAAATCCAAAAAAATCCGGGTGGACCGGATTTCCGCAGATGGCATAAAATTTCGGACTTTGAGCAGAATCCGGAAAACTGAAGAAATCTGGGAAAATCCGGGTCGGGCGGAAAATCCCGGACGTAGGCAAAAACCCGGACTTCGCTCGGATCTAGAATTTTCATGGAAATCGGGAAAATCCAGATGGAGCGGAAAATCCCAGACTGGGGTAAAAACCCGGATTTTTGCACAGAGCCGAAATTTGAGCAGAATCCAAGAAAATCCCGGATTGGGGTAAAAACCCGGATTTTGCTCAAAACTTAGTTTTTTCAAAGTGCAACCTGGGGAAATCACTTGGGCAAGAAAGATGAACATCTAAGGACCTCCAAAGGCAATGAAATCTATAAAATTAAGGAGCCAAAAGACACCAAAAGCTAGGGCAAAAAGAGGGTCCCTACTTTCAGTGGGGCGTGTGTGCAAAACTGCACAACAGTATGGACTACAGATTTATCATATAATAGCGAGAACACAAATTATGTGCATTTTGAAAATTGTTTTGCTTCTAGATTAAGAGCCAGGTTGATGGTAAATGTACCCAAGATTCTTGAGGAGTTGCATGATTTCCTCAGACCAAAGGGGAGGAAGCAAGAATTAAAGGTTTGTCATAACTGGGGTGATATTATTCCATACCCAGTCAACACTATCTTGAGGGTGTATGGTTTTCAGGGTACCCCTCATATATTGCCATACAATGTGTCACCAAGAGTGGGATTTCTAGAAGTTATGTGGTAGATTGGTTGTATCCATGAGGACAACCTTACTTGGAATGGTAAAGGAACTTTTTTCCTAGATTACACAATGGTATCAAATTTTGTCTTTTCGAAGGGAGGCTGGGTACACTTTGGGAGTTTTTTTGAAGAATAACATTTGAGGTGTGGTCCCAAGCAACAACATGATCATGAGGGCTTCTTTTCTCTTTTCAAATGAAGGATAAAAGGTGGTAAGTTCGTGCATGAGTTCAAATTCCCCTAAGACTTGATTAGAAATGAGTTTGACCTAAATATCTTGGAGTTGAACAAGGAGAAATGGGTAGCTTATGACAAGCTATTGGCTATTGTGCACAAAATGGATCCAAAATATGATCCAGTGATGGAGTTTAGTCTATATCATAAGAAAATTGACTTCTTGATGGGAAACTTTAAAGAAATCATGGGTACTTTGATGACCAAGAAGGTAAACTTGGAGTCAGATTTGGGCATACAGGAGCAAGATGTCAGGCCAGTTGAAGTGAGGCCAACTTACCGACCTATATAGAGATGGCCTATTTACAAAAGGAAGAGAAATGATAGTAGTGATGAGGAAGAAGAGGATATAAAGGGAAAGCAAATAATGACATTGCTTACACAAAAAGGTCCAAAGCTCAAAATGCCTGGGGCAATTAATTTTTTTGATTTGGAATCATCACCTAAAAATTGTCCCTCACCACCACCATCAGAGCCAAGACCTAAAAGGAAAAAAATTGAATAATCACAGGAGGATTTGGTGGATGAGATTGTTGTCACTAATTAGGACATGAAGATGGGTATTTCTTCCCCTCCTAGGCTAGTTGAATTGGCGCTCTTTGATCTAGATATGAAAGGAAAATGTGTGCAAGATGCAAGAATGGAAGCATGTAAGGAGTTTCTAGATGATAATGCATTTTTAAAATCTCCAGTCTTTTTGCAATTAGTGTGGAAAATGAAATTAGAATAATATCAAGACAAGTGCAAGAGGAGAAGAGAATTGTGACCTGATAGGTTAGACCAGGAGAATGATGATGAAGTGAAAGCTAAACTAATGGAAGAATTCAAGAACATAACTCTTGAGGAGGGAATAAAATTGGTAAATTAAGTTGGTGTCTTGATTTTACCTGAATGGGACATTGCAAATGCTATAGCTTTTAATGCTATTATGAAGTCCAAGCATGCCTTACAAGATTCTGAAGAAGGGGTCAAGGCAACATTGCAAGATTCTGCCTTCAATGAAGAGTACGAGACCTTAGAAATTTGGGCTTTGGCCCCTCAAGACAAAAAGCCAAATGTTACTGATATTAACCCAAGTTTAAATGGAGGTTTGATAATAAAGAGAGCTTCAAAGACCTCAACGACAGAAGCTACTAATTTGATTGTAAATGTGGCCAAATTGGCCCAAAAGACTACTGTAAGAGAGGAGGCTGAAAAGAAAAGCCTAATGGAGAAGTATAATGCCATAATTGGAGAATATAGCAAGATGCAACAAAGGAATATTGAGCCGTAGAGTGAGGTGGATAGGTTAAAAAACAAGCATATTGGGGAGGCATCAAGTGCTCTAGCGATCAGAACATTGCCTTCCGCATCAAGGTCAGTGCCTCCTACTTCTCCTATTGTGTCTACACCAGGGTCTCCTAGTC
This sequence comes from Sequoia sempervirens, assembly GCA_007258455.2. Lineage (NCBI taxonomy): Eukaryota > Viridiplantae > Streptophyta > Pinopsida > Cupressales > Cupressaceae > Sequoia > Sequoia sempervirens. Next base: position 383,510,321 of record VDFB02270651.1, on the reverse strand, counting down.
AAACTCCTTCCCTCAACCCTACTTTAGAGCTAATTGAGGAAGAGATGGAATACTTTGTTGATCCTTCAAAAAAGTAGCTAATGGAAAAAATTGCAAAGTTATAGGCATCCTTGAAGGTGAGTGAGGAGGGATTATTTTCAAAGCAAAGGGATGTTCTAAATGTTGTATTGAGACATTTAAATGAGAAGGTTGATGATAGATTGTCATATGTGGATTCTTTATATTGTTTATTATTGAGTACAATAAATAATATTGATAGGGATCAGGAGGTGGTAGTACTGTTAATTGAAAGATGGATTCCTAGGGCCAATGATCTAGACATAATGTATAAAGCCTCAAGGTTTGATGTGAATAATAGGCACCAATCATGAATGCCTACTCAGGTGTTAGTTAATTCATTGCAAGGTTTTCAAACCTTACCAGATGATTTGAGTAGGAAGATCAGAGAGTTGGTGAAGAATTTTGATGATTGGAGTGATACATTGTTACTTGACATAATTGATGAGCAAGGAAATATCAAGTCACTCCAACAATGGCAGGATCAGGCAAATGAAGTCATCAATTGTCAAATTAGGCTAATTTGTGATGACTTAGATTATGATTTATTGGTGAGCTGTATGGACAAAATCATTAGCACCACTTCATTCTTTGAATCTTTTGAAAGAGAAGTGAATCAGATGGCAGTTAAGTATACACCCTATAGTGTCAAGGTGAATTAGGTAATCAATTTTGATTGGCCAACTAATGAGGAATACCAGAAATGGGTAAATGTATATTTAACTGAGGAAGAGTAAAAAAGGAGTAGGCTATTAATGGTTGACAAATCAGCTATGGAAATTACAATAGATTCCAGTTTTATTTTTGGTGATAGTCTTGGAGTGGAACTCTTGAAGTTTTTGTTGCTGCATCAATCATTCTCAGCAGGCACGATGAATAAGAGGATTCTCCAAGAAATTGTTGTTGTAACAATTTTTTTGAATGTTACAAAGTGGTCCAATTGGTTGGTGATGTGTGTGCTTTGTGGCCCGATGCTTGTTTGCTCCTTCATTTCTATAAGAAGGATTTCAAGGCCAAAAGTACGGGTTAGCAAGTGAGATATTTTTTGGTCGAGTCTAAGTAGAGCTACAGAGAAAATTGTACAGTTTGATGGTTTTAGTAAAAATACAATTTGGGTTTTGAGTCATTATGTAGTAAGTTTTGAATTTATGGGGGTCCGATGTTTTATGATAGTACTGACATTTGAATTGAAATTATTAATTCAAACTCATGTCTCTCCATTGTACATGCATATCTGAAGTTTGAATAAGATAATCAAGGGTTGTCTCGTTCATCTCATTGTTGTGGTGTGTATGATTTCTGTTTTGGATTTAACTCAAGGAATTAATTAAAATGATTGAATGGGATTGTAGGTGGATATGTTTTGTATAAGGATTTGATAAGTAGTATTAGGTTAGAATACATGTTGATGAAATTGTAAGGAAATGTTCTTAAGGATCTTATATGTTATGTGTTAAATCTGTCATAAACCCTTAGACGTTTATGAATTTGACTCCTCCAATGCATATATGGCACTGATCTAAGTTGTACTAATTTTTATGGTTCAGTATTTGTTTGTCTTTACCTAGAGCTTGTTACAAATTGCAAATCAATGACTATTTTATATGGTGAAGTTTGTTGTAATTATCTCATGCTCCAAATAGTTAATATTATTGATGAACAACCAATTCTATTTAGTATTATCCTATTATGTTGAGCTATTAAATGAAATTATCTATTTTTGTTAATACCATTTATGATAATGGTGCAGAGGTTGTAAACAAATTAAGAGATCACCCTCCCAGGTATTACATAGCCCAAAGTGTAGGAGGCCTTTAAAATCCTCGTTAGTTGGTCCAGGTCCTTCGAGCTGCCCTTGATTGGAATTTGCAATTCCATAGGTAGATTAGAAGACCAACCTAGTTATAGTAAAAACAACCAACAAATACTATGATATTTATGATCTTGAAATCTATGGTAGGCATACCTCAGAAATTATATTTGCATCTTAGAATAAGGCTACAAAGCAAATGCAAGTTAATAGTATCAGTGTACCATGGGTAACTGGATTAGGGTGCATGATATTACATGAGGTTTTCCCTTGCCTAGAATTTATCATGGTTTGTGCCCTAAATTATGATGATAACAAAAGAGAAATTGTTAATAAAGATAGCAAAGAAGAATTGTTATCCATTAAGGTAGAAAAACTTGGAAAAGTGTTGGGGTTTACAACTGAAGAATTTGGAAATGTCCACATTGACCTAGAAAAGCTTGCTAGTGATTATGAACCAGTGGATGAAATGGAGAAAAAAACTTTCTTATATAGAATAGTTCAAGATAGAAACAAATTGAAAGGTGATCATAAGCCTCCTTATGATTTAGATATTTTTAAACCATGAGTTCATGATACTATTTCCATGCTAGCATTTTTCCTCAGATTGGATAGCAATTTGGAAGTGGGTGCAAGCCTCCTTGAAATGGTATATAATATCCATTATGGTGTTCCACATGTCAAATATATTTTTTTTGGGCACATTGTAGAATCTATGCATAAACAATTTTTAATGATTAAAGGAGGTTCTGCCAAGACATTTAGGTTTAAAACATACTTGTGCTATCTTTTTTTATTCAAATTTAGAGGAATGTTTCAAACCAACAAGCTTTAGATTCAACCCTATAGTAATGTTGAGGAAAATAAAATGGCTCTAGTTTATGAATGGACCAATGTGATAAGGATGCATGATTCTCAAAGGAACTATAGTCATTTTATAGACTACTTTTTGGCTCCATTGCATCAAGCAATTACAAATACTTCAATGCCTAGATTGCTTATGTCATGTAGAATTTGCATTCAACTAGGAAAAGAAATACAATTGGGTGATTGGTACTTAATGGAAGAATATATTGTGCTAAGATTTTATGGATCGAGAGTACAACCATACAAACTTCCAATACATGTGAAAGAAAGGGTTTTTTTCTTTGGATTTTGTAAGGCAGATGCAGAGTATTGATGAGCTACACTTTACTAGTCAACAAAAGAAGACCTTATTTCCTTCTTTACCTTTCTCATTTGGAGGGATCACATTCGAGAGAAAATAATTTAGTGTGGCACATAATATTTTGATTTTATTTTATTTTGATGCTATTTTTCACTGGCAGTATGATCAATGTGACACCATTAAATCAATGATTGTTCTCAATACAAATGCTACAAGTAGAATTCAACATCAAAGTAAACCCTTGCTTGAAAACTTGAGAAACAAGGATTCTTGGGATGAGGTCAAAATAGCAATGGAGAAAAGTGTTGCTGAGAATGGTATTTCTTTTGAACAATTGTTAGCATAAATTATGGCATTGCATTGAAAGACAATTAGTAGGTAAACAATTTTTAACCAAAAAGTGATAAACCATCTAGTAGAGTAAAAATGCCAAATTCTCTAGAGAAGGAAGTTATAGAAAAAAAATTGGTCACGATAAAAAATTACTACCTTTTGGTCTATGAGGAAGGAGCTAGGTGATTGAAGAGCTCTTGTAGAGTATGGAGATAACGAAGAAGATCGCGAGTTTAGCAAATTGTGGAATATAGAGAATTTGGATGAACAAGAACATAAAGAAAGTGATGATGAATCTAATGATGATAGGGAAGAAGTAATCCATGTCAATTTCAAACTTGGTTTAAGTGAGGCCAAAAAAGAAGGATATACTATTGGAGCAACCATAGCTAAAAAAATGAGTTATGAAGGTGGTCCTTTGGGGTCCCAAATACAAGGCCCTTGGATGGTAATAGATGTATAGCATAGAAAGCCAATTGAAAAATTTGGCCTTGGGCTTGGAGGTGAAAAAGTAGACCTAGGGCATACAAGTCAATTTGTTAGAGCTTCAAATCATCATCCTCATGGTCAGACACAATCACAAATAGGACATGCCCATGGTGGAGAGCTTAGTGCAACTAACACTTCCTATGGTGGAAATGGTATGGGTAGTAGTACTAGTAGTGGTCAACATGTGCTACAACAACAAATTACACACAAGAGGACAACAACACAATATACCACAAAAACACTAGGTGATCAAGGCATACAAAAGAGGCAAAGGATTTTGACAAGTCCAAGTCACACTACTAGTGGATCCACCACAAAGGAGTTATTTCTAGACACTCTTCCACTGCCAGTTAGTCTGGCTGTGAAATCATTAGCAACTACAAGTACTACTATTCCTTCTCCATTCAAGCATTCCATTGTTCTACGTCCCTAGGTTTTGATTACATTGAAGATTTTAAAAATAAATTAGACATGAATAAAAAAGAAAAGAAGCAACTAATGGAGAGTGTGTTTTCTATAACTTCAGAGCCTACAACAACCATGGTATTACCCACATTTGACAGAAATAAAGAAATCATGGAGTACACAGTTCTTGTTCCCACAATTCAAAACAAACAAACAAATCAGGTGGCTCGATCTGAATTCTAGGTGAACAATACTCAATTGGATTTTTCTAGACTTAGAAATAATGACAAAATTAATGTATCAAAGAAGAAAAATTAATTGGTGTACACATCATTGCTAAAGCAAGATAGAGAGAAAAAAGGTTGCAGACTCAAATTGAAAAGTTACAAGAAAACATAGAAAATGAGAAAGCAAAGAGGAAATCAATAGATAACAAGAGCAATGAATTAGAAAAAAGAATAAAGAAATATGCCTCTACATCAACAAGCAAAGAGGATAAGCTAAATGAGATTGCAATGAATGAACTGAAGCAAAGGCTAGATGAGAGCAAGAAGAAATATATTGAGGAAAAATCCACTCTAGAAAAATTAAGACTAAGCATTGCGAATGGAAATGCATAGCAGGAACAAAATTTGGAGGAGAGAAAAAGAAATGAAAGATTAGAGGCAGAGTTGATGGAAGCAAAAAATAAAATTAAGTCTTGTAAGTTATCTACATTTTGTAGAGAAACAATGAGGCATATCAAACAAAAGATCTGAGATGGAATAATGCAAAGGATTGATCATTTGTGTGACATGTTTCAATTGATTGATGCTATCAGACAACATCATAAGAAGCTCAACAAATATTTAGTGGACAACAAAAATGTGTTGGCATTAGAGAAATTTGTAAATCAAATTCAAAAAAATAGTCTACAAAGCCAGTGAAAATGTTTTGAAATCAAAAGGGATTACTAATAAGCTTGCCACATCAATGAAATTGTCATCTATCATTGAAAAGTGTTTGAGAGTGCATGAAACAAAGGAATATTTGTATTTAGTTGTAGATAAGATGACGAAAGTGGATGGAAAGGTAAGGAACTTCACAGAGTTTGGTTTGCCACAGGCTTTTGACAAAAATGAGTGATCCATTAGAAATAATGATTTCAAAAAGAAGATGGAGGATGCAATGAAGATTGATTTGGGCCAGTTTCCTTAGAACCAAGATGTGGTGAACTATTTGGATTCCATCAAACCATTTCTAACCTTAAACACAAAATTGACTAAAGAATCCAAGACAGGTTCCAATTTGAATCATGAATTGTTAACAAATCTTCAAGTCAAACAACATCAGTTAGAACAAATGGAAATTCCACCACCTGAATAGTGGAAGTTGCTAGAAAAGGTGTTGTAGTGATTTTATTTTTGATAATATGAGTTTCCAAGTTCCAACTCAACTCTGTGCAAAGTTGTCTTTGAGCAAGATTTTGCATTTCCAAGGCGTCTATGTATTCCTTCATGTGATAATCAATAAAAATGATCAAATTTAGATTCCAATAATGTGTTGATGTTCAATTATCTGTATTATTTGTTTTATCATTTGAAGAAAAAGTTTGGTAGTGGTTTCAACTACTAGATACACTTTAAATGATTGTTGATATTCATTGTTGTATATTCTACTAATACTATTGTTAATATGTTATTAAGCATTGAGTTGAGTGATGAATCATTGAGTACATGTTCAAGTTTTACTTTTAACACATTAAAATATGAACTATAAGGTGATTTTATTTCCAGGCATCCATATTCTTAGTGAAATTGCATTACAATTCACACATCAAAAATCAATCTCGATGACTACTTATCAGATCCACTAAACATTTTATATGAATTCATGCTTTAATCAAGGTACTTTAACTGGTTCATTAAACTAGAGCTAGAATTAAAACATACATCAATGCATAATGACAAGGAAGATTAATGCAAGATCATTGATTAGATTTCATTAATAATTCATGTAAAATGTTACAGCTGGAGAGACAATAGACTCAAAATAAGGGAGCAAAACAAGCTTAGTTGCTAGTCCTCTGAGTTTTATAGCCTTTACCCAGAGTTCTAAATTTTCATAACTTTCTGATTCCCCGACTTGGTTCACTTTTTTGAGTAACTAAGTGATGCAGGAGCATCCTTGGTTCTTGGCAATCTTGCATCAACCAAAAATATTTTCTTTTAGTTTTTTTCTTATTTTATTCTTGCTTAGTTCATATTGATGGATTCATCATATTTTCTCACTAGAACCTATGGATATTTGTGTACATCATGGGCATCTTCATTTTCCTTATTCCAAGATTTGGGCATAATTGGATCTTTCTTTAGCAAGTTATCACTTTCAAAATTTCATTGTAGTTTCTTGAACCAACACTAGAATAGTTTTCAATCCTATCGGTTAATTTGATTGTTCATGGTTCATCCCCATGACTTGCAGATCTTGACGGTGTGATTCTAAGTGTTCCATGGAGTGTCCCTGACCTTCCCTATAGGTCCACATTTCATTCTATGCACCTGATGATAGAGTAATTCAAATTTGGGGCTAACCTATCCATGTGCATGTTACATTTCCTTTCCTTGGTTAATGTAATGATCTTTGGCTGATGCAAATGTTTCCAGAATCATAGATATAGTATAAAGCTTGTAATCAATCATTAGAATAAGACAATTGATTGAGTAGATTAAGATTGATCCGAATTGTAAGATTTCAGCTCACATATAGGAGAATATTGGAATGTTGTAATAGTGAACATGTTATATCAGGCCCATGAGCCGAATTTGTAAACTCAGATTTGCCGACCAAATGTAACTGAGATTTCTATTAATGAACATATTTGCATTTGCATTTTCCTCCATATTATGTGTTTCTTTTGTTGTGTTACTCTTGTTGCACGGTCCAGATAGTTCTCTTTGAGGACCCTCCTATTGTGGCTGCGTCAGATTGGTATCAGAGTGAGATTCGTTCCTTACGAGATCGTCAAAGTTTTCAAAGTCTTGTTGAAGATTTTTTTGTAGGGTGGCGAATTGAGGATTTGACCTGTAGTTGTAGAGGACTTGTGTAAAGATGGCAAAAAGAAGAAATGGTAGAGGAAATGGAGCGTGTGGAAATGTAGACCCTACTTTAATGGAGATGTTGAGAGGAATTGCTACTAGATTAGATGCGGTTGAAATGGTCCAGAGAAGAGGTTGACTAGTTGATGATGTGAGTGATGAAGAGGTAGAAGTACAAGAGGAAATAGGAAGATAAGAACAACCTAGCTTGAATTAGGGAGAAGAAAGGTTCATAAGAACCCTAACTAGAGCGAATACAAAACCACATTTCAATCCACTAGATTATAATAGTACGTTGGATTTATAAGAATTGCTTGATTAGATTACAGAGATGGAAAAATATTTTGAATTTGAAGGTAACACTGAAGATAAGAAGGTGAAGTTTTCTTGCACAAAGTTCATAGGACATGCATCCTTTTGGTGGGAACATTTGCAGACAAATAGGAAAAGAAGAGGAAAAGAAAAGAAAAAATCATGGGATTGGATGGTGAATAAGTTGAAGACAAAGTTCATGCCTATAGACTATCATATTAGTTTGTTCTGAAAGTTGCAAAATCTGAAGCAGAAAGATTCAAGCGTGACAGAGTATACTGGGGAGTTCTATAAGTTGAATATTAGATTTGGACATTTAGAGGATGAGATCAAGCAAGTAGCTAGGTATGTGAATGGTTTGAGGTCATCTATATAGGATGAGATCAGTTTGATTAAGTTACAAAGTGTGGAAGAGGCATATTAGTGTGCCCTAAACATAGAAGAGAAGTTGAATAAAATACATGAGTAGAGACAGAGAGGAAATGGTGGAAGATTTTAGAGAGGAATAACTTTTACTGGAGGAGGAAGAGGCTCTTTTGTAGATTAGAATAAGGATAAGGAGGTCAGTAAGAATGATGATTTTTATGATAAAGGTGATGGAAACTATTACAGAAGAGGAGGATACGGTGGTTACCGAAATGAAGGTTATAGAAAGGATGATAAGAAGAAAAGAGTATTAAGGGGAACTTGCTTTAAGTGTGGTGGAGGACATAGAACATTTGAATTTAATCAGGGAGAGAAAAGTAGGAAAACATAGAACAATAGGAGAACAACCTTTGCTGAGGAAGATCATTCTGGATCATCTAATAAACTAGAAGATGGAGAAGTGTCGATGAATAGAAGGGTATTGTTACAAAGTGAAGTAGAAAAGGAACCATTGCAGAGAAAGAATTTGTTTTGGACTAGATGTAAGGTAGCTAGTAAATGTTGCAAAGTGATTGTTGACAGTGGAAGTTCTAAGAACCTAGTTTTTGAAGAGATGGTGACTAAATTGGGGTTGGAAAGGTTGAAACACCTAAAGCCCTATCAGATAGCTTGGATTCAGGATGGGCATAATATAATGGTAAGTGAACAATGTTTGGTGAAATTGAAGATAGGAAATTATCATGATGAGGTTTTGCGTGATATTATGCCTATGGATGTATGCCATGTTTTTTTGGGAAGGCCTTGGTAGTATGATAGACAGGCTATTCATGATGGAAAGAAGAATATATATACTATTGTTGCTAATGGGATGAAGAAGATTTTGTTGCCTTTGGAAGATGTCCCTACAGTTGAGTTTTGTACGAGTACTAGAGTTTTTTTGGTTGATGGAAGGAGATTCCTGGATGGGTTGAGACATGAAAACATATGCCATGCCTTGGTGCCTAAGAAGATTGAATATTTGAAGCATGTAGAAGAACAACTGTAAGAGATAAAGGAATTGCTGACAGAGTATGAGGAGATCATTTTAGATAATGTACCTAATGGATTACCACCTATGAGGAGTATTAGTCATTGCATGGATCTAATTATTGGAGCTAGTTTTCCTAACAAATTAGCACACCGGATGACACCGAAAGAGAATGAAGAGTTGAATAGAAAAGTGCAGGAATTGTTGAGAAAGGGTTTGATCAAAGAAAGCTTAAGTCCATGTGCAGTTTCTGTTGTGCTTGCACCTAAGAAGGATGGAGAACAGAGGATGTGTACAGATTCTAGAGCCATAAACAAGATCACGATGAAGTATATATTTCCTTTGGATGGATGCCATAATGGATTGCTTGAGTGGAGCTAAATATTTTACCAGGATAGACTTAAAGAGAAAATATCATCAGATCAAAATCAGAGAAGGAGATGAGTGGAAAAAAAAATTGAAGAAAATGAAGGATTGTATGAGTGGTTGGTGATGCCTTTTGGATTGAAAAATGCACCGAGTACTTTCATGAGGTTAATGAATGAGGTATTGAAGAAATTATTGGGTAAGTTTGTGATTGTTTACTTGGATGACATCTTGATTTTCAGTAAGAATAGAGAAGAAAATTTGTTGCATATCAGAAAAGTTTTATAGAGGTTGAGAGAAGAGCAGTTGTTGATAAACATTAAGAAGTGTAGTTTCATGGGGGAAGAATTGGTATATCTGGGATTTATGATATTTGTGGATGTATTGAAGATGGATCCTAAGAAGGTAAGAGCAATTGTTGAGTGGCCTACACTAGATAGTATTGGAGAGGTAAAGATCATTTCATGGATTGGCTAGTTTCAACTGAAAGTTCATTAGGAATTTTAGTTCTATTTGTAGTCCTATGATAGAAACAATGAGAGGAGATAGGAAGGATTTTAGATGGACATCTGGAGCAAACCGAAGTTTTGAGTTGTTGAAGAAAAAGGTGACTGAGCAGCCTTTGTTGGATTTACCATATTTCAATAAGGTATTTCAAGTAGACTGTGGTGCAAGTGGAAGTGTAATTGGAGCAGTATTGAGTCAAGAAGGGAGACCAATAGCTTACTTAAGTGAGAAATTAAATGATTCTAGGAGAATATATTCAGTGTATGACCAAGAATTTTATGCCATAGTCCAAGCCTTGAGGAAGTGGAGACATTATTTGTTGCCTAAGGAGTTTGTGTTGTTTACAACTCATCAAGCATTGCAATATTTGAATAGTCAAGGTAAGTTGAATCAAAGACACATGAGATGGGTGGAGTTCCTACAGAGTTATACTTTTGTTTTGAACTATAGGAGTGGAAAGTCAAATAGAGTTGCTAATGCTTTAAGTAGGAGAAGGAATTTACTAACAGAGATGAGAGTGGAAGTATTAGAATTTGATGAATTGAAGAACTTGTATGAGGAAGACCCAAATTTTGTAGAACCTTGGAGAGCTTGCAAAGAACCAGCTTCAGAGGATAGAAGCTAGTGGTTGGACTATTTCATTCAAGAGGATATGTTGTTCTGAGGCAATCACTTGTGTACACCTCATATTTCAATGAGGGATAACTTGGTGAAGGAGAAGCATCGTGGAGGAATGTTAGGACACTTTGGAATTGATAAGACAGTAGCATTGGTAAGTGAGAATTACTTTTGGCTATAGATTCATAAGGATGTTAGGAAATTTGTGCAAAGTTGCAAAGTTTGTCAAGTTGCAAAAGGGAGTAGTTAGAATGTTGGGTTGTATATGCCTTTGACAATTCTGAAGAGACCTTGGGAGGATATCAACATGGATTTCATACTTGGTTTGTCTAAGAAACAAAGAGGTAATGATTCTGTATTTGTAGTAGTGGAATCTTTATCTAAAATGGAACATTTCATACCTTGTAAGAAGACAACATATATAGTACATGTAGCAAACTTGTTTTTTAGAGAAGTGGTTAGTTTGCATGGATTACCTAGGAGTATAGTTTCAGATAGGGATACAAAATTTGTTGGTTACTTTTGGAGAACACTTTAGAAAAAGTTGAAGACAAACTTGAAGTTTAGTTCTACATTTCACCCATAGACAGATGGATAGACATAGGTAGTGAACAAGAGTTTAGGGAATTTGATGAGATGTTTGGTTGTAGAGAAAACCATAAGTTGTGATTTAGTCCTTGCACAAGTATAATTTGCTTACAATAATTCAATAAATAGGAGTACATGAAAGACACCTTTTGAGATTGTTATTGGATTTCATCCTAGAGGTATATAAGAATTGAGAGATATCGGTATGGAAGGTAAATAGAGTGCAAAAGAAGAGGAATTTGTGAAACATATGAAGAAAGTGCATACTCAAGTGAAACAACAGTTGGAAGATATGAACAAGAAGTATAAGGAGAGAGTAGATGAGAAGAGGAGACATAACAAGTTTGAAGTTGGAGATGAGGTGATGGTGTATTTGAGAAAGGAGATATTTCTAGTTGGAACATACAACAAGTTAAAGATGAGGAGGTTTGGACCTTGTAGGATTTTGAGGAAATTTGACTCAAAAACTGCATATGAAGTAGAGTTACTAGATGTCATGGGTATATAACCTATATTCAACGTTGCAGACATAAACTAGTACCATGAGGCAGAATTCAGGGAAGACAGTGAAGTAAGGTTGGAAAACTAGTTTCCTAAGCAACAGTTGAATGAGATTGAAGAGATTTTGGATGTTAGAAATGGGAGTAAGACTCGTGGAAGAAAATACAAAGAATATCTTGTGAAATGGAAAGACATACTAGTTGAGGATTATTCTTGGATTTATTAGGCTAAGGTAGACCGACTTGGTTTTAATTTAGCCCCAAAAAAGTGAGGGACTCCCTTTTCATTAACCCCGGATGTTTGATACAGGAGCATCCTTGGTTCTTGGCAATCTTGCATCAACCAAAAATATTTTATTTTAGTTTTATTCTTATTTTGTTTTTGCTCAGTTCATCTTGGTGGATTCATCATCTTTTCTCATTAGACCCTATGGATCTTTGTGTACATTGTGGGCATGTTCATTTTCCTTATTCTAAGATTTGGGCATGATTGGATCTTTCTCCGGCAAGTTATCGCTTCCTAAATTCCTGTAAGGAAAGCCAAGGTGCGGAAACAACTCTCCTAATGTCAAAACTGCAGGGAAGAATGGAGATACTCTTTAAAATTTACAATTACAACCCAATTAAGATGCACTTGAAATAGATAACAAAAATAGAGAAATAGACAAACATAGATGAACACCAGATCTACATGGAAAAATCCTTACAGGAGAAAAAACCCACCACACCAAGAGAAATCACTTTGTATTACAGTAATGGAGATTACATACCAATATTAGAATTATCTTTTTGATGTCATTTTACAACAACATTCACCATGAATAGACTTGTATAGGAACCTTCAAGTTACAGTCTTTACAGAATAGAATTCATCCACTGATTATACAACCACACAACAATCCATCGATTCAACCAACTGATCATAAATTGTGATTAGAGAGTATATCCATGTCGCCCCTGTCTATCAAGCTTCCTCTCAGTAATGGCTACAATAGTCCAACTACTAGCGGTTCCCATTCGACTTCTCCTATTGGTCGAATACCAACCATGTAGATGGTCATCGCTCAGTTAGAGGAATTCAAACTTTGTTGGCATCTCGGTGAGACACCAATAGTGTCTCGCCGATGCCACAAAGTCTTCATATTGATATCGGCATAGATTCCACCAGTTGGAAAAATGATATATCGAACACCTTGAGTCATACCGAATCCATCGACATCCAATGCATCTCTATCGGCAAGAGATTCCTCATTGGCAAGATATTTTACCGAGCTTCACATGTTGCATCGACTTTAGTTTGCCATCGGTGAGACATACTGCTCTCGCCAAGACCTTCCACCGAGTCTCCTTACATTACACCGAAGCATCCACTAGTCGACGAGAATCATCACTTTTTCCAGGAGATCATACCGAGTCATTAAGGGTTATACTGAAATGTTCAACATTCAGCAAGACATACCACTTTCGCTAGGAGATCATACCAAAGTCTCAAGGTTACTCCAAAGTTTTCACAAGTCATACCGAGCTCCAATCACCAATTGGCAAGACTCTACCTCTTTCATTGAGATGTTACTCTGAAACCTCTAGTCATACCGAGCACCAAGCAACAATCGACAAGACAAATGTTCATCACTTAGACTTCACACTAAGACCCCTTTAGATATCCCGATGACTTCAATGCAAAACCATTCGGCAAGACATCTCTTCATCGCTGAGACTTCTTCTTGAATCCCTTTGAGTTACCCTGAGTGAAAACAGTCGGTGAGACATTCCATTGTCGATAAGAGCTCATAGCGAACCTCTAAGACTCTCCTCAAAAGCTTCAACACTAAAAACACTGTTGGTGAGACATATTACTTTTGATAAGACTTCTCACCGAGCTGCCATAAGTTATCTCGATGACTCCATTGTATACACGTTCGAAAAGACTTCTACAAGGTCACAATGACCTGTTCAAAACATTAGATCCAAAGTTGCTAGTCAGCCAAACCCAAAGCATGTCACACCAACTTGGCTCCAATGGAGGTTACAGCCTGTGATGATTAAGGCATATTTCCAACAATCTCCCACTTGACGAAGATCACACAGGCACGTCCAGAGCACAACAAAATTACTTACATCCATGGGCACTGAGGCTCATTGAACTGGCACACCACCTGAACTTGTCTGTGATCACTAGCTTCGTCAATGCATCAGCAACATTCTCCAGAGTATCAACCTTTTCCAAACTGACCTTTCCATCCTCTACCATATCCTGTACAAAGTGATACTGCATGTCTATATGTTTTGTTCTGGCATGGAAAGTAGTGTTCTTTGTCAGAAAAATTGCACTTTGACTATCATAGAAAATAGTTATTTGCCCTGCATCAAAACCAATGTTAGAACATAAATGTTTCAACCAAATTGCTTCTTTACAAGCATGTGTAGCTGCCATGTATTCAGCCTCCGTAGTGGACAAAGCAACTACATCCTACCGCTTACTCATCCAACTCCTTGCACCACCATTCATCATGAAAATGTATCCACTGGTGGACCTTCTACTGTCAATGTCCCCTACCCAATCAGAATGCACATAGCCTTGAATACTGAGAGTCCTCTATGATTCAATCAAGTTCCCATGGTAACACAAAGAAAAATATGAAGTTCCCTTCAAATATTTGAAAACTCTCTTTACAACTTCCCAATGTGTCCTACCAGGATTAGCCATAAACTGACTAATAACTCCCACTACTTGGGTAATGTCTGGCCTTGTACAGACCATTGCATACATGAGACTGCCAACTGCACTACCATAGGGTACACTGGTCATGTCCTCCATCTCAGTAGGATATTTTGGACAATCTTCAACAGATAACTTCGTTCCCTACAAGACTGGAACAACTAGCTGCTTGCAATCATTCATGCTAAATCTCTCTAAAACAGTCCTGATATACTTACTCTAACTAAGCCAAAGTTTTCTATTCTTCCTATCCCTGGTTATCTCCATCCCCAAAATATACCTTTCTATATCAAGATCTTTCATTTCAAACTTAGCAAACAATTGAGACTTAAGATCAGAAATCATTTGTTTACTATTGCCTATGAACAACATATCATCAACATAGAGAGCAATAATAAGCACTCGATCAATTTCAGCTTTATAATAGACAAAATGATCAGATTTTGATCTCACAAATCCCAAAGACAATACAAAAGTATCAAATTTCTGGTGCCACATTCTAGGTGACTACTTTAACCCATACAAAGAATTTTTTAACTTGCACACCAATTTTTCTTTACCTTTTTCAACAAAGTGCTCAGGCTGAGACATATAGATTTCTTCTTCAAGATCACCATGAAGAAATTTTGTCTTCACATCCATCTATTCGACCTCTAAGTCATACCCTACTGCAAGTGACAAAATAAATCTAATGGATGTCAGCTTAGCTACAGGAGAAAATATTTCCTCATAATCAATTCCCTCTACCTAGGAATAACCCTTTGCAACCAATCTTGCCTTGTACTTTTCCACACTGCCATCTAGACCAATCTTCTTCTTGAATACCCATTTGTAGCCCACAAATTTTCTACCTTTAGGAAAGGGCACCAGACTCTAGGTATCATTCTTTTCTAATGATGCCATTTCTTCTTTCATAGCTTCCAACCAAGAGTCTGAATCGAACATTTTAATTGCCTCTTTTATAGTCCTAGGCTCATCAATGCTAGAAATAAAAGCATAGGAACAAGTTGAATCTATCAAAGAGAACCCATACCTATCTGGTTGTTTTCTTTCACGGGTTGACCTCCTCACTGGCTGAGGCTGAGGTTGTTCTTCTTCTTTCAAACTTTTAGAACTACTTGAGCTCTCCTCAGTTTCAGGGACATTTTGAATTTTCAATTCCTCTTTCTCTGGTGTTGGAGGAATTAAAGCTACATTCTTTTTGTTTTTAGACTTTATCTATGACTATAGATCCAAGGTAGAAGGCTTTAGCTCATAGAAGATTACACTTCTACTATATACAACCTTCTTTGTAACAGGATTCCAAAGCTTGTATCCTTTTATGTTAGCACTATAACAAATAAAAATACATTTGAAAGCCTTGTTCTCCAGCTTAGATCTTTTCTCATTTGAAACATATGCATATGCTTCATAGCCAAAGACTTGAATATGTCTAAGAAAGGGATTCTTACTAGACCATGCTTCCAAAGGTGTTTTATCAACAAGAGCAGAGTTTGGAGAACGATTTATTAGGTAACATGCAGTAGATATAGCCTTAGCCTAGAACTTCTCCTCCAAGCCAGCACTACTGAGCATACTTCATGCTCTCTTGATGCAGAGTGAGCAGGGAAGCACACCAATCTCAGATGGCATAAGTTCTTTATGAGTGCTTCTCTCAAATATACTCTTATCAACACACCATCAAATCACTATCCTTCTATAAGGAAAATCAACCCACCAATGGTTTTTAAATATCATAGTTTTAAAGGACTTATAATCACTTGAAACATGCTCTAATAGACCACAATCATAATACCATAGCCATGATCAGCACTTAGGAAACCCCATGAATTCATTCCTCAACTAGTAGGCCTCTTTACCCCCAATGCTTGTAGCACTGCCTGGTAGGATAGTCCAATTAATTATCACCCACAAACCTTTATCTGATGTAAACTACTATTTTTAGGAAAGTATCTTATGCCTCTACAAGGCCACAAAATCTTACTTCTTGATAGTGGTTGGAAAAGCAACCATGGACCAACCTATCGATGTCCTCAAGAGGCCTAATTGAGTGCACTTGACTAGTTTTTGATTAACTAGGCTCACCCCTTCTCCCCAAAGACTTTTTTCAAACTCCTACAGGCTACTTACAACCATTTCAATCATTTCCAAGTGCCACCTTGAAGAAAAATCTCTCAAAGCAAGCAAAACTCAGATTTTTTCTTTACAAGCTAGGCCTGTCACATGAAGATACCAGGCCTAGATCAGTTTGTAACTTTCTGCACACATTTATCCATTCTCCAAAACATTGAGAAGATGAAAAAATATATAAATACCTTCCATCCCACAAGAAATTGCAAATATACACTGTGGGAGTGGAAGATAGAAGCATTTTTTGGCCAAGCCCTAGTTTTGAGGGTTTTTTGACCTGTTGCTACTAAAATGAAGATATCTCCACTTATACTCAATGAAAATTAACCAAACCACTTTCAAATGAAAGCTGAGACTCTCCTCTTTCCAACCATAATAGGGTTAATCTCGTATAGGTTGTACCACACGTTTTAGCAGCAAATTTACACACATAAATTTCTAGAAAATAGCCATTTTTTCATTAGAACTTTAAAAAAAAATGATTCAACAACCATGCTTCGACCATGAGAGGCTTATTTAACATCCAAAAACCCTTCCCAACATCCTCCAACTAAAATTTTAATTAGTTGGATGTTGGAAACCAACTTTTTACCAATTAGACCCCTAATTTCCTAGTTTTGTACTTTTAACAATTTGTTGACAATAAGTACATTATTATGCAACCTTTTGTATTTTTAGAACTAAATAACATAAAATACCCCTAATTAAATCATTAATGGGCTCAAATGCCTTATTAAATCATGAAATGACTCAAATAACCCCTATTTTCCTAATGCCTTTGTTGATGTTGAATTTCGAAAATGTGTGTATTGGGTGCTCCTGCACCATACACCCTGACTTAAAATTCTTCCAAGTCTCTTGGAGGTCTTCATCTGCAAAAAAATTGGATCTCCAACATCTGATGCTCCTTTCCTTTCCTTGTAGATGCTTCATCTTGACCTTTGGCTTAGTTTTTTCAATGATCAACAATCCTTTGCTTGCATTGATTCCTTGAACCTACACTATCAAACTCAGACCTGCACTTACACACCCCATCCAACTACTCTCAACATTCTCAACATGTCTATTCAACACCTCACTAATCTCTTCACCTTTCATCTTGAATTTAGGCTTGTCCTTCATCAACAAAAATATCAACACAAGGAAGCAACATAGGACTCCCTTCATCCTCTGCCTTCTAACTTCTTTCTTCACAACCTTCCTTAGCTTTCCCATACAAAAAACAACCTGTACAGTAGCATACACCTGCCACGCAAACTCTAACCAATCCATTTCACTTTCTTTCTTCTCCATCACAATTGGAGACTACTCAAATTCCTTTTCTCTAGCCTTCACTAGGCCATTCACCAACAACTGTTTCCCATTAGTTCCTTTCAGTTCTAAAACCTCAGTCATTCTCATTTGTTCATCCTATTCACCATTCAAGGTGACTCTAACATGCTCATCATCTACACACTCTTCTACAAATGCACTTACTATCATTTGAAATTATTTTTCACTTACTATCTCTTCTTCTTCCCTATCTTGTTCTTCATCCATGAAGCCTTCATTAGCATCTTCAAAGTCATCTTCTTTTTCCTTCATCTTCTTGGTATCTTCAAGTTCCTTTACCATCAGTTTGTGCATCAACATCACTGCCTCATTTACCTCTATATCTTTTGATATACAATCCACTGTGTCTACAACCTTTGTCTTCTTTCCATCTGCATTTTCCTTTAGGGGACACTCCACTGCCCCAATCATGATCTTTTCATCCTTTTCAAGCCTTTCATGGCTTTCTCCAACCTGCCACTTGTCTTGACTGTCTCCATACCCTTTTCCTTCATACTATCAGCCTTCAAGATCTTTGTAACATCAGATCTTTCATCTTTTCTCCTCACACACATCTGCTGGACCTTATTTCTTCCATTATCTATCTCATGCTGCTTTCCATCTATTCTTTCTCCCTTAGCATTCCCAATCTTCAAGGATTCACTGTCATCAAATCTTCCATCAACATGCACCTACTGTGACTCATCTCCTCTGTAATTATCATCCATTTGCTGCTTCTCTTTACTTTGTCCTTCCCATGGACATTGCTTTCCATCTTCACATACCTCACTAGGCCTCCCTTGCCTCTCCATTGATGTCTATCTTTCACTTTTATTATTTTCTTTTTGAGGGATCTTTGTCCCAAATGATATTTTGTCAAAAATCACTGTACCAAACATGTCCTTTGGTACCTTTACCTTATCCTCTTGCACCTGCAAAATTTATGTCCTTCCTTTTTCTTCATCATACATTCTATCCTTTTCTTGTGCTCTCAAGGCATTCTCATCTCTAACCTTCACTAACTTTGTCTCCTCTTGCTCCAAAAACTCTCTTTTTCCACACATGCCTATCCTCCTTTGTGTCCCTTCTTCCTACAAAAAACTCAAGGTGTACCTTTTCCCATCCTTTTCAATTGTATACACATTAAGTCTCCCATCATGTATAGCAAATCTATCAAATTTCCAAACCCTTCCTAGTCTCATATGACAATCCCTTATAGGCATAATATCACATAATAGAACATCTTTATAAGGACCAATTTGAAAATCTACAAATGCTTGCTCTCTAACCACAACATGTTGACTATCATTTACCGAATATGCCTTGTAAGGTGATTCATGTTTTAGCCTTGTCAAATGAAAATTTTCAACCATTTCTTCTGAAACTACATTATCCAATGAACCTGAATCAATTAGTACCTTACATACCTTACCTCTGCAGTTGCATTTGGTTTGGAAAAGTGCATTCCTCATTTGTTCTTCTTTCTCATCCAACCTTCTAAAGTCCATTGTATGTTATATCTTCAAATGATTCAAGCCAAATGATTCTTCAATCTTGAATAGATCTAATTCCTCACTTTGATACCACTCTGATGTAGAGTGAGCAAGGAAGCACACCAATCTCAGATGGCATAAATTCTTTATGAGTGCTTCTCTCAAATATACTCTTATCAACACACCAAGGGTTTTTGAATATCATAGTTTTAAAGGACTTATAATCAATTGAAACACGATCTAATAGACCACAATCATAATACCATAGCCATGATCAGCACTTAGGAAACCCCATGAATTCATTCCTCAACTAGTAGGCCTCTTTACCCCCAATGCTTGTAGCACTGCTTGGTAGGACAGTCCAATTAATTATCACCCAAAAACCTATATCTAATGTAAACTACTATTTTTAGGCAAGTATCTTATGCCTCTACAAGGCCACAAAATCTTACTTCTTGACAGTGGCTGGAAAAGCAACCATGGACCAACCTATCAATGTCCTCAAGAGGCCTAATTGAGTGCACTTGATTGGTTTTTGATTATCTAGGCTCACCCCTTCTCCCCAAAGCATTTTTTAAAACTCCTACAAGCTACGTACAACCATTTCAATCATTTCCAAGTGCCATCTTGAAGAAAAATCTCTCAAAACAAGCAAAACTCAGATTTTTGCTTTACAAGCTAGGCCTATCACATGAAGATACCAGGCCTAGATCAGTTTGTAACTTTCCCGTCACATTTATCCATTCTCAAAAACATTGAAAATATGAAAATATACATAAATTCCTTCCATCCCACAAGAAATTTCCAACTAAACACCGTGGGAGTGGAAGATAGAAGCATTTTTTGGCCAAGCCCTAGTTTTGAGGCTTTTTTGACCTGTTGCTGCTAAAATGAAGATATCTCCACTTATACTCAATGAAAATTAACCAAACCACTTTAAAATGAAAGTTGAGACTCTCCTCTTTCCAACCATAATAGGTTTTAGCTCGTACAGGTCGTACAAAGGTTGTACCACACATTTTAGCAGCAAATTTACACACAAAAATTTCTAGAAAACAACCACTTTTTCATTAGAACTTAAAAAAAATGATTCAAAAACCATGCCTCAACCATGAGAGGATTATTTAACATCCAAAAACCCTTCCCAACATCCTCCACCTAACAATTTTAATTAGTTGGATGTTGGAAACCAACTTTTTACCAATTAGACCCCTAATTGCCTAGTTTTGCACTTTTAACAATTTGTTGACAATAAGTACATTATTATGCAACCTTTTGTATTTTTAGAACTAAATAACATAAAATACCCATAATTACATCATTAATGGGCTCAAATTCCTTATTAAATCATGAAATGATTCAAATACCCCTATTTTTCTAGTGCCTTCGTTGATGTTGAATTTCAAAAATGTGTGTATTGGGTGCTCCTACACCATCTCTCCATCACTGTCCTATTGAACCTTCCTAAAACTCCATTTTTCTTTGGAGTATAAGGTGTAGTATTATATATTTTAATCCCATGGCCTTTACAGTATCTTTCAAATTCATCAGAACAAAATTCACTGCCATTATCAGTCCTTAAGCATTTTATTTTTCTAGTAGTCTGATTTTCTACAAGGTTTTTAAATTCCTTAAATCGACTGAACACTTGGAATTTACCTTTCAAAAAATATACAAATTCTCTTCTTGAATAATCATCAATAAATGACACATATTATCTTAATTTAGACAAAGAAGGAACATTCACTAGACCAAACACATCCGAATGAATATAATCTAGCAGACCAGAAGATTTATGAGGACTGTCATAAAAAGAAACACAGTGCTGTTTTTCATATATAAAATATTCATAAAATTAAAATTCGAGATTACAATCATCAAGCCCCTCAACCAAGTTTTTATTCTTCAAGGTTTTTAAACCTTTTTCTCCTATGTGGCCTAGCCTATGATGCTAGAGCATAGTCTTTTCTACTGGAAGTTTTACTTCCATAGAGTTTACACAATTAGGAACATTTCCCTCTTTACCTCCATGAGTAGCTTTCTGTGACTTTATAGAGAAACTATTTCATTGAATAGCCTATGCATTCAACTTGTATAGAGTACCAATTTGAGCACCTCTAGCTAGCACCATTGAACCTCTAGTCATCTTGCAGCCATTTCCAGAGAATGTGACTTGTACTCCAATATCATTCAGCTTACTGACAAAAATAAAATTTTGAGCCAAACATGGTATATGCATCACATCCTTGATTCCCTTTACTTTTCCATCAGGGAATTGGATTCTGAATCTTCCACGGTCAACAATTTCCAAAGTTGAATCACTTGCTAAGTACACCTTTCCACCATTGTATTCTTCATACTACGTGAACCAATCTCTATGAGATGTCATGTGAAAAGATGCTCTAGAATCAATCAGCCAGACATCATCTGATGCCTATGTAGCCAAGGTAGCAATGAAGGCATCTGAATCACCCTAAGAAGACTCATTATCAGAAGAACTCTTCTTCTTCTTTTTCTCCTCTTTGCAATCCTTTCAGACATGACTAGGTTGCCCACAATTCCAATATTTCACCTTGGACTTCTTTCCAGGAGACTTTGATCTCCCTTCTGATTTCAATTTTGATTTCTTGTCCTTCTTCTTGCCTTTCTCTTTCGATCTTCCTCTGACAACAAGAGCTTCCTTCGCCATCTCAGAAAATTTCCTTCTCATCTCTTCTAATAGCAAAGAACCAACAACATCTTCCATCTTGAACTTCGATGTTGTACTCCCAATAGCCATCACTAGATGATCCCAAGAGTCTGGAAAAGAACACAATAGAAGCATACAATGATCCTCTTCTTCAATTTTCACACCAACAAATGTTAATTGAGCAATCAACATATTAAATGCGTTCAAATGATCAGCTATAGACCCTCCTTCCTGCATTCTCAAAGAGTACAACTTCTTCCTTAGGAACAGTTTATTCACCAAGGACTTCCCCTGATAAATAGATGCTAGTTTTGTCCACAAAGAGGTTGCAGTCTTTTCTTCATGCACATTCAGAAGAACAAAGTCTGCAAGATAGAGCCTTATTAACCCTTTTGATTTTCTATCTACTAGGTCCCAATCCTCTTGCTTCATGGTCTGAGGTTTAGTTCCAGACACTGCAAGCTACAAATCATGATCAACTAGAAGATCTTCCATTTTGAGTTTCCACAACTCAAAATTGCTGCCATTGAATTTCTCTATTTCCATGTTTCCTGACATCCTAGCCATCTCAATCTGTAATTAGAATTAAAAAAATGTACAAGACTCCCACTAAACAAGATTGACACAAAAAATCTAACGTACCCACAAGGAAAACACAACTGGCCAGGCTCTGATACCACTTGTAAGGAAAGCCGAGGTGTGAAAACAACTCTCCTAATGTAAAAACCTTAGGGAAGAATGCAGATACTCTTTAAAATTTACAATTATAGCCCAATTATGATGCACTTGAAACAAATAACAGAAACAGAGAAATAGACAAACACAGATGAACACCAGATTTACGTGGGAAAACCCTTACGGGAGAAAAACCCACCACACCAAGAGAAATCACTTTGTATTACAGTAATGGAGATTACATACAAATATTAGACTTATCTTTTCTATGTCATTTTACAGCAACATTCACCATGAACAGACTTGTATAGGAACCTTTAAGTTATATTCTTTACAGAATAAAATTCATCCACTGATTATACAACCACACAACAATCTGTCGATTCAACCAACTAATCACAAACTGCGATCACAGAGTATATCCATGTCACCCAAGTCTATCGAGCTTCCTCTCAGTAATGAATGCAACAGTCCAACTGCTAGCGGTTCCCATTCGACTTCTCCTATTGGTCGAATACTAGCCATGTAGATGGTCATCGCTTGATCAGAGGAATTCAAACTTTGTTGGCATCTCGGTGAGACACCAACAGTGTCTCACCGATGCCATAAAGTCTTCATATCGATATTGGCATAGATTCCACTAGCCGACAAGATGATATAGCAAACAACTTGAGTCATATCGAATCCATCAACATCCAATGCATCTCTATCAGTAAGAGATTCCTCATCGGCAAGACATTTTACCGAGCTTCACATGTTGCATCAACTTCAGTTCGCTATCGGTGAGACATACTATTCTCACCAAGACCTTCCACTGAGTCTCCTTACATTACACTGAAGCATCCACCAATCGGTGAGACTCATCGCTTTCACCAGGAGATCATACCAAGTCATTAAGGGTTATACTGAAACGTTCAACATTCGACAAGACATACCACTTTCGCTAGGAGATCATATCGAAGTCTCAAGGTTACTCTAAAGTGTTCACAAGTCATACTAAGCTCCAATCACTAGTCGGAAAGACTCTACCTCTTTCACTGAGATGTTACTCTAAAACCTCCAGTCATACCGAGCACCAAGCAATAGTCAGCAAGACAAAAGTTCATCGCTCAGACTTCACACTAAGACCCCTTTAGATATCCCGATGACTTCAATCCAAAACCGTTTAGCAATACATCTCTTCATCGCTGAGACTTCTTCAAAAAGCCCTTTGAGTTACCCTGAGTGAAAATGGCTAGTGAGACATTCCATTGTCGATAAGAGCTCATAGCGAACCTCTAAGACTCTCCCCGAAAGCTTCAACACTAAAAACGCTATTGGCGAGACATATTACTTTTGATAAGACTTCTCACCGAGACGCCATAGGTTATCCTGATGACTCCATTGTATACATGTTCAACAAGACTTCTGGAAGGTCACAACAACCTATTCAAAAAATAAGATCCAAAGCTGCTAGTCGGCCAGACCCAAAGCATGTCACACCGACTTGGCTCCAATGGAGGTTACAACCTGTGATGATTGAGGCATATTTCTAACAATTCCATGGCAGTTTCTTAAGTTGGCACCAAAATAGTTTTCAAGCCTATCAATTAAATTGATCATTTGTGGATCATTCTTGTGGCTTGTGGATCTCAATGGTGTAATTCTAAGTGTTTTTTGGAGCATCTCTGACCTTCCTTATAGGTCCACACTTCATTCTATGCACTTGATAGAGTAATTCAAATTTGGGGCTGACTTATTCATGCACATGTTACATTTCCTTTCCTTGGTTAATTTAATGATCTTTGGCCAATGCAGATGTTTCTAGAATCGCAGATATAGTATAAAGCTTGTAATCAATCATTAGAATAAGGTAGTGGAGTTAGTAGTTGATTGAGTAGATTAAAATTGATCCAAATTGTAAGAGTTCAACTCACATATAGGAGCATATTGGAATGTTGTAATATTGAACATGTTATATCAGGCCTGTGAGTTGAATCTGTAGACCAGGATGTTGCCACCCGAATGTAAGTAAGATTTTATTTAATGAACATATTGGCATCTAAATTTTCCTCCATATTTTGTGTTGCTTTTGTTGTGTTACTCTTGCTGCATGGTCTGGATAGTTCTCTCTAAGGACCCTCCTACCATGGCTGCGTCATTGAGTTGCAAGTCTTTGTTGGTCATCTTTGTAGTCAGTGGAGGATGAAAGATTTATTTCAATATAGAAAGAAAATGGTGAAGTTCATGCATACATAACCTTTGAGTTATGGTGTGTGGATTTATTCTGCTTTTTCCGAGTAGTTTTCCAGTGGATTATCTATTATTAGAATTGGAATGATAGATTTTTGGTTAGTTTCATTGTTGTGGTTACTATCAATCAAAGTCATGGTTTTGATGCTTTTCCTAACCTTAATCACTATTCCTCAGAGTTCTATAACCTTTTCATAGAGTTCTAAATTTTCATAACTTCTTGATTCCTTGACTTGGTTCACTTTATTGAGTTGCAAGTCTTTCTTGGTCATCTTTGTAGTTGGTGTGTCAGAAGTTTCAAAAACTTCCAAACTTCAGACTTTGGTTCTAAGGTTCCAAGTTTCAGTGACCACACAACATTGTGGACTTATCTTTCCTTTCAAAGGTGCTGCCATCTAAAATTTCATTGAGTGCTATGCATGGACTAACCTTGAGTTGTCTTTGTAGGAATTTGTCTTTCGTGGTCATCTTTGTAGTTAGTAGGTTGGAGGTTTCAAAAACTTTGAAACTTTAGAATTTAGTTCTAAGTTTCCAAGTTTTAGCAACCACACGACATTATGGACCTATCTTTCCTTTCAAAGGCATCGTCACTTGAAATCTCATTGAATGCTATGTACAGACTAAGCTTGAGTTGTGTTTTCAGGAATTTGTCTTTCTTGGTCATCTTTGTAGTTGGTGGGTTGGAGGTTTTGAAAACTTCAAAACTTTAGAATTTGGTTCTAAGGTTCCAAGTTTCAGTGACCACGCAACATTATGGACTTATCTTTCCTTTCAAAGGCATCATCATCTAACATCTCATTGAATGCTATGTATGAAATAAACTTGAGTTGTCTTTTTCAGAATTTCAAAAAGCATGCAGGTTTAAAGGCTATCTTTTTGAGGAATGAAATTGAATGCCACGTTTAATGCACATCCTACCAAAAATAATGACATAAGTGGGTGGAAAAGTTTTGGGAATTTGTGCTCATGCAGAGTGGAATTCAAAATGACTGGTTTGACATTAAACACATGTCTTGTTGATGACATAACTTGAGGTGGCAAAAATTTTGCTAAGTTTTTCAATTGCATTTCCTTCTTCTGCAATCTATTCTTCCAGGTGTTTGTGTGTTTCTTTATGTGTTGGGAGTTCATGTAGTCCATAATTAGAAATTTTTAGCTCGGCGTAAGGGATATAAATCTCAAACCTTTTAAGTTAGAAGAATTTTGGGCATGCCTGAAGAGTGACGAGAAGTCTAAGTTGGATATAAAATTGTTAGAAAGTCAGCTATCTCATGCTAGAGGTTTCTAGAAGTTGTGTTGAGTGTGGACCTAATAACTACATGTGCGAGAAGGTACATTCTAGAGACATGGGAAATTAAAGCTGCAAACGAGACTAATATTGCAGAAATTTCTCCTAAAGCCATTTCCTGTGCATTGAGGATTCTAGAAAGGGAACCTGTAGAAGACATGTCTTTCGCAGTGGCAAGTGAATTTTTCAAAGAAAATGAAGACTGGTGTAAGAAATCCAAGGCCAAAACCTGGTTGAAGTCTGAAAGGAAAGGTAAGTCACAACTATTGACTAAACTCAAAAGACTGCATTTTAAGGATGAAATTGAAAATGCTATTGATTTATTGCACCACATTGTTGGGAATGCACAAGTTGAGTTATTTGAGGATTGGATGTGTTGGTTTATCTTGATAATATATGATGAGAACATTTTCATTGACTAGGTTGAAGTTATTTGCTTCCATTTGAATGAGCAATTAATTAATTTCCATAAGACTGCTACTTTTTGTATGTTTTCTTTCTTGACATACATTGTAGCTAGTCAGAGGTCCTTTTGGCTTGGGTTGGAGCTGCAAGGAACCCCATCTTAGGAATTCTTTCCCGTGTATAAATTATTTTCTCAACTTTGAATGGAAATCTAGAAATACGCCTTTCCCCTGAATTGATTTCTCTTGTATCAAAATTTAGAATTTTTTATATCCAATTTGATAAGTTTTCCCATCTGAGAATAGGGGGTTTTGAGAAAGACCCATTGAAATTATCTTGATATCCTGAAGATTTATTGATATTTTTGGAAGTTTTTCGACAAATGTCCATGGTTAATATTAAGTATATGAACATGGGGAAATGAGGGTATGCCTTCCCATTGGAAACCCCTTCTTTTACGTGCAAAACAAACCAGGTGGTCAGGAGTGTTGAAGGAGTTCTCAAGGAATATAACCTCCAGTATCTATCTATTAGAGCTAATTTTGATAGTAAGGGATTTGTGAAGTAGAATCTCCATGGAGGGAGATTATATTGGCATCACCCATCCATCAAAGATTTCTGGGAAGATTGTGTTGATGAGAACAAAGTTTTGAGATGAGATTATGTGAGGCTAATGCTAAAAGAAACACTATATTTCGATCTGTCATTTTAGATTCTTGAAAATGTAGCTAAGGATTCAACAAGCATAGATCTTGGATATGAAAAATTTCTAATAAATTCCACCCTAGGGTTGATTGGAGCCAAAGTGAAATTTCAAATATGAGGGTGCATGCTGCCCTAGTGCTTAAAAGAACCCAAGATTGGTTGGATGGGAAATGGTGGCAAGTTTTTGGTCCTGTTTAGGAACCTAAGTCATCATATAAGAATGAATAGGGGTCTACGCAAGCATCTAGTGTAAGTGTATCATTAGGGAAAACCTCTATTAGGTCCTCTAGTGAAAATTCTCAGTTAGGAGGTGATGGTGATAGGCCAAAAGAAATGGTTAAGTTGAAGACCATCTGTGAATAAGATAGTGTGCTTTCTCCTACCCCTAAGAAGAAGACCAATCAAGAAAAAATTGTGCCTACAGATTCTAAATATATCTTTCAACAGATCACTAAAGATAATATCTTTCCTCCTCTTTCTAAAGTGCCCTCTTCTTTGGATAATAATCCACCTATCACTCCTAGCGCTCCTAAAGAAACTATTAGTGGAAATGAAGATTCTATTCTGGTAGTAGCCTCCCTAGGATGGCTGAAAAAAGAAGTGGAGAAGAAGAGAAAGCATATTCCTACAATGACAATTGGAGTGGAAACAGTCACAAAGTTACTTTAAAGCTCTTCAAAACCTAAGAAAGCTAGGAGGATGTCAAGGATGGTGACTGATGGTACTTCTGGAAATCAAATGTTAGAAATCGCTGAGCCTATGAAGGAGTTAAATGAAGATGAAATAATGAAGGAAAACTACAAAGTCACACATGTTGATATGGGGCCTCCAACAATGGAAGGTGATGTGTACCATACCAATTATTTAGTCATTGTCTTGATTAAAAGAGTGAAAGAACAAAGGAAAGAAAATATAAAACTACAATCTCAAGTCCTTGTGTTGGGTAACTTTATTTCTTCCATGGCCACTCCTCCTACATCTGATGAAGCCTCAACTTCAAGTTCTTAGGTAGAGGGAATTTATGTGCTCACCATACAAAAAATTAAAAATAATTTGAGCTATTCCAGAGCTGCTTGTGAGGGGATCGATAAAATATCTCAAGAGGATATCTTCTTTCTAAATAAATCCGTGCACTTTTACACTTGAGTTATTAACAAGAGGAAGGAGTTAGTAACAAAACTTCAGCAGGTCAGAAAAGATCAAACTAGTCTCTATGTGCTCTCTCAAGAAATGAAACAATTGATTTCTATGGATCAGAAGATATTAATTGGTGAGAAAATTATGAATCATCCCAAGGAGCTAGACCCTTCTTGGTCTGATTCATTGGAATGGAAATTGAATATGTATGATAATCTGGTGAAGGAAATTAATATAACACTTGATCAATATTTTGAAATGTTGGTGGAAATTAAATAAGATTGCCATATTTTGGGAGTGGAAATTACTGATGAGTTTGATGAAATGATTCTAGATATAAAAGAGATCACTTTTTATTTTAGAGAGATATTCAATAAAGAAATAGTTGATCCTGCTACAGTGACATGGGAGTCCTTCTCAAAACTTAGTGGAATGTAGATCCACCTGAAGTCTTATAAATTTGGAGAAGAGAAAAGATTTGAGATGTTGATTGAGTTTGAAATTGCTTTGGGAAAATGGGGAACTAGGTTGCAAATTACTACAATGCTAGGGAGCAAGGACATATTTTCAATTGTTACCAGATATCAAGATTACAGGTCTAGGATGAGGGCACAGGAAAAGGAACTAGAACATGAAGCAGTTGAAGTTATAGAAGATGAAGAAGATGAAGCAAAAAATTGATGTATAGTTATTTTTAGCATTTCATGATACTTTCTTTAATTTTAGTTTTTTTAAGTTAAAGACTATTTTAATTTTTGGGTGCGGTTGTCTTCAAGAAACCATTACCATGTAGACAATTAGTTTATGCTTTAAATATGGATTTGAATGATGTAGTTAGGATCTTTTGGGAAAAAAATTGATTTTCCTTATTAGAGAAAAAACTCTTTTATGCTTTCAAGTTTGTTTTACAGTTATCTTTCAATATAGAAACTCATATGGTGAAGTTCACGCAAACATAATCTTTGCGTTGTGGTGTATGGATTTAGTATGTTTATTTTGAATATCTTTCCAATGGTTATAAATGTTGGTGTTCTAGATGTTTAATAGATTGCATTGCTATCAAATGTTTATCTTTGAATGAATGCTTATGGCAATGGTTGAGTTCAATTAAAGATATTTATTAGTTCTGAAGTGATTCAAGTCTTTGTGCTTTAGTTTATAGTTTAATAATGGCATGCCTTTCAAAGATTTTTGGTTAAAAGCTACATCTATCTTTTCTTTCTAGTTAAAAGCAACTTGAATTTCTATTCATTGCATTTCATAAAAGATAGCTACCACCTTGTAAAATAAGCAGAGAATCAGTATGGAATTTAGGTGATTTGGTTGTTTAAGCTTTTATTGTTTAAGTTGTGTGGATTCCTTTATAAGTTATTTATGTTGAACTATTAGCTTTTGTTACCTTATATGTTATGGATGTTGAATTGTTAGCTTTTGTTCAAAGAATGGATTAATATTCCTTTCAATTATTTATCAAAGATTGTGTGAATGGCAATGCAATAGGAATTTATAAGTAGTGTGATAAGTGTTGTTCTTTAAAAATGATGCAGAATCATATATCAAATTCAATACCATGGAATACAATATAGAATATAAAATATCATCAACTACAGTTTGGAATATGATTCATGAAGTGCAATATAAAATAAAATATCGTGAAGTGTAATGATTCACAATTTCAATTTTCATTGAATACAATATAAAATATCATCAACTACATCTTGGAACAATGGAAACTAATTCATGAATCATGAATTGTAGTATAAATACCTAAAAATGCTAATTCTCTTCCATTTCCAAACAGAGTGAAGGTCCTCAAACTAACATTCATCTTGAGATAAAGTAAAAGAGTTGTCTTGATTCTTAGTCTGCTCTTCATTTTCTTTGACCTATGTCTCAAATTCAACATTCATTGTGTGATTTTTGTCAATGTCATCTATCCTAGTCCCACTACCACTGCTAGAGCCACTAATACTATCCTTTGGAATTGGAGTGTTGCACAACCCAGTCCCTCTCATTTCATATGTGGACCTCTAGATTGCGAGTGTCCTTTCAAAAGAAAAATTAAAGACATTTCATCCTCAAGCAATTTTCCAAATTCTTGTCATGTTTGTTTCATAACTTTGATTTCAAAAACCATAATGTACTAAAAACTCTTTCATCTTCCATCGATCCCAATATCATTGTTTGACATAAATCAACAAGTTTGAAATATTATGTTATCGAACCACACAATATTTCAATCTAACCTAAGTTTTTCCAAACCTTTTTTATTAATCTTGGTTCAAAGGCCTTGTCCACACCCATGGATTTATACTAGTCCCTCATAGCTATTGCAAAACTCATAGATTATTTTCTAAGCTTAGCTTCATTTAAAATTCCTTCTATTTTCTGCTCACTGTATGTTACAATTTTTGAAAATTGTTCAATAAATATTTTTACTTGATCATGAAAATATTTTGGGTTATCTCAGTTTCCCAAAATTGAGGATACACAATACCCATGGCTTCAAGTATTTCATGTCAAGGGAATCTTTCATGAATCTCTGAGGAAAGATATTTTGCAATTTCCTTCAAATTATCATAGAATAGATTTAACAATGCCTTTAAAATATTCCTCATTAACTACTTCTCTGCTAGAGTGCCTGGTTATCTTACATTGGTACATTTGTATCTCATATTCACATACACAGATACATAAGTACCCACTTGCATTAAACTATAAATAATTATTAGGATCATTCAAATAAGTGATTTTCCACAACATGAAATAATTTGGGCCTTCTTGTGTTAGATCTAGATATAGATGATTGAGGGCCAAGCATGCATGTTTATGTAGATTGGCATATTCATTAATATACATAGTTATGTCTTGGGATTTCTTCACAAGATTTTTCATCACATCTAGCATGGGGAGAAGACTAGCTAAAGTCAAGAGTGTCTCTATATCGCTTAACCTATGTAAGAGGTTAGGAGCTTTGTCTACTATGTTGTGATTTTCGTACATCACTCCAATCAAGGATGATATTCTGAAAGAACTCGTTGCACTGGTCCATGCAGGGAGATCCATCTAGTATAGAAATAATTGAGAATCTTGTTTCCTAGTGTTATTCCCTCAGCAAAATTTTGAAATTCTGTGAAAGGTTTGGGACTTCGACAGAAGTATGTGTAGATCTCGTAGACTAGATTTTTGAATTTTGATACTGTAGGAAACTTGCTTACAATTTTGAATACTAAATTCATTATGTGGGCCATGTAGCGAATGCCAAGCATGTATGGTGCACAAGTAGTTTGTAAATTTGTGCAAACACTGGTCTTTTGATCTTGCATCACTGCAGCTCCATCAGCTCCTACACACACCAACTTTTTGGAAATTGTCAACTCATCCATACCTACAATTTTATTCAAAGATTTATTGACTAGTTCAAATAGATTTTGTAATGTTGAACTATCCTTCATTTTATGAACATAGAGAAGATGATCTTGGTGAACATTTCGTTCTACAATATACAAATGCATACAGACCTAAGAAGTATTTTCTACCGTAGTTAATTCATCTAAAGATAATGCAATGAAATTTGACTCTTTTACTTTCTCCTTTAAATCTTCCTTTTGAACTACAACAAGACAATTATCCCATTCCCATCCAATGTTTACTAATCAATGTGAGAAGGGATAGTGAGGAACATTCAAATAAGATAATAAATAAGAATATTTTTTGTAGTCTGTCATAGGATGCTCTCTAAACAAAATATGAAAAACAACACTCATCTAAATAGTTTTTGACATATTTTTTTCTTCCATTGCTTTTCCAAATTGAGCCTCAAGTGTACCTTTACATGCAAAAATATTCGACATTCTTTAGTAATGCTCTTCATAATCTGTGACATACCTAACATGAAAAAATTCTTCCTTTGATTTCCATTGTATGATTGATTGTTACTTTTTGTCTATGATTTATTTTTCATAAACTTTACAGATATGATTTTCTATATTGTCAATGTTTAGTTGCATCATCTTGTCTCTTCCACATTTCCAACTACAAATCATACATTTGACCAATGTTACATTTTCAATATCATTTTCTTTCCCCATCCCCACTAGTATAATGAATGGGTACTTTTACAACGAACCAAGTTGAAAATTCCTTGTCATTTTCCACTCATGCCCCACTTTTTATTTTCCTTTTCTTTTCTTGCTCCCAACATCATCCTGATCCAAGTCAATTATCTCATTTTTGCTATCTAGGGAATCCCTTAGAAAATATTCTACAATATTTCCATCCTTAATTGATACATTTAACTCAATCAAAATATCACTTTGACCTTCCCTTGGCGGTGAGGTATTGCGAATGCCTTCTCCATTAATATTTGGTGGAAGAGTTGATAATGTAGCTCCATCTTGACCTAATGGATCATAAGCTTTTGAAATTCCAAAGTAAGATTGTATGGTAAATCTAAGTTTTGGGAATTTTGATGGCCTCCCAGTCTCTTCAGTGAAATTGTCTTCACCACCCTCAGAAGCGATAGGAGCCTTACCCTTTCTGCTCGAGTCACTTGACATATTGATCTCTCACTTCAAAGAAAAACTGGAAAAAAATGTCTTCTTGTTTAAGGACAAAGCATATAGATCCCATTCCCTACTCAATATCATCTTTACGACTGAAGCAAGAATGGAAAAGAGATAAAGAAAACTTATTATTATAACTAATAACACTATGAAGAAATGATCACTCACCTTTAAGACTACATTTTTGACTTTCGTTGACTTCTGAATCAAGAAGTAGAACCTCAGAACCGAAAAAAATGTGTAAGAATAAATGAAACTTTTGATTGTATTTATATCAATCCATGATTCCATATTTGGTTAATTCCATAGGATTTTTAAATAGTATATTAAAAATTTTGCGAATCCCGCATGCTTATACAACGATATGTTGTAATTTTCAAGGCGAAATGTGTCCTCAAATGTAATTATTTTTTAATGTTATTGGCGAAATAGGTCCTCATAAGAAACTATTTGTAAATTTTAATTGGTGAAATTGGTCTTCACAAGCAAGTATTTGTAAATTTTAATTGGTGAAATGGGTCTTGATACAATGTTATTTTAATAGTATTAGTGAATATATGGGTGTTTTATTACATGCTTCTAGGATTTTAGTTGAAAATATTAGTCGGCCCATTTGAAATGCATAGTTTGTTATGGTGAATTTGTTGCTTAAATATGCCTCATAAAAAAAACTCATTGGAGAATGGAAATGCATTGGACCTATAGTTCATAAAATCCTGATGATTTGGACACCCTATTGGTTTGGGTAAATTCGCCAATTTTGACTTGGCTAATTTCTAGAATTTTCCAATTGGAAAAGATTTTCCACTAAAGTTTTCCCTAGAACTACATCTTTTTCTCTTCTTTCTTCTTCCACCTCAGTCTTCAGGCTAACTATCATTTGATCAAATTCTTCAAGGCTTTTAGTTAGTCTATCTATCTCTTTCTAAGAATGTAGCTTTTGTTCTTCATTTTCCTTCTTCAAAGTTTTAATCTCATTTAGAACATAAATGAGTTTACCTTCAAGGTCCACTTCTTCTTCTTTTCTTTACTAGAGGTTTCAACTTCTTCATCTTTATCAGAGTTCTCAACCTCTTCATTAGAGGTCGTTCCAAATGAGTCAATTTCGCAGAAATCTTCATGTTCATCATCTGATCTACCACTACCATCAAATGACCCATTTTCTTCACTTGTGTGCAAGTTCTTCTTCTCCTCATTCGTATTGTCCTCTTCTTTCTTAAGATTATTCTTTTTAATGTGAAGGTATTTAGTAGCAATAAGACTTATTATACTACAATACATACTTTTTTTAGTAGGTAGCTTGTACCTCTGCATCTTCTAGAGCCTCTTCTCAATATTTTGATGCAATTAGCTTCCTCTTCATCAGTCTCCTATGATTCAGAAGTAGATGCTTCTTCCTCATCACCTCTGGCTACAACATATTTCATGGATGTTTCTACAGTCTTCTCATCTTTATTCATCTTCACATTTTTAAATTTTCTTCCACATGTCTGAATCTTGGCCTATGCCAAACTCTCATTATCTCCAAACATCCTTTTCAACTTATTCCAAACTTCATGTGCAATTTTGAAATGCATAACTTCATCAAGTACTAAATCTAACAATCTGATCATAATTACAAATATTGCTTTAGCATCATCTTCAAATTCTTTCTTTTCAGCCACAATAGCATATTTCAAAGAAGTAGGAATCTTATAACCCTTCTCTACTGACTTCCATACATCAGAGCCCAATGATTTCAAGTAATCTTCCATTTTTTTGATCCAAACCATATAGTCTGATCCATTAAATAGAGATACTCCTACAAATGAGCTTTCCTTATTAGCCATATTGAGTTCACTCACCAAGATCCACTCGAGCTGATTAAGCTTTTCCAAGGGAACCTAGTGCTTTGATACCAATTGTTGGAACAAAATGATCTACTAAGAGGGGGTGAATAAGTAGATATACAAAACTTTATCCCTGAAAAACTTAATGCAGATTACTTACTTAGCTACAAATACTTAGTTCAAATTTCTTACTCAAACTCTTACTATGTAGATTGAACACTACTGATGCAAACATAAAAATGCAAATAAACAATCAACACAAACATCCCAAAAACACCAGATATATGTGGAAGACCCAAGATGGGAAAAACCACAATGAAAAATGTTGCTTGAGTCTACTTCTCAAATCCAACATCACAATTTGAATCTCTATTACAATGTTTAGGGCACCAACCCAAGGAAGCACCAACTCCCTGATTTAGAAGCTACAACTTCAAGGAGACTACAATCCCCTAAATTGAGCTACAACTTAGTACAATGAGGCTACAACCTCTTACAAAATTACAAGCTCATATATGCATAGATTGGTTTTGTATAACCTATAATGTATCATTACATTTAGTACATTGTTGAACTCACTGCAACTCACACTCTGCTGCTGAAGTTGCACGCTCAACAACACACCCTTGCTCTACACTCTCCTCTACACATACAAAAATCACTGTTCTATCTTGCTACACTACACCTCTTCACCATGAATGCAAACACCTAGAGTATGTTTTTTACTATAGTCTAGGACTTCAAAAATGCATTCATTTTCTATTGTACTTCACTCTCTCTTTCTTGTAGACTTACTACATCGCCCTTTTCTTCCTATCTCTATAGAATACTTGGTAAGATGTAACTCTATTAAGTACACCATACAACTATAAACTCTTCTCTCTATGTGTGTACTCTCTCACTCTTCATCTGTTGCACACTCAACAATACACAACTCTATTCAAAACCTTATGCACAAGCCAACTTCTCACACCCACAAAAGATACAACTCACTGACAATATCAAATTGTCTTCTTTGTTTGTTGACCTATTGTTTCTACCTTGATATTCTCTCCATCGTCTAGATCCTCTCAAATCTTCTGCTATCATTTCCTTCACTTTCTAAATTCACTTGGAAGCTTCCTATTCAACTCGATCCATACACTATTGTCCAACTCATAGTTAGGAAATCCAATAGGGTTTATCAAATATCACCATACCTTGCATCGATCCACCCAACATATAATTCTATTATAGAGAATTTTCTCAAATTACCTCTTTGTCAAACCCTAGAAACTGGTATGCATTCAATGCATTCTTCTATCCATTTGATTAGATTTTATATTGATCATATCTACGATCTGTATCACTTCCTTGAAGATCAAATCTTCATTTACTTTGGTCGCTTATGTAACTAGACCAATAAATTTATTCCTTTGTGTTGGTTACCAGTCATAAACCTATTCACATGGACCAAACCATTATAGATCTTCAAGTTTGAATATTAGTCATTGATCTTCTCTTTCGTGCCATGATCCTATGATCCTTTGTTCATCTTCATGCCTTTAAAATAGAGTCGTTCAATCAACTTCAATTAGACTGTCTAGCACTATGCCTTTAAACTCTGACTGTTAGATAAGCGGTCGTTCAAATCACCATCGTCGATCTTAGGGGTATTCATCATGTCGCTCATTTCCATCATATCTTTGCCACTTGATCTCCACCATTGATCACATATATAATCGTTTAACCATCAATCATTGATTTGCAATAGTGATGTAGAATTAACCACTAAACATTTTCCATGTGTCATGATCTATTCACTTTCTGAATACTTCATTACTATCGGATCCCACATAGCTTATCACTCCATCTTTCCTCCATGTCATTTCCACCTAATTTGCAACAATGATGCAAATAATCATATTGAGCAATCGCTCTTCACCACCTGTTGGCCTTTGTCATGATCCACCATCATTATCATTCACTTAGATTTTTCCCACCAGACTTTGTAGAAAGCATCGTTCGATCTCCAAGGATCAATCTTCACCGTTCCCCGCTAGGCCCATGGGTCTTGATTGGGCCCCACTAAATTTTTAGCAGGGGATGCAGGCTAATGCAACTTGTTAATGTGACATCACCTTTGTAGGGCCCACCATACATCAATAGTCATAATTTATCCACCATGTATTAATCTCCACCACTTCCCATTAACCCCATGGGTCTTGATTGGGCCCCACTAAAATCTTAGTGGGGTATGTGGACACCGTCTGATCTCTAAGGTTTGACCTCCATCGTTGATCAAGTGAAGACAAATATTTGCATGAGTGACTTAGGAAATATTATAGCTACCGAATATTTTTTAGGTTGGTAAACATAAGGTGAAGGGGTCAATCACCCTCACAACTTCAATGACATAAGTTATAACTTATGTGACTGATAACCTACGATAGGTAGTCAACGACAGAATCAAATTTCTATTAGATGATGCCATGATTGTAAACACATTAGGGTTTATCTGTAAACCCTAATATTACTTGAGAGAAAAATTAAATCATTTTTAGGCACATCCTTCACTTTCTAGACCTACAAAGAACATCACTGGAATTCTCTTAAAAAACCCACATCAAATTTGTAGCTTGATTTTTTTTCTATTGTAGGAAGGACTCTCTACATCTTCATGACAACATTGTACCAATGCTTCCATATTAAATTCAAACCATATCTCCTTGAAATCAATGAGACTTCCCATTAATGCCATCACCTTCACTTGCATGAGCAACTCCATTTCATTTCAGACCCTCTTTCATCATGCCAACACTTTCCCTTGCATGATTTCCCCTTTTGACATCAATGACAACTATATGCGAACAAGAGGGAGGGAAAGACTTGAGAGAGAGAGAGAGATATAGTTTTTGAGGTACGGTGGGAGGGAGAGAGGGAGAGAGAGACTTGAGAGAGAGATGGGGTTGGAGTCAGATATAGTTGTTTAGGGTAAGGTGGGAGGGATAGAGAGAGAGGGGGTTGGTGTGAGATTTTTCTAGGTAGGGTTGGAGGTATAGATAGAGGGAGAGACCAAAGAGAGATATAGTTAGGGTGGGATGGAGAGAGAGAGGGATTTATCTAGTTAGGGTGGGAGGGAGAGACCTAAGAGAGGGAGAGGGGGTGGCAAGGATAGAGGGAGGGATACAGGGAGAGATAGACCTATGAGAGAGGGAGATAGAGAGAGAGGGAGTTAGAGAGATAAAGAGAGTTATCTAGGTAGGGTGGGAGGGAGAGACCTGAGAGAGAGAGAGGGAGGGAGGGAGTGGGAGGAATAGAGGGAGCGAGAGACAAGAGAGAGTTATTTAGGTAGGGTGGGAGTGAGAGACTTGAGAGAGACAAAAGGGGTGGGAGGGATAGAGGGAGGGAGAGACTAGAGAGAGAGATATAGAGAGAGACCTAATAGAGAGAGGTGGGTGGGAGGTATAGAAGGAGGGAGAGACTTGAAAGAGAAAGGGAGTTATTTAGGTAGGGTGGAGGGATAGATCTGAGAGAGAGAGTTATTTAGGTAAGGTGGGAGCGAGAGACTTGAGAGAGTTATCCCTCCCTCCCTCCCTCCCTTCCACCCTACCTAGAAAACTATCTCTTCCTCCCTCTCTCCCTCTCGGGCCTCTCCCTCCCTCTATCCTTCTCACCCTCTCTATCTCTCTTTGAGGTCTCTCCCTCTTACCCTACCTAGATAACTCTTTCTCACTCCTCTCTCTTTCTCTAGTCTCTCCCTCTGTATATCCCTCCCACCCTTCCTAGGTAACTCTCTATCTCTCACTCCCTCCCCCCCTCTCTCTTAGGTCTCTCCCTCCCATAATACCTAGATAACTTTCTCTCCCTCTCTCACTATATATATTATATATAATTATACTATATATATACTATATATTATATATATAGTATATAGTATATATTATATAGTATATATATAGTATATATATAATATATATATTATATATAATATATATATATTATATATTATATATATCATAATATATAATATAATATATCATAATATATAATATAATATATCATAATATATAATATATTATGATATATGATATATATAATATACTATATTATATAATATATAGAATATATATATACTATAATATATAATATATAGTATATATATATTATATTAATCATAATACATAATATAAATATCATAATATCTAATATATTATGTATTATTGATATATAATATATTTATTATATATTAATAATACATAATATTGGTTTTATGTATTCTTTAGTTTTTAGAAAACTAAAGAAAATGGATAAATTCATTTGTAATGGATATTTGTTTCTCATTGTATAAACACTAAACGTTCGGCCTATGCATGAAATACAAACATATATCCGTTTTGAAGATTGTATGTAAAACAAAAAGGGGATTGTGTTGAGCATTCCAATGGTCCCCACACTTTTTTTGTCATTTGAAATCTCATGTTCTCTATCTGATGCATACAAAATTCAGCTTTTTCTAGATTCTTTTACACAATTTTCAACTGAACAATCATTTTTGTGCTCTTTTTTGTTTGTAGAATGGGGAGAAATAGTCTTCGTAAGGGAAAAGGTAAGAGATAACTAATAGCAGTGCAAATTAAAGCATATAGAGAAAAAGATAAAGTCATAGGAAGAGAAGACAAGGTATGTTAAATACTCAAGGTGAGGCTTCTTCTCCACCTGTAAATGTCATTTCAAGTGAAGATGAAATAGAATTTGAAAATGTTGAACATCATATTGAAATTGCAAATGAAAATGTTGAAATTGATATAAAAAATGTTGAAATTGATATTGAAATCATTGATAACATTGAAAATGAAAACATTGATAACATTAAAAATAAAACATTTGAAAATTATGTATCACCAAATTGCATGAGAACACAACACCTTTGTGAGGAATAAATTCAAATTTTAAATCCAAGGCATTCAAGAACCCCAAAAAGGTTACTTGAAATAGATGGGAACATAATAGATAAACTTGATGGAAAAAAGGTCATCACGAACGGTTCAGTTGTGAGCTACCCAAATGTTCGATCAATACTTTTCCAATAAGACATTAATTGAACAATGCCATTTTTTGTACAATTTCTAACGTCTAACAAAATGAGACCTTTATTAAAGAAATTGAAGATTCGTGTGACCAAAAAGTAAAAAAAATATATTATTGTTAAAAATATTTTTAATGCTCTAAATTCTATTGGAAAAACTAGTAAGGAAAAAGATAAGAGAGCTGCTCGTAGAGCAATCAAAACCTCATTAGTAAGCCATCATTTGAGAAAGGCTTGTTTAATGAGGCAAACTTGTGTTGATTTAAACCTAAATCATAAAACATTGTCTAGAGCACCCTTAAGAAGAGGAAGACTCAATAGTCCTCTTCAAAATGATACATGGACTTTTAGTGGGAGGCTTCCACGTGTTGATAAATGAAATTCAACAATTTTGGCACTCTCAATCTAGAGTATCACCCAATGCAAATGATGTTTTAAAGTTAGGAATTGGCAATCGAGATTGCACACCGCATCCTAAACATTTCTTGGAATGTATCCAAACAATATTTTACAAACAATTTTGTGAAACACATCCAACTTTAAAAATTTAACAAAGGGCTTTTGAATCTTGTAAGCCATTTTATTGTGTACCTATTTATATTCGTAATACATTTTTTTTAAATACCATGTAAAGTTTTCAATGTATCGTGAACTATTATGCTATATTCATTCTACTATGCATACTAATGAAATGTTGCAGGAGTGTGGTGCAATGCAACTTCCTAAGTCATCTAGGGACTTGTTAGATTTATTTTTATGTGTTAGAGTTGATAGTTTCTTTTTCTATTAAAAATATTTCTTAAATGATAAGTGTTTACAATGTGGTGGTTTGTCAAATTTTGTAACATGTTATCATGACGACAACAAACATGATTTTGCTAACAAAATTGTTGAGAAAAAGACATTTGAGATAGTCAAATATAGTTTGAAAAGTGGAGGTGAACGTTCTAGATGCGAGTTGGTTACAAGAGAGGTAAGTATTGCTAATTTTATTTTTGATTTAAAGAAAAATCTTTTCTACATGTAAGGAATAGCCATAGGTACCAATGATTGGATCAACAATTCAGGTTGTGTAAGGACTCTTTCCCAATTGGAACTATTATATATGTGGTCAATTTTGTTGAAAATTACACATTGCAACCACAAAATGACGTACAATCTCAATATTACAATCCTATTCAAATTACTATTTTTTTCCACATCACATATAGGCATGCCCCTGATAGTAAAGAAGAGGACAAGAAGATAATTAGGGAGTACCATTTTTACATAATTGATGATAGATATCATTTGTTAGAGTTTTCGCAACATTGTTTTAAAATATTTTTTGAGTTCTTGCAGGAAAAATATATTGTAATTGGTCAATATCTCATTTGGTTAGATAACTACATGGGGCAATTCAAGAATTCTCATATGTTTTATTGGTTGAGCAAGATGCATGCACATAGGGGTGTACCTCATATTTGAAGTTTTTTTAAGTTGGTCATTGAAAAGGAGAGCATGATGGATTAGGTGCATGTGTGAAAAGAGATTTGGTTAAGGAACACATGAATATTAGAGGTGGTCTAACATTTAGTGATGCATTTTTTTATTGTTGATTGGTGTAGTTATGCATTGTCACAAGGAGGGACACTTGATTTGGAAGTGTGCAAGTTAGTTTGGTTGGTTGATGAGGGCATGGTGGGAGAGCAATTGAAATGCCAAATAATTAGAGAATCTTCAAATATGCATTCATTTCAAGCTCAAATGCAAGTGCATGGACCATATGGACATGAGAGTTGGCTTATTTTTGTCAAAATTGTATTCAGTGTGATTGAAACAATGTGAGGCAAGTGAGTCGGTAGATGCATGGAGTCCACAACATCTAACCCCTTTATCCACAACATAATCCTCTTTAGAAGATGAAATGGAAGTTCACTTGACTATAACCATCTTTCAAATCTTGTACAACCAAGACATGTCTATTTAGTTGTTGCACAATAGGGGAATGAAGATGGATCATACTATTAGTTGGTATGATGTGTATAGGGAAAGAAGAAACTAACACAATCGATGATAGATGATGATGGGTTGATGTATCCTACAGGTTCAGTTATTGTTGTTGGAACTTAGTTGCGAACACATATGGTTAGAAAGAATGACATACTTGCATTTGAAGACTACGAGAAACACAAAAACATTCTCATGTACTCACACCTTGTTATAGCAACAAATGTTAATTTAT
This sequence comes from Sequoia sempervirens, assembly GCA_007258455.2. Classification (NCBI taxonomy): domain Eukaryota; kingdom Viridiplantae; phylum Streptophyta; class Pinopsida; order Cupressales; family Cupressaceae; genus Sequoia; species Sequoia sempervirens. Next base: position 383,468,228 of record VDFB02270651.1, on the reverse strand, counting down.
TGAGACATAATTCCAAACCAAGAACAAAGGAACTATGGATAGTTAGTAGTGCCAATCATAAAGCAATACTAGATACTTTTAAGGTAAGAAATGACCTTTCAGGCACACTTGAATAGTAGATATTTTTTTATGGGATAGGTAATAGATTGTTCACCTTATTTAGATTCATGGTATTTCTATCAATTTGATTAAAGTACATTAAAATTTTTCATAAAAATTATCTGTTAGTAAAAATGTAGGTTTTTTGGAGAACAAAGGTATATTTTCAAGCGATTTAGATCAAAACATCCATGGTAGTTCATGTACACATCAATATATTTTCAAGTTATATTTGATTGAGAGAATGTTCAGTTCAAAATTTCTAGTTCATGTTGCTTATGCTCAACAATTTGTCTATATTTATATGCAGGTCTACTACACTCAAGTTTTGAGCATGACAAGGTTACAGTGACAATAAATACACTATTGTTGAGTTTCAAATAGGCCTTGAATATTGATTCTTAATAATTCACTTGTTTATATGTGTAGTTTTTTTGGAGAATAAAGGCATATTTTTAAGCAATTCAGATCAATACATCCATGGTTGTGTTTTGAACAATGAGGTAATGATGATAGTGATTCAAAAGTAGGTTGGAGTTTATGTGTCTTAACAATTTTTAGAAAATGTAGGTCTTCATTAAAGCGTCTGTCCAAATTCATTCCTTTCCTCTTTAAAAAAAATCTCTTTAACTTTCCTCTACATATATTTTCTATATACAACTCCCTAAAATGAAAACTATAGGCATCTTATTGGATAGAGAAAATGCAAAGAAGGGTTACAAATAACAAACTTTCCTTTCATGTCATGTTTCCATTGTGCATATTTTTCATACACCTACATGTTGACCTTATAATATTCATTTTATTCTTGCACACATCTTTATTATTCATGAACTAAAGATAATAAATAGATAAACCCATTGCATGCATCTCCATGGTTGAGTCTTCAAGTTTTCTTCTAACTGAGGAAAAATTGTTCTTCTAAGAAAGGGTTATCCCATGCTTCTATTTATTTCACCTTAGTTGTAAAGTGTGCATTCTCCATCACACTAACATCTTCTGTCATAATTGAATTGTTAATATTTAGGTTATGGTCAAGTTGATCAATAGTAGTAGCACCTAGCACCTAGCACTTGGGCATGACTTTATTATCCTTCTTATGTAATGATAGACCCCTTTTTTGCACTTAAAACTATTTTTATAAAGGTACATGTCATGTAGGGTCCCTCTACAATAACCTCTCTTAATTTTTCACATCTCCAATCCATTTGCTCGTGGTGAGAAGTTTTTAGTTGATGGAAAAAGCATCAAATGCATTGAAGAGAAAGTTGCAAGGTGGCATAATTTTTGTTCTTTTTGTCGTGCAACCAAAATAATAGTTCCAACATGTTTAGATGGGTGGTTTTATTCTAGAAAAGGTCTAGTTTCACACCCCAACATGCTGAAATGTTCCAAGCTACATTGTACCAGTGAACTCTCTTAAGAGACCAAAGTGCAAAAACGTGGAAAACTTTGACGAGTTTTTTCTCAAAAATAGTGGCACTTACAACCATTCTATTTGAAGGTACAAGGTCATATAGGGTCTCTCTCTACAATAACCTCATTTTTTCATATCTCCAATCCATTTTCTCGTGGTGACAAGTTTTCACACGTTACAAAAAGCATTAGATGCATGCAATCCAAAGTTGTAAGGTGGCATAATATTCGTTTTGTTTGTTGTGCGACCAAACTGATAGTTTCAACACATCTAGGTGGGAAATTGTATGCTATGAAAGGTCTTGTTTCACACCCTAGCATGTTGTATTGTTCTAGGCTACATTGTACCAGTGACTTAAGAGATCTAAGTGCGAAAAAAGTGAATTTTTTTGATGAGCTCTTTCTCAAAAACTATGGCACTTACAACCATTCTATCTAAAGTTACAGGGTCAAGTAGAGTCCTTCTACAATAACCTCTATTAGTTTTTCATATCTCTAATCCATTTGCCTGTGGTGACAAGTTTTTAGTTGATGGAAAAAGCATCAAATGTATTGAATAGAAATTTGAAAGGTGGTGTAAATTTTGTTCTATTCTTTGTATAACCAAACCAATAGTTCCCACAAATCTAGGTGTTTATGATAAGAAAGGTCCTCTTTCACATCCCAACATGCCGAATCATTCCAAGTTACATTGTACCAACAATTTCTCATAAGAGACCAAAGTGCCAAAAAGTGGTAAACCTTATCGAGCTCTTTCTTAGAAACTATGTGAATTAGAAATGTTCATCTAAAGGTATAGGGCCACATAGGGTCGCTCTATAATAACCTCTCTCATTTTTTCATATATCCAAGTCGTTTGGCTGTGGTGAAAGTTTTTTTTCTGCTCCAAAATTGTCAGATGCATGCAGTGTAAGTTGAAAGGTAGGTTAATTTTTTTTTTGTTCTTCCTGGGGCCTAATTGTTAGCACCAAAACATCCAGGTGGGCACATCTATGTTGAGCATGGTTTTTTTTTGTACCCCAACTCTCTTGAACATTACAAACTACACTGTGTCGATGCTTTCTCTTAAGATCCCTAAGTGCAAAAAAATATCAAACTTTGACGTGTTGTTTTTCAGAGTCAATGGCACATACAAAAATTCTATCTAAACCTATAGGTGCATGTGAGGCCCCTCTACAACAACCTCTCTTAGGTTTTGAATAGTTGAAACCTTTTCAATGTGGTGAAAGTTTATCTAATTCCCCAAAAATCATTAGATACATGCAATGTAAAGTTGTAGGGTAGCCTAATTTTTGTTCTTTGTCATGAGGCCAAACCATCAAACCCAACATGTCTATGGGAACATCTATGCTGTGCATGGTCTTGTTTTGCACCCCAACTCTCCCAAATTAATAGGTGATGGTGAGGAAGAGCTATAAGGGAAGTAGTTAAAATGTTAAAAGACAAAAGGTAGAGATTAATAAGGGTAATGCATCCAAAATTGGAGTTCATGTTTCTTTCATTGTTCAATTACTTTTACTTAGTGTTTTTTCTATTTTTAATCCATTTTTGTAATATTACACAGTAGGTTTCTTTGAGAGTAGTAATGATTTGAGATGTACATAATGGAGCGAGGATATCAAGGGAACATATTAGTTGTGTATCTAGGATAGCTTGATATCAAGCTACATTGATGTATTTGTACATGAGGACATCGATAAAATTATATGGGAATTATTAGTTGTATTGATGATTATGATTGTTGAAAGATGATATAAGATGTATTTATATACGAGGACATGAAAAATATGATATACAAGCATTATTGATTATATTGATGGTAGAATGTATGCAAAATATGATGATTATGATGAAAAGATGCATAGAATAACAAATATTATGTGTATTCACCTACTTATGTATGTTCATGAATGTCACATGTATATATTTTCACATCAAAATCACTCACACATTCCTATATTGGTTCATGTTGGTACCTACTTAATAGTCAAGCAATGGTGAAGATTTTGGACTTTTCTATGAATGAACTCTTGAATATAATGTATGCAAACCTTAATGTGTGTGGTTCACTTATGATGGAATACATTCTAATAGATTACTGTAGTACTCTCATTGTTATAAAATATAGTAGATGGCCTACATAATTGGAAGACAAAGAATGTCACTTTTCATCTTATTTGGCCAACATATACCTAACTAGAAGCTAGTGAGAAATTATAACTATAAGTAGACTTACAATCAAGTAAATCAACTAGATCATAAAAATTAGTGTACACAATCAAATCAATATCAACATCTATTGAATACAAAATCCAAAACCTATGATTTACTTGAGTATAGTGGAGGAACTAGTAGTTTTCCTTCTATTTTAGTTCATGAGGTTCCTACATAACTAGAGATCATGCCAATGAAAAATGAAATTCCAAGACTGGAGTGAATCAAGTAATTGAGGTTTTCAATAATACATGAATATATAGTAGCATCAAATAATGGTGAATCTAACATCTCACCTAAATTTTGACTTTGGATAGAAAGGGAGTTGGAGTAGGTTTGCAATTGTCTATATGCAATTGTGAGAGAAAATCAAGTGTATTTTTGGACTATATAAGGTAGATCTTGGATGTAAAATGATAGAGCTTAATCCCACAAGAAAAATCTCAACAAAATCAAGTTAGTCATAAAAAAATTATCATGTATAACAATTTTCACTATCACAATTGAGGATGAAGAACTCATTGTGATCAATAAGTCATCAACATACAAAACTAGGAATATGAGAGACTCATCCTATTACAAAGTGTAAATTTTTAGATTATAATTACATCAAGTGAATTTAACTAAGAGAAATAAATATTTCATCTTGGCATGCCAATTCATGTTTATATTTGTAGGGACATTCTTGTGACCACAATATTGATCCTTTTAATTATTAAATAAAAACAAAATATTTAGATAACTAACCCATCTCACACTTTGCTATTGTGAATAAATATTCATTGAGCTCCATGAAAGATTTATTTTGTTGAATTATTGGCCCACACATTTCCTTAAAAAGTCATTTTTGATAAATGTTTCTACCTCCACCACATGTCCTCTCTACGCTCCCCAAAGGATCTCTTCCCTTCACATTTCAAAATGGCCCCATTGCACTGCCACATGTTTGCTTTGTGCACAATTGAAAGCCGCTTCCCTTTGCTTTTGAGTCAGGCTCCGTTTGCATACCACGTGGCTTCATCTTCACATATTTTGGCAAGCCCCATAATCGGTACAAAGGATGAGGTAGGTTACATGTGTGTCCTTGGTACAATATTTCAACAACAAAGGAAAAAGATGAACATAGGCTGCACAATATCGCCACGTGTCTATTCGGTAGGTGTTTCTTTTAAACGATGGATGGAGCAAGCCAAGGATCACGACATCTTGCCACATGCCATAACTTCTTTAGCAGGGTAATGATATTTGTCTACATGACCTTGCCGAGACAACTGCCATCATTTGTAGAGGATGTACCTGAACTTGGAGTGACCAGATGCTTTCGCTGGAATCTTTTCTATTGCAACAACTAAGAGAAATCTTTGATTTTGCATCATTTCCAAGGATTCTCAAATCTTTTATGTTACTACTTGCCAAGGCAGTGGGAGAATTTTGGCTATATATACTCCTCTTTATTTTAGAGGAGGGGTTCCAAGATTTTTTAGAAAGAACACATATTTTAGAAAAGACACCAGGCCTTTGTTATTATTATTTAATTATTGCAAAAGACTCACAGACTATGCCAATCATTCAGCCTTTATGTTTTCTTATGATATTTGATTAACTTTAGACTGTGTTATTATTGTTTGGATGATTCATTTGTAGAACTATAAATTTAATGCAAGTTTATTGGTCTAGATCATGTCTTATGACTCTTCTTGCCAGTAAATATGTGTGCAAAGTTATTTTATGTCAATGAATGAATTGTTTATACTTTAATCTTTAGTTTATGCCTTTCTGGGACATCACAAATTGCTAATTAGGCCCTTAGATCTATGATTTATCGTGCCTATTATCTAAGTCTTGGTGCATCACCTTAGATTATACTTTTATTTTATATCTGTTTCCCTTTCCCTTTCCCTTTCCAAACCTCAATTATAGAAGAAGCTAACTTCTTTAAAATTTGAAGGTCACTCAGTTTAGCACAATAGGTCCACCATAAACTGAGTTTCCCATAAAAGGGCTATTAACTTTCCAAATTTTGGCATCAACAGTTTATTCTTTTTCTGGCATGTCTGGTGGAACTGATCTTAAATGAATTTTTGCTTGAGGGTGTATGAGCCATTGGCCTGTTACTAGGTCCCAAATATTGAATAATCCTGGTTTGTTAGTACCACCATTAGTACAACCTGCAAATCAATTGGTAACCATTCTGCTTCCTCCACCCTTTTCACTAACCATGTTGCTAGGTGCCAATAGTAATTATGTGGCATGGGACGCTAGAAGTCCCCTCGTAGCACTAGTAGCACCCAATGTATGGGCTGCTATCTTGGTCTTAGCTTTGAAGGCTATACCCAAGTTTACCGATTATGGCTCAAGAACACTCACATAACATTTGCAAGATGTAGCACACGTGTGTCTAGTGCATGGAATCACTGCTCATAATGTAGCGCTAATGCTCCTCATAGCTTCCTTCTGAGGTAGGGTACTGGATTGGTACTGAACCTTGCCAACTAACACTATTAGTACTTGGAATGAGCTCAGAGACCCATTCTATGAGAAATTTTAAAATCTAGGGGATTGCTCTTCATTGTACTATCAGCTATCTACCATAAAAAGATCCCCCTAAGAGGCTATGAAGGACTTCAATGCCCAATTCCACACAAACTAGCAGAGGAAGCAGGTTGCTATCTTCCCACCTCTTGAGTTGGCATTCATGTTCTACCTAAAGTTTATCGACCCCAATGTTTCCATGATGATCTAGTCTTTGGGAGGGACCACTCTTCCAGGGACTTACAACATCATCGTTAATGCGAAGAATAATTTGATTGATGTTGGAAAGTTTCCGCCTCAACCCATCATGTCGATATTTCCTAAAATATTGATGCCTGCCTAGGAAGTCACATCGACTAGTACGCCCACACCTCCCCAGTCAATGTACACGTATGTGACAACACTACAAAGTGTTGCCTCTACATCTGACTCTTCTAAGGATGAAATGAGTGATCTCAAGGAATTGCTGTGGACTATGGAAAATGACATAACTACCCTCAAGCACAACCAGGCCGCACCTCTGCAGCCTACCTACCAAAATTATGAAGGTGGAAGGTCCTCTTACTAACAAAACTAGTTCCAAGGAGGTTCTTAGGAAAATCCGCAAGTGCAAACAATGAATCAAATGGTACTAGTACCCACTTTGCTATAGAGCACTAACTTAAGCTCGAGTAGAGAGTTGACTACAAGTCAAAATAATTTAGTGGATGAAACCAACCCTTGGTGCTTTCCTTGTGGTGATTCACATATACCCCAAAATTTCCCACATGACAATCTACAACAAAAGCTGGTGGAGCAGTGCAACCAAGCTACAACATTAGCCCCCATAAGCTATATGTATACGTCTTCATAAATGGACAATGCGGTGCTCACTGCACAAATGCAAGGGATGTCACTACAACAAGAAGCGGGCATCGCTCCTGACCACACACTCTTTTTATGGATGGAAGAAGAAGAAGAAGTGTTTTCCAATGATACATCCACATCTAAAATTCAGTAGGTACAATCCAACTACAACACTCACTCAAAGAGGATATTTATAGGAAAATTAGTTGTTCCACAACTAGCCAGTTTGCAACCTAAAAGTGATTCTGACTGAATGCCTAGTACCTTGATAGTAATGCCACAATATTAGCCACGAAAGGAAATTATTATAACAAGAGTAAAGGAGAAAAAACCTCTAAATCAACCACCTTTCAATGTGGTGGAACAATTAAAGAAATCCTTCACTAATGTATCTCTATGGGATATTCTAGCCATCCCAAAACAAAAGACACTACTATAGAAGGCTCTCCAGAAAGAGGTCAATGCAATTCTGACGAAGTAGTTGCCCAAGGTAAAGGCTATTGATCAACCCTCTTCTACCAAAGTTGTTACAAATAGCACAATAGAAGCCCCTGTTGAAGCAAGAGATAAGCTGAAGCCTCAAACCTTCTTCTTACCTCTTATTATAGGGGACACATTACTACACAATGTCATGATTGATTCTGGTGCTAGCAGCATAGTTATGTCTAATCAAATAGTTGAAGCTTTAGGACTCAACTATGAACCCTTAAAAAGAGAAGTGATGTAGCTTGATGGAAACATTGTCAAAACTATAGGTTCCATTAAGGAACTCCCCTTGACTCTATTTGCTTGCCCTAGTATCACCGTACCGCAAGGAACTATGATTGTAGATGTTCCCCCCATGTTCAACCTCTATTTATCCTAAGAATTTACTGCAAAAGTGGGTGGATACCTATCCCTAGATTGGTTGCATTTGATCCTTAGAACCAAGCATGGTGAAAATATGAAGATAGAATCTGAAGCTTTACACTTAGAACATGTAGCGAATGAATCCATGATCAATTTTGAAGTTGCGCATACCTCTATCTTCAAGCAAGAAATGTATTGCACTAAGCTACTAGAAGATGAGAGGGTGACCAGAGATTATGATGATCAAGAAGATGCTCTCTTAATCGAGCATACAAATATTGACCCTTTCGACATCTAGCATGCTATCGGGTTGGGCACCCATCTCATCTATGATGAATATCAAGTGCTCCCAAAGGTTTCCAAAGGATTTGAAGGTGATCAAGCCTCTAAACTTTGGATGTTGCACTTTGACGGAGCAAGATGCAAGAATGGTGTAGGATCTAGGATATGTTTAATATCCCCACAGAATGAAAAAGACACTGAGGTATTTTCACTTCTAGTTCACTTGCTCAAAAAATGAAGTTGAATATGAAGGACTAGTACAAGATTTAATGCTTGCGGAGTAGATGGGAATCAAGCAACTAATGGTGTTTAGAGATTCCAAACTGGTGGTCAACCAAGTCCATGGAATTTTTGTGGCAAAAAATGTCTGCATGAGATCCTATTGACATCAGGTCTAGGACCTAGTTGAAGGTTTTGAAGCCTTCAACATCCAGGTTGTTCCCTGAGAAAAAAATAGCGACACAAATCGCATGGTAGTAGTCAAATCCCAGTTTGATCTTGCATCTGACCTTATCCATAACAAGCACTATGTACGAGTGATAGTTTGACCAGTGATTCTCAATAATGATCAAAGCTGAAAAGTGTTTGAAAGTGATGAACACATTGCCTCATTCATCCAATAGTCGGGAGAATTCGTTGATCAGCTCCAAGCAAAGGTTATTGAGGCCTATGAGGGACAAATCATTCAACTTAAATATAACAAGCTTCGGAAGGGATTGGTCACTCTCAAAAACCTTTTTGATTGTGATGATACAAGAAATGACAAGAGGAAGTTTGTGGTAGACAAAAGCAGCTACAAAGATCTTCAGGTTGCAGATGGGAGAAAGCTTCAGGTTGGGAAAGATGTCCCACAACATGATAAAGAAAGGCTCATTAATTTCTATGAGAAGTATGAAGGAGTAGTAGCCTAGTCCTATGACAATCTAAAGGGATACGATCTTGACATCATCCAACACACAATCGAGGTGGCAGAAGGTGCAAAACCAATCTGACAAAAGCAAAGGTCAGTGAAACCCAAAATTGAAGTGCTAATGGTGCAAGAGCTAACAAAGCTAATCTAGTTGTGGATTGTCTTTTCAATCAAACATAGCATGTGGGTATCCAACTTGGTCCCAGTCTGAAAGAAGAATGGAAATATCCACTTATGTGTGGACTTCCAAGACCTCAATAGAGCATCCCTGAAGGATCATTATCTATTTCTTTCTATGGATTCAATCCTAGAAATGGTGGCAGGATCATAAATGTTTTCCTTGCTAGATGGCTTCTTAGGTTATAATTAGATCCAGGTTAAAGAGGAGGATTAACACAAAACTACGTTCACTACAAAGTGGGGGACATTCATGTACACTAAAATTCCTTTTGGCCTATCCAACATAGGGCCAACCTTCCAATAGGCAATGGACATCACTTTCAATGAGCTGATCAACAAGATTATCCTAATTTATTTGGATGATCTTTCTGTGTTCTCTAAGTCTAGGGATGATAATTTTGATCACTTAAAAATGGTTTTTCAAAAATGCGAGGAGTTCAGGGTTTCCCTAAATCCAAAAAAATGTGTATTCAAAGTACCACAAGGCAAGCTATTGGGACATGTGGTGTCCAAAGAAGGAGTTTCATTTGATCCCGAGTGGGTGAAAGCCATCAAGGAGCTTCCCTTTCTAGTTAACAAGAAAGGCATCCAGTCTTTTCTGGGGAAGGTAAATTTTGTTAGCAAATTTATTTCTAACTTCACAAGAATGATCAGGTCAATCACCCTGATGTTAAAAAAGGATCAAGCATTTAAGTGGACAAAGGAAGCCAAAGAAGCCTTTGAGAAAGTTAAGCATGCTATTTCCTCAGCTCTGGTACTTGTTAATCTAGACTTATCTAAGGACTTCATAATGTATGTATTTAGTAGCAAGTCAAGTATAGATACTGTCTTAACTCAAAAAGAAAACAAAGGAAAGGAGAACATCCAGTGACATTCTAATCCTAGACCCTGGAGGAATATGAGACAAATTATAATTTTGTTGAAAGGTAGGCATTTGCAATAGTAAAGGGACTTAAGAAGTTCTGCGATCTAATCTCCTACAATAAGGTGCTAGTTTATGTCACGCATTCCAGTGTGCATGAATACACCATGGAGGGAGAAATCATATAAAAAAGAGCTAATTGGATCACTAAGATCCTCAAATATGACATTGAAGTCAAACCCACCAAAACTACCCAAGGAAGGGGACTGTGTGAATACTTGGCACATGATGAAGAAGTGGACCCTGAAGAAGAACAACTAGAACTTGTTCTGATGAATGAGTCAGAGTTCAGAGGCTGTTGACTGATAGAAAAAGTGAGATTTATGCAAATGGGGAAGTATTTGCTAGCTATTTCCCCCCTAAAGATGAGATACTATCGACTGCAGAATTGTGGATATGTGCTAGTTGAAGGGTTCCTTTTCAAAAGGAACTTCAACGGTATCCTCCTGTGATGTGTTACCATAGAGCAAGCAAAGAGAATTCTTGACACTTTCCACAATAGCGTTGTGGGGGGACACTTCTCCACTAAGACCACCACCCTCAAGATCATGTGTGTGGGTTCCTTTTGGCTGAAACTTTTCAATGACTCACACTCCTTGGTGAAAGCTTGCAAGGAATGCCAGTTCTTTACAGGGAGAATACAAAATTCTGGAATGCCTCTAAAACTAATAGTGGTGGATAAGCCATTCGTAAAATGGGGTTCGGACTTCATTGGAATGATCAATCTTGCTTCTAGCACCAGACACAAGTGGATCATAATGACTACATATTACTTCACAAAGTGGATGGAAGCCACACCGCTTAAAAATGCAACAGAGGTAGAGATAGTGGATTTTCTCGAAAGACTGGTGACAAGATTCGACCCTCCAAAAACTATCATTTCTGACAATGCTAGAGATTTTCTAGGCACAAAGGTATGTCACTTCGCACTAAAAAATGGAATATTCCTTAAGACATCATGAAATTATTACTGACAGGGGAATGGCCTAGCCAAGTCGACAAATAAGAACCTGGTCCAAATCCTCAAAAGGATTGATTTAGAACACCAGAAAGAATGGCATAAAAACCTTTGAGCGGTGCTCTGGGTAGACTGCATTACTCCTAAGCAAGTCCTTAAGACTTTTCCTTATAAGTTGGTGTATGGAAAAGAGGCACTATTGCCTATATCCATGGAGATTCCAGTGCTCCAATTGCTGAAATCCATCGAGATAGAGCAAAATGGTGCCATGGAGGTTCGGCTGGCTGAATTATTGGAAGTACAAGAAAAAAGGAAGAAGTCCCTAATAGCCATGACTAACCACTAGCATGTGGTTAAGCGATGGTTTGAAAAAAGGGCGTCCAACCAAGGCTTAAAGTGTGGAGACTTAGTGCTGAAATTCAATGAAAGGGCCGTGAAGCCGGGTCAACAAGAGAAATTTGATAGCCTTTGGGAGGGCCCATTGAAAATAGATAAGTGCAAGGAGCTTAATTCCTTTGAATTGGAAAATATGGAACAAGAGGAATTGGGAATTCTGGTTAATGGGATTCATCTTAAATTTTTCCATTAAGTTGCATGCTTTTACTGGTGTAAATATGTTAATAGTGTTTTTTATTTTTCTTTCCTTTTGTTTTGCTGGCTAGTCTTTTTAAATTAATTCATGTTTCGGGGTAGAGAAATAACCCATAATTACAAAGAGCAGGAAAAATCAATTCATAGCAAGGTGAATGGAGAAAATAATACCCTCATACAAGGAGAAATCAGATACATATGCTAAAAATAATGAATACTCATATTGCAGAATACCAAGAGTAAAAGAAGCCTTGGATATTATTATGCTATATTTCATTATATATATGCTTTTATATTTACATGGAAAAATGGCTTAGGGGCTATAATTCAAAAATTATATAACTATATGTTGCTTCCTTTTTTGTATATGCTATACGCAAGACTTTTATAGGCATATTTACAAAAACTAGGAGATGAGTATTGTATCCTTAAGAGTAGAAAATGAGAAAAGAGACATTCTCAACCAACATGTGCAGCAACAATAGATGCATTAATTGTAGCATCCACTATGTCTTCATCAGTAGGTGCACCACCAACAACAACAATGATATTAGTAGGAATAGTAGCCAGCAATGGAGGGAACACCAGGTTCCTAAAGTTTGTATACCATTCAATGTTGTAGAACGCCACCACATTATAGATGCAAAATAGGAAATGGTATGCATGGGTGACCCTTTGATTGTGTTCATTTTGTGATTGAAGGATAAATTTGCTCAGGAATGGTAGCCATAGGATGTCTTCTTCTTCTTCAATGTAGTGCCCAAGGTCGCTTGTTGTGAGCAAGCCTACCCTGTATTCAACGTGAGCGACAACCTTTCCAAGACTGTTCAAATACTTGGGAAAATTTTCTTTAACTAATTTCAACACCAATGGCTTGGGGATGCCAATATCTAACATGGACCCAACAAAGTGTGAGTAGACATCGGTATTAACCTGATACTTGTCCTCATACTCTAGATAGTCCTAGCCTAGAACCCACTTCATGGCTATTAGAGCCAGGGAGTGTTTGTTCTTTGTCATTCTTTTCATACGTCTAGTGGAAATCTCACCAAGAAAGGTCATCTGTGACTTGTACGACACTAGCCTAATGGTGGTGTTCATGATAATGACACACTACAACTATCTGCTAACTACCCCTAAAAGGTTTCTAAAGCCTAGCCTATGAAGATACTTTACCATTTACCAAAGCCAAATGCTAAGTCAATAACCTATTACTAAAGCTTGCTGAAATGCTAATTGTGATTTTTTTACCACTTAGATGTCTATTTATAGAAAAAGCGAGGAAAGGCATAGTAAGGGGCTTTCCAAAAATGTGATGATAATCAAGTGCTAACTTGAGAACTATACCTAAGCTTGCTCAAATTTCCTAAACGGTTGAACCTGCTAAAGTACGGTTCAATGCGTGCAAAGTTACTGAGAGCTAATTAATTAGCTTAAGATGGTGGTGTTCATTGACGGTGAGCTACACGATCCAGAGGCTATTGTGTCACTTCTTAGGAATTTCCAAAAACCAAAGGAAAGATTCATATCTTTTTAGGTGTTGATCATTTGCTTTGGCTTAAGATTCATATTAATTGCCAATGCATATGAATGCTAAGCTAAGAGCAAATCGTCCGCCCAAGTTCCAAGGAAATTGCACCGTATCACACAATTTCCAAATGCAATTATGAATTCTTGTCACCTCAAAATGGAAAGTAAGTCATTTTTGCACGAGCCAAAGGGTGGGTGGTACATGTAAAATTAAATGCAAAAAACCACTTTCATCTACCACTTTGAGAAAAGATAGCTAAGTATCACATGCAAAATTTTAAACACCTAAGAGTCTTTTCAAATACGCTAAGCCGAGTGAATGAAGGTTTTTAGCATATCTAGAGACAAGGAAAAAGTTGTAGAGAATTCAGGCCTAGCATAAGCTTTCATCAAAAGAGACAATGGAAGAGAATTCACAACAAGAGATACAAGGGGAGGCAACACAATCTTTGCTTAAGGCCATATGAGTATCACATGCTATTAATGTCTATGAAAACATTTCATATGCTACACCTAGTATACTAGGCAAACCAAAATGGGTGAACACACTATAACTAGAGAAATCCAAAAATTATAGAAACCAGGTTCAAGTCCAAGAGGAGTGGGACAATATTCATGACCCACACCTTGCAAAAAACTTCAAGTATTTGAGAGAAGGGGCTTGGGAAAGAATGAGGGCATCCAAGAAACAAATATCAACAGCAGAAAAGATATGGCTTAGTGGGTTCCCACAGTACATGGTCCCATTAGTGCACTATTTCCAAGAGTTGGTTGATGTGACCATTCAATGTTACAACCTGAGCACCCACAACATTGAGGGCCAAACTTTAATGGTTAATATCAACCTGCAGTCTATCTGGCATATGCTATGTATCCCCAACCCAACCACCAAAAGTGAGAAAATTGAGGTGTTCACTCCTGAGAAAGGAGAAAACACATCGAGGGAAATGAGGAAGGGTCCTTAGTTTTTAATTAAGGAAACTGACAAGTAGGGAGTAACAAGCCAAAACCCACCAAGTATCTTGGTGCCGCACGGTTTGTTTGAGAGTAACGACTTAAAAGAGGCCTTTTCAATTCTAGCATTTGTTTGTGGCCTAGACATAGACCATGAGGTGCACGCTTTTCAATTAGGTCCAGGTTTCTAATTTTGTAAGCAACATAATTTATTTTGGTATGATTTTGTAGACTTTCTCATAGAAGAAATGATAGGGAAAATAGAGAATTACCTGATTGAATGGAAGTTCAGGTTCCTCTCTTTTATTGCCCATATGTTTTTGCATCAAAACCCTAATTTCTTTAGTAAGTATGTGGGTTTGTTTATTTTTGATGAAAAGGATAGAAAGCTGGTATCTACATGGACACCTCTCCACTTCATAACATTTGACTACTATGCATTTTTGGATTTCTTTCTAACTCTGATTTTGCAAGATCTACAAGGTGAAGATGGCATGGTCTGACTCAACATAGATCAAACTAGATATATGCAAGTCTTTACTCCCGCATGTGATTGGTTCTTCGGAGTAGATTTCACAATCATCTGGATGCAAGGTTTCACTGACCAACCATTTCAACTCTTGGCCTATGTCAAAAATAGAGTGTTGGCTCATGAAATGTATCAATAGGCATGCAATGTCGATTAAAATTTTTGTGGAGGACCTCCCAAGAAGAAGGGATTCTTCCAGTTACCCATAAGTTTCAAAGTGATGACCCTAGGAAAGAGGTTGACACACCTACTATTGCAAGATAAGCTGGATCATTTAGGTTTGGTTTTGATATGCAATAAATGGCAGTATAATTCTTTCAATGATTTACCACATATGCACATGAGGGTCACTCACACTCCTCGACCTTACTGGGAAAAGAGGTGTAGCCCACAGGAAGATAAGGATGAATATTTGGTTGAGCTAGTGCATATCCCCATAGAGGATCATAGGGAGCTATGGAATAAGTTCTGCTTCATTGTAGCCAAGGCTAATGAGAATGTCAAGATGGGAAGCACCATGTCCAATGAGTCACGACATACAGAGAAATGGATTCTAGAGAAAATGAGAGCCTTCTAGGTATACCACTAGGAAACAAGACAACTTGAAGCCCCTCATGGAAGCTTGAGGCTGATGAAGAATTTGAAAAATGGTGGGATGATGGACATGTAACCTCTGACTCAAGCGCTAGAGGAAACGATAGCTTGAGAGATGAATCTAAACAACAAGGAGAAGAAGCGGGGACCCCAATGTCCTCTACTCAGCAAGAGAAAAGCTCCATGGGAAGCCCTCCTATGTAGCTTCAAATGTGTGATTCAATGTTTCAAGGGTCTCATAGTCACTGAATTAGGCCGCTAAATCAACAAGAGTGTTACAACAACAACCGATAGAAACTGTTGAGGTTGGAGAAATCTTGCTCGCAAAGTGACAACGCATAGAAACTATTGTCAGAGAAGGTTCACAAGAATCGGCTACAAGACAAGTGCTCATAACTAGCTAGGATCTTGAAAAAGATATGGAACCAACAACAAGATGAGAGCCGTTTTCGACCAGTTAATAGGTAACATTCGCTCCTAATTTTATTTCATCTCAGTCTTTGGTATCCTCCACTATCTCCGTGGTTCCCCCCACCATGAGTGTTGGACCTTCTTTTCCCACCTTTGATACAATGATTGTGGGAGGTTTCTCCCAGTCCACATGAGAAAATCCATTTTCCTTTACTCCTTTGCAAACTATTATACTAGCCACTGCCAATTAGTCCTTTCTTTCCTCACTTTCTAAAAGCTTACCCGCCATTGGCACCCATATTACAACTATCACCGTAGATCCTCCCTTTTTCTCACAGCAAGTGGACTCTACAATGACTGCTCCCTCATCATTGCAACCCATGAGTCCTCCTGTTGGTTCACCAATGGAACCTTGGAAAATGACAAGCCCTTCTATTGGTTCAAAAACCAAGCTTTGGCATGTGCCTCATTTCTCCCCACAGACCATCACTCTCCAGAAGAAGAAACTATTTGCACCTATTAAACTTACCTATCCATATGCCCTACCTCTTGATGCTCCTTTCATAGGTGGGCTAGTCCCATCACCAATCCATTTTATTGCACAAAATGATGCTACAAAGGAGGCACACACCAATAGAATTCAAAAGCAAAAATCTAAGGATGATTGTAAGCCAGTGGAATCAAAGATGCATACTGTCTATGATGCGACTGAATAAATGCTAAAATTTACAACCATGTACTTGATCGTGGCAAAGCAACAAAGGGTGATGCATCTAGAATATTATAATCTATATGTCATGGGGCTTGACATGAAGGTAGCTTTTTTGAAGGATAAAGTTGAGCTCATGGAGGAAACACAACTATTACCCACTTTTTACTTATAGCTCAGGTCAAGTAAGATTTATTGGTTTTAATTGCTGAAAATCCTTTCGTTACCTATTAATTTTTCACTCCGAGTTAAAACAAGTAAAACTGGATGAAGTTCATCATTTTAAGGTACATAAATTTTCATGTTTTGCTGATTGAATGTTCAGTTATCATCATTAAGACCATTTTGCATGTGAATCATAGTTTATTGTGCAAGCGTCTGAAACAAAAAATTGAAAAGATTTACATAATAATGCTTTTATTCATTCTATAAAAATGTTGAATTCCACACAAGCCGTGGAAGTAAATTTTCTGATTCTTACGATCAAAGGAAGAATGCATAAATAACTGTATGCTATACAACTGAAAATAACGAAAAACATAGGGTAGGAGGTGATTCGTCATTGCCTGGAATGACAAATAGTTGACAGTTGAAGACGTTAGCTCTAGCTCCAATTTCAGTTGTAGCTTCCGTTTCAGCTCCAAAAGTGTCTACAAGGAAGATAAAAGATGACGTTAGAGATTATCTCTAAGCAATAACAGATCAATCCTATCATATATCTACGCTACCAACAGAAATATAGCATACAGTCGATCATGCATCCATCAGATAATTGCAAAAAAAAAATCAGAGAAGAAGGAATGTAATTCAATGGAAGCTTTTAGCTTCTTTTATTTTGCTGAAATGTTTGTTTTAGTGTGCAGGAATAGGTTCATCATGTTCAAGATCAGATATGTGGAGTAAAACAGGCTCCCACAAGAGTTGAGCTCGGCATATCAAAAATGACATATTCACAATTTTCATACGAAGCACATGAATATTGATAACGAATATTTAAAAGTAGCATATTGCACTCATCTATTTCATTTTCTGTTCAGCTCTACTTTGTTTTTGAAGAGAAACATAGTATTCAAGTAAAGGATAGATTTGCAATAATTTAATTTTCTATGAGTTCTTCAACAGAAAGCAGCAAATTCTATTTTAAGTCAGCATCTAAGAGTAATGGGAGATACAGATATGCATTATCTTTCATCAAGCAGGCAAACAATGTTACAATTTTTTTTGTCAAAGACAATAAAAGTGATAGCATGATAACCTCACAAGGTATGCCTATGCATGAAAGTGACGAAGTGCACTGAAACAGATTTTTGTTGTCATGGATAAATTCTTCAGATTTGAATCCATTATGCACAGAAATGAAAGAAAAATATTTTTTCTAGAATGTTAATGGAAAACACAAAAAGAGCTACAACAGTGAGTTTCAAAAGAACATGAACCTGAAAATGAAGGATATTCAGTTGAGGGCAAGACAACTAATTTTCATCTTCTTTGTAGGAAAAGGAAAACATACTTTTGTTCTATATTTTCATTGAATTCGATCATAAGTTTGAAGCTTCAGTTGTCTAAGCCAATAGAAATAGAAAATGCAGTGATACAGGGAAAAGATTAACAACAAACCATAAGTTTTTTTTAAAAAATATCAGAAAAGCTTACTTTTTAAAACAAAAAATCAAATATCTATGATACAAAATGTCCAGATTTAGCAAAAACGTGGCTGTATGTCTACAGAAAATGAAGTATTTTGTCTGTTGTAGCTTCAAAATCAGAATTTTATGCTCATGGTGCAGCTTGCAAAGTATTTTTATTGCAGATTCAAAATAACAGAAACCAATTTCGAAGTTCTTCATCTCTTAAGAGTTTAAATAGAATTTTTTTGTAGAGATCTGAAGGAAAACACCAGTTTGCAGCTTACAAAAGTAAGATTTTGCAGATTCAAATAGGAAAATACTAGATTCGAAGTTGTAAACAAAGTTTGTTCTTTGTTTATAGAAAATACTTCAAGAAATGCTCATGGCGCAGCGTGCAAAGGAAAAAATATTGCAGATTGAAAAGATTCAAAGAGCAGTTTCGAGTTTTTATCAAGTTTGTTTCTTCATTTCTGGAAAAAAAAATGATTCAAAAAAATCATGGCATGGCTATAATACACAGAAAATACTACATTCTTTGCAAAAAATCATAAATAAATCATCATGGTGCGGCTTGCTGGTAAGAGTATTGCAGATCCAAAAGAAACTAGTAAGTTTATTCTTTATTTTTAAAGGAAATCAATTCAAGAACGTTTATGGCACAAATTGCAAGTAAATATTGCAGAAAAAAATGAAGGAAAGACACAGATTCAAAATTTTAAAGCAATGTTTGTTCTTTGTTTTTAAAAAAAATACTTCCAGATGTTCATGGAAGCTTCAAGAAAAGCAAAATACTTTCAGAAATTCGAATGAGAAAAAAAGCGAACTTAGATCTTAAAATACTTGATGAAAGCTTCATATTTTCGAATTTGAAAGGGTCTTCAGCAAGTTCGCAGCTTCAGATGATCAATGGTGGCCAGAAAAATCAAGATCCATGCTCAAAATTCATAGCAAGTCTCGGGAAAATAAATGAACATCATTCAAAACTGAAAATCGCGCCCAAAAAATGCATCTACGTTTTTATAAAAACATCATATGCTGTTACAGTTCACCCAAAATACCAGATTCGAGTTCCAACAATGGAGAAAATACACAGAAAAGATCAAATTCGTGGCTAGGGTTTGAGGAGTGGCGACACCTAGCAAAGGAGAAGCAAACAAATAAAATGCAAATGAATGCCTTTGTCTTCTTTTAGGGTTCAAACCCTAAGTGTTCGCCCTTATTTTCCTTTTCTTCTTAGCTTTATTCCTTCAAGTCAATAAGCTAAGGCTTTTAAAATTTAAATGAATGCTTAGGAAATCTTTTAATTTTGCATTTAAAAATCAAAATGTAAGATCTTTATTAAAATTGATTGACAAATCATTTTAATAAATGATTTTATTTAAAAAAAAAATGCAAAGTTAGTGCTGGAGTTATTTTAAATTTTTCATTTTAAAAGCAAATTGTAAATCTTTATTAAAATGATTTGTTAATCATTTTTAATAAATGATATTATTCAGATATAGAATTTAAATTAACCTTGCTAGGTGGTATTCCAACTTGCATTTTCTAAAAAATTTGTAAAAAATTATTTTTAAAAGTGATAAATTATAAATCACTTTTAAAAATAAATGTTATTAATGCAAGTTGAAGATATTTGATGTATTCTTTTAAAAAAAACCTAGTCAAGAGGAGCCTTTAAGTGGAGCATTAAATCTTGGAGATATGACAATCTGTTTATGTCAGGTGGAGGTTTTGGGTTGCTGGATTCAAGGGAGGAGTTTTTGACTGATGGGACACCTTTTTGGGAGTCTTTTGAGTCCTATTTTTGAGGATTTTTGTTCCTATATGGGTTTGGGAGACTTTTTCTTGTTTTTGGTAAGTTGTTGATATGTTTGAGAGCCTTCTTTTAGGGCTTTTTTACCAAATCCGACTCCTTATCCAAGGTGGGCCCGTTTTTCTAGGATTAGGGTGGAGAGTTTGAGCTTATTTATTCTCTTCTTCATTCCTTTTTAGAAGAGGCAAAAAATTTTGGAGTGGAAGAGACTTTGTAATTTCTGGAGGACATGGTGCTATTTTGTTCCAAGCTCTGTATCAGACTTTGGAGTATGTGTTTCCAGGGCCTTTGAGAGCCTTTATACAACATCTTTGATCTATTTCTGGTGTCATATTTGTATGCAGATTGGTGATTGATCTTTCTTTTCTGTGTTTCTTATCTGAAACCTTTTAAGTTTGTCTCATTTTGGCATCTTTGTGACTAGGAATTCTCTTCACAAGTTAAGGGTTGTATCAATTTCCAGATATATTTATTGTGGTTAACATCCTTTAAATATCATTCTGTTTCAGATCTTCCTTTGAAATATTTATGTGTTGAGAGTTTTACCAGTTATTGTATCATCATATAGATGGCTGTGGGTTCTTTCTGTGTTCAGGAAAATGATCTTGGTGTATCACCTATTAATTAGTTTAAATCTGCAAGTTTCTTTTATCCCTTTTCTTCCCCTTTTTCCCCTAAAATCTTTAGGTTTGAAAAGCAAAAAATAGTTTTTTTTATTCAACAGGAACCGGCCTAGAATCCAGAGGTCTCATTTTCAGTATTGCATATCCCACATGTAGAATTTGAGTCCCATGTTATGCTAGATTACTGAGCTTAAAAGTTTTGGTAGGGTGAAAATTTGGTGCATAACAACAACAAGTGGTCACCTCTGATCTCATTGAAAATGACCACCAATTGAAGAAGATGGATGAGTAGCTGAAATCCTTGAAAGAAAGAGCTAGTTTCTTGGAGAAAAGGGAGAAATCCCTAGGAGAGGATGTTGCGCACTTAACAGAGAGAGCGTTGATAGTATAGGTAGAGAGGAATAGACTTTAGGAGGAACTTGAAAAGGTTCAATCCATCAAACTTGTTGTAATAAACAAGTTGTGTGCTAAGAATCAGGAATACCAGAGCCAATTGACTCAGGCAGAGTAGAATCTGCAACTAAGAAATGGGGAGCTTAAACGATGACATGTTGAATATGAGTAGGGGATGGTGCAAAAAGGTGAAGTGCTAGATTAGCAGTGAGCTCAGTATGAGAATAAGCTATAGGAGTAGGATGTTGAATTTGAGGGTCGCAAGGCCCAATTAGAAGAGGGGCTTTGGGAGGAAAAGTCTTCCCTGGACACAAAATTGGTGAACCATAGCCAGGTGAAGGAGAGGTAGTCTAAAGAGTTAGCTCATTCTCAAGAAAAATTGGCATCTACCAACAAGAGGATCATGGAGCTAATGCACGACGTCAACATAAGGGATGCAAAGATCGCCCCTTTAGAGAATGCTCCCTAGGCTCTTGTTGCCCAACCAGATCTCATCCTAATGGCACAAAAGCTATACGCTTCATACTAGGGGAAGGTCAAGTTTTATTTCCTGACGTTACAACCAACACTCCAGTACATGTCTCAAGTGACAAGTTTAAGCTAGGAGGTTTAGAGGACTATGGGGGAGTTCACGTAGTTTATCATGGAAAAGGTCCCTGAGGCCTAGGGACTGCTAACAAAATTGTACTCAGTCTTTGATGAAGACCTGGTTGGAGTAGGAATTAACGATCAAAAGGATACTTCCAAGATGAAAAACAATTTTTTCCATTGCCACTCAACCTTTTCCATTTCCACTCAACCATAAAATGAGCCAAGGCATGTGCGGCCACTTTGGGTGCGACTCTAGATAATGTGCAGGAAAACTTCTCCTAGCTGACTGCGATGGGTTTGCCTTCCCCATTTCTTGAGGATGGATCTGTGACCACTACTGAGCAGCTTGCAACAAAAATTGAAGAAAAGCGGCAAGACACAACTACCTTATAGAACTTTAGCTAGCTTCCAACAACAATAGATATTGAAGGGATTATCGATCTAGTTGCGTGGTTACTCTTCCTATGTGAGTCTAGGACCAGTCTATTGATGAAGCTGCCTTATAAAGAAATGCTTGATCTCAGTGAAGTGTAAGAGAATTTGTTGACATATCAAGGCCATCTGAGGCTAACTGGCTACCACTGTAGGATTCCCTCTCTAAGCTCTGAAGTCGTTGCCCAATGGGTAAGACTCTGGTCTGCAGCTAGAGAAATTTTGAGTTTTCTATTCCTCAAGCGAAATGCCCCTAATAGTTGCCAAAAGCTATGAATAAATATTGATTGAGCTCCCTCCAGGCTTTATTTTGTTGAAGTATCGACCCACACATTGCCTTAAAAATTTATTCGACCCTTTTCGATAAATTCCACTGCCTTCACCACGTGTCTGCTCTGTGCTCCCTGAAGGATATCTTCCCTTTGCATTTCAAAATGGCCCTGCTATGCTTCTACATGTCCACTCTTCACACAATTGAAAGCCGCTTCCCTTCAATTTTGAGTTGGGCTCCATCTACATGCCACGTGGCTTCATCTTCACATATTTTAGTAGGCCCCACAGTCAGTACAAAGGATGAGGTAGGTTACATGTGTCTCCTTGGTGCAAGCTTTCAACAACAAAGGAAAAAGATGAGCATGGGCTACACAATGTTGCCACATGTCTATTTAGCAGGGTAACGACACTTATCTACATGACCTTGTCGGGACCACTGCCATCATTTGCAGAGGATGCACCTAAACTTGGAGTGATCATATGCTTTTGATGGAATATTTTTTGTTGCAATGGTCAGGACGAATATTTGATTTTGTATCATTACCAAGGATTCTCAAATGTTTTTTGTTACTATTTGCCAAGGTGGTGGGAGCATTTTGGCTATATATACTCCTCTTTGTTTTGGAGGAGGGGTTCCAAGATTTTGTAGAAAGAACACATATTTTAGAAAAGACACCAGGCCTTTGTTATTGTTATTTAATTATTGTAAAAGACTCACAGATTGTTCCAATCATTCAACATTTCTATTTTCTTATGATATTTGATTAACTTTAGACTGTGCTGCTATTGTTTGGATGATTCATTTGCATAACTTCTATACATTGAATGCAACTTTTCTGGTCTAGATCATGTCTTATGACTCTTCTTGTCAGTAAATATGTGTGCAAAGTTATTTTATGTCAATGAATGAATTTTTTATACTTTAATTTTTAGTTTCTGCCTTTTTGGGACATCACAAATTACTAATCGGGCCCTTAGATCTATTATTTATCATACCTATTATCTAAGTCTTGGTGCATCGCCTTAGATTAGACTTTTGTTTTATATTTTTTTCCCTTTCCCTTTCCAAATCCCAATTATAGGAGAAGCCAAATTCTTTAAAATCTAGAGGTCACTCAGTTTAGCGTAATAGGTCCACCATAAACCAAGTTTCCCATAAAAGGGTTGTTACCTTGCCAACTTTTGGTATGAACAGCTACCAAGCCAACTTTGCACAAATGTTCATAATTTACTATTACATTTTTTTATAAAAAAGATGTATTTGTAGTCATTTTGATAATGGTATGACATTGAAAATTATTGTATTTTATCCTTTCACATCTACACCTAGGAATATAAGCATCCATGTTATGATTGATAACATTAGAAAAATAGTCATAAAAATTGGTGAATCATATTCCTTAACACTAACATAGATGGATTACCAATTATAATTCATGAGTTCTATTAAAGTGAAATTTCATTAATCTACATGTTATTTATCATAACTTAAAACCATTCTAAACTGATTATACATTCTAATTTTAAGTTTCAAAGTAGAAATACATACACACAAGGAACAAATTAGATTGAATATCAATTTTAATATATCAAATTGTAGAATAATTATGTATGTGCATGTTAACGAATGAAATTTCCCTTATTGTAATATTAAAATAGTAACTCTATGGCCCTGAATATAAGGACCAATATTGCTAACAACTCTAGAAAGATCATAATTGCATTTATTGTTTTCCTCTGAATTATTACTGAGATACAACTCCCTCCCTAACTATTACTATCTTTTAAGAATACACATTTTTACTAGAAAGTGGAGAAAGGAAAACAAGCACTAATTCACAAGAATGAAAATAGTGCGGCAAAAAAAAGAAACCATTACTACAAAATCTCCAAGAGTCAAACAATAACAACCAAAAAATATAATGTTAAAGGATTAATATGATCACATATTAATGAGTATATCAACAAGAAGTTATTCTACAGAGAGAATAAGTTTGAATTATTGTTTTAGCCAACATACTAATTCGATAAACACCACACCCAAAACTAAAAATTCAAAGATTAGAGCTATTTGAAATCATAATTCAATTGTCAAAATATGTTCATTTTACCCTCAATTATGTCATAGTGTGTCAAAGAAACTTAGACCCTCTTAGAGTCATTTTGATTGAATTTATATCAAAACCCCAATCTTGAATTTTGGCCATTAAAATAACGACCATAAGATTGAACGACGGTTTCTTGCCAACTAACATCCCACTTAAATAAGTTGATAAATGAAGAGAATTAATGATGAGGGATAAACATCATTACATTGTCTCTTTAGTTGGATTTGATAGTAATTCAAAGCATTTCTTATTCAGACACCTGCCACATGGCCAACCGTATTTGTAAATGGTGCAATTTTTAGGGATTGAATTAAATGAAAATATGCATGTATAATTCCATTCATGCGAGGATCCAAATGAAGAGGCAACTTGAAATTTTCATAGAAATACCAATGTTTTTAATAAATTTTTGTCACATCAGTATTAAATTTTCCAACCACATCACTGCCTCTTCATTCACTTCGTCCCAAGGAAATCTCCAGCTTGGTTTTGCTTCCTATTTTCTATAAATTCATTGAGAAAGACCTTCATTTCCACATTTTGGATTACATTCTCAAAGATGGTGAGTGTTGAGAGTGATGTTGATGAGGGCTACACCACCCAAACCCCACACAAAACACAATAACAAATAACAACACAAAAATGCAAGATTGAAAACAACCCACTTTCAATTATTTTCCAAAAATGAAATTATAGATTCAAAAATTATAGGGCTACAACCTCATGGGATTGATTCATTACATCCAAATCAAATCTGAAAATAAAATCTATTATTCAGAACCACAATATGCACTAATGGAGCCACCTTCTACAACCTCCACTTAACCCTTTTATTTTAACCAATAATCACCCTAGAATGTTCGAGAAAGTGTAACTTTTGTTAGTGTAATTAATATTTAATTGCACTTGCATAACTTTACTTAGGTAATATTTTAATTCCTAGGTTAAATATTCTCATCCTTATCTTGTTGAGCTATCTTGTTGCTTAAGATAAGATTAGGGTTATGCATACTTTTCTTTTATAATGCAAATCATTCTCATGAAATTATGAATTCTTGAATAATAATATTTTGCACATTTTTTGCAAAGCTCTTTCTTTTTCTGTTTTTCTCTTTTGTGGAAGGTTATTTTTTGGTTTGCATTTCAGATCTTGGTTTCTAACATGGTATCAGAGCCTTGATTTTGCAACCCCTTCTCAATATTTTTGAGAATTTCAATGCATAGCATGTTCGAGGTTCCTCGAGGGTTTTATTCCTTGAGCATATTCATGCAACATCTTGGATCAGATCGGGGTTTTCCATTGGACTCAGAGCGCTGGAAAAGTCAGAAATGGCTTTTATTTCATTCATTTTGGTCATCGTTGAAAGAATCTATGAGGGTTTCAAGCTCAGTGATTTTTCTGGAAGATCTGGGGGTTGCCTAATTTTCAAAGCACTTTGGGCTAAAATGGACCTCGCTGTTGGATTCACAGTGCCCAAAAACCCCTATTTTCATATAAAATTTGTCCAATTTGGACAATGTCGATTGGGGAGGCAAAATAAATTTGTCTGAGGGCCATACGACCCCCATGCACATTTTTTGAGGCTCAAAAATTGAGAAAAATTCAAAAAAAATTTAAAAAATCATTTTTTTTGGGAAATTGGCAATGCTTCCCATTTAAAAGGAACACATCACCAGGCCACTGCTCGGTGGCCACCTGCACTCCACCGTGTCGCTCGCCTGACCCACCACCGCTTTGCCGACCTTTTGGCTCCTCCGCGGGCTCCACCGAGGACTTATGGGCTATCGAGCACCCAACTCAGCCCCCCATTGGACTCAGCCCCCACACCAGGGTCACATTCATGACCAGGGGTTGCATTGCATCCCACCGGATTTTTTTCCCTAGCTCTTAGCAGAGGTTTTATAAGTGATCGAGGGCTGTGATAGAAGGTGCTAATTTTTTGCTCCTTGTTAGTGCTACAAAAGCCTTGTTACAGGGCTTTTTTTTCTTTTTGGTGTAACTTGGGAAAACAAAGGCCTTTTTTTTCAAACAAGATATCATCAGAAAGGTGTTTCCGAGCTCTTCACAATGGTGCAGGTGTGATTTTTTTGTTTTGTTTTTTTATTCCTTTTTCAGCCTCGAAAGTTGCATGTTGCTGTTTTCACTCTAGGAGACATATTTTTTGACTTAGTGATCCTTTTTTCGTCATTCTTTCCGCATTGGAAAGATGGTTCAATACTTTACAAAGATTTGAGGTCTATTTTTATTTTATTTTTATGAATATTTAAATTCCGTCCTTTTACAATCATTAGGTTATTGTAATAAAAGAACTGAGATAAAGTTCCATTAGGGGGGTTTCTTGCATAATAATTTGATTAGAGTGTAGTTTTCACTTTGATCTCCATCTTGTTTTGATGGAAACTCACATGGGTTATATCTAGTTTCCTAGTTTCTTTTGGCCACATCTTGTCTTGGTTGACACATATCAGATTCATCAGTTCACACTTTAGATTGAGAGTTTATGGTTATTGATCCACATTGGTTTAGATCCTTCTCAGTTTGAGGGCCATGTTTTTATGGTTAATGTTCTAGAATCTTCATGGTACTTGTTACTATGGAAGATTTTTAGTCTCAGTTTGGCATCGACATCAAGATACACAGTTTCTAAATTTTGTCGTCATATCATCTACTGTTGCTTCACAGATTCAAGGGTTTTCTAGTTTGTGTGTTTTCCAGTGTTTCATGGCATCTAGTCTACTGTCACATTATTATGATTCCACTTTGGTTTCTTGTAGAAAAAATTATCTTTCCTTGTTGGTCAGATTTTGGTTCTAGTGTTACTCCACAGTGTTCTTCCAGTGCTTCTTTGCAGTAGTCATCTCATTGTAGGGGGTTTTATCCCACTGGGTTTTCCTTCTCTACCTCATTATTGTATTTGTACATGGGCACCTGATTAGGCCTTATTTTTGGGACCCATTCATGCTTCCTTGCATTCATCTTAGTTTTAGGTGCATGCTTTTTTAGTCTCCCTAAGTTGTACTTATGGGGGGGTGTTAGTGTAATTAATATTTAATTGTACTTGCATAAATTTACTTAGGTAATATTTTAATTCCTAGGTTAATTATTCTCATCCTTATTTTGTTGAGCTATCTTGTTGCTCAAGATAAGATTAGGGTGATGCCTACTTTGCTTTTATAAACCAAATCATTCTCATGTAATTATGAATTCTTGAACAATAATATTTTGCACATCTTTTGCAAAGCTCTTGCTTTTTCTGTTTTTCTCTTATGTGGAAGGTTATTTTCTAGTTTGCATTTCAGATCTTGGTTTCTAACAACTTTCCCTTTTGTTTTAGTGCCAAAAGTCCCGCCATTTGATTTCTTTCCTAGGAAGATACTTTAATGAAATTCACTTTTTAGTGGGCAGCTTCGTGGGGCCATAACTTTTGATCCAATTGTCTGATTTGCTATTATAATATATTGTTGGAAAGCTCTCAAAGATCGTTTCATCCACTTTTCAAGTTGTTTTGGGGCTTCTAAGGTTTTCAAATTTGAATTTGAAGCTGCATTGGAGAAATTTCTTGGGATGAAAAATTTAATATCACCCAAACCATACAAGGTATTGAGATGATTCTTCTTCTATTAGAAATATTTTTTCAGTTCCACTCCTCGGGGTAAATTTTTGGGTCCATACGAGCCCATTTAGGCTGACTTACTAAAAATAGTAAGTGATTGTTTTTCACCTTTTCTTACTTTTGATTGTCTTACACCCCTTAGGTGCCATCATGGGACTCAAAACAACTAAAGAAAATAAGGATTTTTTTTTTTTGTTTGGGTGATGCAAGATTTCCCCTACACCAGTGGATGCTCTTGCATTAGACATTGCTTCAAGGAATGATTTCATTGTGCTCAAGGATATCAAATGTAGTCTATTTCACAAGTTACTTATGAATCAAATGAGATAATCATTCACTACCCAGGATGATGTGGAAGATGTACTATGCGAGATCCTTGGGGAAAAATTCCTAAATTGTGTCCATTTCCATAATGCAGAGCTCCTAAAACACTTCATATACACTATAGTTCGCACTTTGGGGAAACATGATTGGGGCATAAGGGTGGCCGAGCATCTGTATCATCTTGAATATTTGATGAGGGTATGGGCATCCAGTAGAGGACTAAGCCAATTCCCTAAAATTGGCCTCATAGGTGATGCTATATGCATTGCTATTGTAATCCAATATGAGGTTATAGAGGAGGCAATAAATCTTCTTTGTGTAGGGCTAGCATGGAATGACATGGGGCTATTTACCCACTTTGTGTAGTCACAACAAAACTTTTTTCCACTTGCCTAGAGTGAATGCCTGCAGGAGGTGGTGGAGGGGATACACTTCCTTATGTTTTTCCTCTATATTTAGGAGAAATATATTGATGACTTTTTGTTTTGAAATGAAAATTCCATTTTGTAATACCCAATATATATGTATATATATATGAATATAATATGAATATTTTTTATATTTTAGCATTATGTCTTCTTTGCATCTAATCATTTTCATTCTTTAATTTGTTATTGTGTCTGATAATGATATTTGTGTATGTTATACTCATGCACATTTTCATTTTAATTATTGCATTTTCTCAATCAACATTTTCTCACGTTGACATCATTTATTAAGGAAAGTTCTAAAAAGATCTCTGAAATCTGTTGCACTTACAAAAAATCTATAGTTTAGGGCTTTACTTTTCTTTTCAATAAGATACTTATATAATCAAAAAAAGGAGAGGTTTGCGAAACCTTGTTGGAGACCGAAAATGGTTTCCAAACCTATCAAAAATACCGATGACACATAGAATCTTCCTTTTTATTCTTTAA
Source organism: Sequoia sempervirens (assembly GCA_007258455.2). Taxonomy (NCBI): domain Eukaryota; kingdom Viridiplantae; phylum Streptophyta; class Pinopsida; order Cupressales; family Cupressaceae; genus Sequoia; species Sequoia sempervirens. Next base: position 383,438,986 of record VDFB02270651.1, on the reverse strand, counting down.
CTTATATTGACTAGTGGACTTTTGAAAGGCTATATAACCTTCAGTATTGTACAAGAGGGGGATTCGCTACTCATGAGTTCTCTTCATTCAAAGAGCCTCACAGGGTGAACTTCCCTAAACTACCTCAATGGAATAGCGTGAAAGTTTCATAATAAAAAAGAGTAGGTCATAGATATTTTTTGGACAGATTGAGAAGCCCTCGACCAAAGGACAACAATGTAGGAAATGAATGACAGTGAGGTACACTAACATCTCGTATGAAATAGAGAATGATAATGTATTAGAAAACAAGAAAATGAATGCTTCTATCCTAATTAATGAGAACTTACATAGCAATAGAGTTTATTAGAACTGAAGTAAAGTAAAGAATACATGATAAAGACAAGGAGTAGAAAGGAAGGGAATACTTACATCCATGCAAGTGATGAAGCTTCTAGCTTGTGAGTGTCTTCAATACTTGCACACAAGAGGGAGAGAGAAATTGTTGGGGCTGTTTAGGGGCCTACCTTAGTTAGACCCCATTTTGGTGTTCCCACCTCCACAGATAGCTAGATAGATAGAGAGAAAATTAGAAATGAAGTAAAGAGCACTAAAGCACTACAAAATAGTGGTATGGTACTCAACCAAGTAATAGAGGAGAGGAGTGAAAGCTTACCACCTCCACCAAGAGTGCTCAAGGCTAATGGGGGAGAAAATGAGAGGAACTCAAGCCTCTACTATAATGGTGTTTTGATCCACACTTGCTCTACTGAAGTGGTGGAGTGTTGATGTTGTTGCTATGAAGTGTAAAGTGTTTGGAGATTGAAGAGATGGTGAAGAAGCTACCTAGAGTTTGTGGAGAGATTATGAAGCTTGTGGATGAAGTGAAGAAGTTCTGAAGAGATCCTTCCAAGATTAAATGCATATGGAAGGAGTGAATTTGAAGGGGAGATGAAGAAAACAACCATATTAGGGTTGGTTTTCTAAAGGGGGCATTACAACTTCACCTCCAATGAGGAGAGTAACATCTCTATAGGTTCAGCTATAGGAATCTTCCAGGGACATCTGTGTGCTGTATGGGCATCCCCAATAGAAACATCTCCACCGACGCTCAAAACAGGTGCCAAGTGTGATGCAAGAAACAAGCTTAGGTGGAATTAAGCCTCCAAACTTGGTTTTCTAAAGTGGATAAAGGAAAAAAGGGGATTTTTACATGGGGTGCAAATTCACTCTTATAAATTTTTCCCCCACTTTAGTGAGCACGAATATTGATGAGTGCTCAGTAAAGTAGATCAAGAAAGAGTAGAGTCAGAAACATATACCTGAACTGTCAAGGAAGTAGACCGTGATCTGGGGATCCCAAGAGTGTAGGGTAAAAATAGGACTTTATAGTTCCATAGAACTATGAAGCTGAAAAAAGAGCATATACTTAGGACGAAGAAGATGCAGATCTTCGATTTGGTATATACACAAGAGAAGAGAAAGATAGAAATGAACAAAGAAAATGGTGAAAGCAAAACCCACTCAAGAGTAGAACCCACACCACTAGGTAGGAGTGATAAAATAAACCATGCTCGAGGAGGAGAACCCGTATAAAAAAAGAGGTGATAAAAGCAAACCCCGCTCGAGGAGGAGAACCCATATCATAAAAGAGGAGTTATAAAAGAAAACCCTACTCGAGGAGGAGAACCTGTATCACAAAAGAGGTGATAAAAGAAAACCCTGATCATGGATGAAACTTGTATCACTGAGTAAAAGTGACAAAAGAAATCCCAAAGAAATCCCCACTCAAGGATGAAACCCGTATCACAAAGTAAAGGTGATAAAATCAATCCCTTCTTGAGGAGGAAACCTGTATCATCGAGTAAAAGTGATAAAAGCAATCCCCACTCAAGGATGAAACCTGTATCACCAGGTAAAACGAAAGAAATCCCCACTTGAGGAGGAAACCCATATCACTGAGTAAGAGTGATAAAAGAAATCCCCACTCAAGGAGGATAACCTGTATATTAAAGTAGGATGTAAAGGAGCTTTATAGGTTCTCGGTCTTACAAAGCAAGTAAGTAGACAATCACATAGGCCATCATCAAGTTGAAAAGATTTCAAAGGGGTCCCTTGGGAACCCTTCAAAAGGAAGAGGGGTCCACTCAAGGGACACACTACTTGAAAAGTGAGGTCTAGTTAGGCTACCCACAAGTTAGACGCAAAGTTGTGAAATGGGTCTAGTCGGGCTGCCCCCAAGCTAGATGTTGATGAATTCATTTGATAGAAAATATTTCAAGAGGTCCCTTGGGAACCCTTCAAAAGAGAAAATGGGTCTGCTTAAGGGAAACTTCAATTAAAAGATATCTATATATATATATATATATATATATAGAGAGAGAGAGAGAGAGAGAGAGAGAGAGAGAGAGAGAGAGAGAGAGAGAGAGATGGGGGTCCTTGAGAAGGACACACATCTCTAGAGCAAGTTATCACCACCCCCAACATAGAGGGGAGGAGAACCATGCAAAATACTTAAGAACATGATAGATGTAAACCTCGATATCACTTGTAAAGAAAAGAAAAGGAAGGTGTATCAATCAAACAGGAGTCTAATGACACTTGAATCAAGAATTTGTTGTATTTTGTCCTTCAAGGCCTTATATCCACTAGTGGAATGGACAAGCACTCAATGGTATGCATAGAAAGAATATTCTTTATCATGTTTATGAAGTTTATTATGTGTAGGAGAAGGAAGAGTAATCAAGCGGGCTTTTAGGAGATTCAATGAGATATGATCTTGCTTAGATAAATAATGAGGATTGGGAAGCATCTATTTCTCTTGTGGAGAAAGGTTTGATTGCTAATAATAAGAAGAAGAAGATACGAAGATAGAAGAAAAAGGAGGATCTCCATAGAGAGTGTTATTTCGGTGAGGAGGATCACACTCTTCTACGGGATCACCATCATCCTCTTTGATAGGACTACTAATGTTAACCTCCTTAACATAAGTGTGATAATCTTCCTCAGAAGGAGGATCAACACCAAGAGCATTAGAATTTGCATTCACCTTTCCCTATGATATAGAGAAGTAAGCATCTTTGATAGCGGGTGTGGATGATGTTATCAGAAGGTCTAAGTGGATCAAGTCAACATAATATTCCTAAATGAAGGGTTTTGTAAAGTCTAAGGAACCCTAATCATCACCAAGACATGCATTCCTTTGAGGAGAGGTAGGAGTAGACTGAAGCAAATCCCATAGTGAGACCTTGTTTAGAGTAACCCGAGGTTGCTCGACAAGATCGTAACCACTAGGTGCTTTAGTCGTAGGTTTTGGGGCTAAAGAAAGATTTGGTTGTTTATTCATACTACTCTTGTAAATATGGGATACTACTCTGTAAGAGAGCCATAGAATGATTAGGAGAACCACCATCAAATGGAACACCATCAATAGAACAAATCCATTTAGAAGAAGGACTAGCTAGAGTCATGTAAATGATCAGTATCTTAGGCATTTGAGGGGCATCAAAGACATAGATTCAATTTACATAATCATCACATCTAGTAGAATAATTATTTAAAGACATATTCTCAACATCAATCCAAATAGGATCAAATGTGGAATGATTATTGAAAGAAACATTCTCAACATTAATCCAGGGAGAATTAGAAGGAGGTTCATCATTTACTAATGCATCATCTCTAGAAGGGAGTGCATTAGAACAAAGATGATATTCACCATTCACCAACACATCATCTCTAGAAGAGAGTACATTGGAAGGTATAAGAGATTCATCATTAAAAAATGTAACATCTCTAGAAGAGAGTGTGCATGGGGGTGAATAGAAGGTTCATCATTCACAAATTCATCATCTCTAGAAGAGAGTGCATGAGAAGGTATAAGATATTCCTCCATGAATGCATCATCTCTAGAAGAGAGTGCATTGGAATGAGGGGTAGATTAATCATTCACAAATGCATCATCTCTTGAAGAGAGTGCATTGGAATGAAGAGAAGGTAAAGTAACATTAAGAAAGGTATCAATGATTTCATCTTCTTGCGACAAAATATCCTCTGAAGCCAGAGGACTTTTGTGAGAAGGATCAAAGATATCAAGTGACATAGAGAAAGCCAAGTCACCATCACATGCATGAAATGGAATATCATTAACATTTTGAAAAAATTTAGAGACTGAACTAATGAAAGAAGATATTAAATTCATTACCATTTTTTGGTACTTTCACATTTTTAGAGGCCTTCAGAGTGCAATTTCAGGTCAAAACTTGTGTCTATAGAACTAGTTCAGTTCTTAAAATATCGATGCCTTCGGTAGTCAAATTTTAGGGATTGACACAAGTTCTCTAGGAGGCCTTTCCAATAATGCCAACAATTATGAACTTTGAGCATCGAGCTAAAGGTTATGACCCCACCAAGTAAGGGTAAATAAATTCCTAGTTTTTCAAAGAACATTGTTCTTCATGTCAGGTTCACCAAAATGTAGAAGAGGGGGATTCACTACTCATGAGTTCTCTTCATTTAGATATCCTCATGGGGTGAACTACCCTAAACTACCTCAATGAAATAGTGTGGAAGTTTTAGAATTAGAAAGAGTAAGTCATAGAGATTTTCTGGACAAACTGACAAGCTCTTGACCAAAGGACAATAGCGCAGGAAATAAATGACAACATGACATGCTGACATCTCGTACGAACCAAAGAATGAGAATGTCTTAGAAATCACCAAAGTGAATGCTTCTATCCTAATTATTGATAACTTATAGAGCAATAGAGTGTAGTAGAACGGAAGTAAAGTAAGTAATAAATGATAAAGATAAGAAGTATAAAGGAAGGGAATACTTACAACCACACAAGTGATGAAGCTTCCAACTTGTGAGTATCTTCAATACCTACACACAAAAGGGAGATAGAAATTGTTGGGCTGTATAGGGGCCTGCCTCAGTTAGACCCCATTTTGGTGTTCCCACCTCCACGGACAACCAAATAGATAGAGAGAAAAGTATAAATGAAGTAAAGAGCACTAAAGCACTACAAAACATTGTTATGCTACTCAACCAAGTAATAGAGGAGAGAAGTGAAAGCTTACCACCTCCACCAAGAGTGCTCAAGGCTAATGGGGGAGAAAATGAGAGGTACTCAAGCCTCTACTGCAATGGTTTTTTGTTCCACACTTGCTCTACTAAAGTGGTGGAGTATTGATGTTGCTGATGTGAAGTGTAAAGTGTTTGGAGATTGAAGAGATGTTAAAGAAGCTGCTTGGAGCTTGTGGAGAGATTATGAAGCTTGCGGATGAAGTGAAGAAGTTCTGAAGGGATCCTTCTAAGATCAAATGCATATGGAAGGAGTGAATTTTAAGGGGAGATGAAGAAAACGACCATATTAGGGTCAATTAGCCGAAGGGGGCTTTACAACTTCACCTCCAATGAGGAGAGTAATGCCTATATAGGTATAACTATAGAAATTTGCTAGGGACATAAGCGCACCACACAAACGTCTGCATGTTGCACGAGCATCCCCTATAGAAATTCCTCCACTGACACTCAAAATAGACACCAAGTGTGATGCAAGTAGAAGGGTTATGTGAAATTAAGTCTCCAAACTTGGTTTTCTCAAGTGGATAAAGGAAAAAAGGGGATTTTCACATGGGGTGAAAATTCACTCTTATATAGGTACAAGCTGTAACTTTCAAAATATTTAGACTTAGACACTCCTAGAAAGCTTTCAATGTTTAAGAAATTTATGATAACTTCATAAAAAGATCGATAATGCATGAAAAAAAGGATAAGGCTAAAGGCTTAATAAGAGACGTCAACAAAAAAGAGGAGTTATAGTTGTTGGAAAGAGACACTACACATGTTTTTTGGTGTTGCCATTGATGAAAACCCTTGTTATTAAGTTGATCCACACATAATCTTCTCATACCAGTAGATAGATTGAAGCTCAATGATTATCTATTAAGCTAGAACAAAGCATCCAGTAGATTTGTGTTCTTCGATTCATATGCAAATTTTTTGTTATTATTTTGTGTTGTGGATCTTAGGGAAGATTTTTTGATGCATAATTTGCATTATCTATAAATCTTGGTGCCTCATATCAATTTGGATATAAGTTAGAAGGTTTGGTTAAAAAAATTTCTATTCATCTATGTATGAAGGCCGACTTGGTGAATATAGTGTGTCACGGATATTCGAGGAGCTATTGTTTAAGTATTTTTGTGTTCGAGCATTTTTATTTGGGTCCTCACTATGTTGTGACTGACTCTTGTGGATGCACATTGTATATTATGGATGATTTGAGCTGACATTTTGTAAATATTTCATGTTTTGTTGATGTCAACATGTTGGAATTAAATATTTAGTCGCGGATATATATGTGATCAGTTGTATCTTTTTGATATGTGTTCAATGTGAGTTGATGTATGTTCCAAATGTTAGAAGGTTAGTAGAGCGATTATGCATAGTTTCACTTGTGCATTAAGGATTTTTGTTGTGAGTTGAAGCGGAACAGAGAAAAAGAGTAGAATCAGTTAGAAGGTGCATAATTAGATTGATGAGCCTAACTAGAACTGTAATCAGGCATTTGTAGATGCTACTTTCTCAGTTCAAATCTTTGGAAGTATTCCAAACTTTTGTAAGGAAGTAAGCCGTTCAATTTTTGAGTAGTGAGCTCTAGGAAGTGTGCCTGAATGCAAGTGCATTCTCATTTTGTAAACATTTCTTTTGAGTATACTAAGAACATATTGTGGATTGATCTCCACCATGGTTTTTCCCCTAACAAGGTTTTCACGTAAAAACCCTTGTCTTATGGTGTTGTGGTTACTTGTCTTATGTGCATGCATCTTTATTTTGGTTGAATGTTATCAATACTTTAAGGATCAAATTAATAAGCTAAAAGTTGTACAACACTGATTCACCCCCCCTCTCAGTGTTGTTTGATTCCAACAATTGGTATCAGAGATTAGTTCCTTGGAAGAAGCTTAAAAGCTTGTGGAATATCTTGGAAACTGTTTCAATGGATTCAAGTAGTCTTCAACAACTTATGGTGGCCCTAGATGATCTTGATCAGTCTAAATCGGAAGTCCAGGAATTACAAGAAAATATTATGAATGCTAAGAGATTCGTTGAGTCATTGAAAGACAAAGTAAATAAATCTAGAGAGAAGAGAAGGGAACTCTATGATTAGATCAAGCAGGAAGACAATAAACACATTGTAGATGAACAACTGAGTCAAGCCTTGAAGGAAAAGATAGAAGAATGTGAAATTTTTTCCAAGGATAATGCAGTTTTGAAGCATGAGATGGAATCTATTATGATGAGGATGACTAAGGAAATTGAAGATAGGAAGAAGAATGAAGAAAAAGATTGCTCAATCCTTGAAAGAGAAATAAGAAGAATGCAACCAAATTACTAATGGATTCATTCAGTTGGAACTTGGAGTTGGAGAAATCTAAACACAATGAGAAAGAGCTTGAAAAGCACATTGTTGATCTTAGAGATGAACTTGTTACTGCAAATGAATTCAAGGAGAAGTTCAATATTAGCTCAACCAAGATCGTTGAACTGATTAAAAGTTAGAGGATTGATGGTGACAAGCGAGGTCTTGGATATGAGAAAGGAGAAAGTTCAAGTTCCAGACAAAGGAATTCTAGACAAAGGAGATTTAGACAAGGGAATCTGATGAACATTGGAATGTATTCGGTAAAACAACCTAATTCTCAAAGGTTTAATGGTAACTGTTATGTCTACAATAAATTTGGTCATATGGTGGCTCAATGCAGAAGTAGAATGAATTCAAGTGGTCCATCATTCTCTAGTTAGTGCTTTAATTGTAACAAGTATGGTCATAAGTCAAATGAATGCAGAAATGTGTTGAACAACTTTTATAGAGATGTTAGATGTTATACATGCAAAAAATTTGGCCATATTGCTAACCAGTGCAGATCAAGAGAAAATTAGTGGAACAACTTATTTGGACAAAGAAATGTGGTGTGCTAAAATTGCAACAAAACTGCTCATATTGCTATATTTTGGAGAAGAAGTCTAGTAAATAAAAGAAGAAACATATAGAAGGATGAAAAAGGAAAAAGGAAAGTCACTACATATTAGATCAGGAAAAAGATAAATAAGACATGGGTGAAGAAGTGAGCTAGCACCAAAATCAACTTATAGTAACTCCTCCAAGAATTAGGTTAAGGCCTCTAGCCTAGGGGGGTCTGTCAAGTAAATATTTCAAATCCCCTGTTAGTAATTGACACTGGGATGTGGATAAGTGTAGTGATTGCATTAATGATCAAAAAATGCTGTCGAATAGTTGAAGAGAGTATTTATGAAGAATTGAAGGTCCACAGAAGGGTTATCTTTCACATTTTATGGAAATAGGGTATTCAAATGAGTTAGGGAAAAAAAATTTATTGCATCAAAAAGGGTTAGGTGTGGAAATGATAAAAAGTCATTTCTATCTTTCATTTGTCACTTTGCATTTTGAGAAGAAGTTTGGAGAACTTTGAAGTGAACTTTGGCAAAATTTGGGAAAATTCAAGCATGAAGGCGATTTGAAGATCAAACCCTATTCCGAAAAAAAGGTATTTATCAGGAAAAATCGTAAACCTGTGAATTTGTGAAAATGGCTACTCCATTGGTAGTTGAAGTCAAGGATAGACCCCATTAGAAATTCAAGTGCCATCCTTTTAGGTCTATTGAGACTGAGCCGTTAGGTGTATTTTCATCTATTCCATATGGAATTTTGCATATTGAGGACATTAGCGAATACATTCATTCTAATATTAAGGAGTTAGGAATCTCACAATTGTTGAATTTATATTCCAAACACATTGTTGGATAGAATTTCTGTGTTAAGTCCGAATTCAAAACCCTAGAGGAAAAGAAATTCACGCAGATTGTGAAATTCCTCATGTTTGATGAAAGTGAATGGGTTTGGTATATCTTGAGTCAAGTTCATGCTAAATTTATGTGGTTGAGTCAACCCTTCAAGATTACAAAAGAAGATATAAGTGCTATTATAGGTTTAAATTCCTCTGGTGGACTACCAATTTTAAAGTCTATAAAGAATCAAACAGTCATTGATGTAATTGGTTCAACATTTGATAGAAGAGCGATGAAAATTGATAACATCATTGATGTGGATGTGAAGTTTTCCTCGATGGTCATTGGTTACAATATATATCATTCCAACCGAGAAAATTTTGTATCCTTTACTACCATATATGTAGCATATCAAATGGTGAAGGAGAATGTAGAGCATGATTTATGTGAGTTGCTTCAAAGTAATCTTATGGAGAATCTTGGTAAGATTAAGAAAGACAAGAAAAATTTCTTTAAATATGTTAATCTGTTACTGTGTTTATTCTTTTATTTCATGAATGAAGTTTTGGGAGTTGGGAAAGTGCATTGGAAAAGCAACAAGCCTGTTGTTGTTTAGATTAGAGACATATTATTCAACCTTGGTGATAGTTAAGCGAGGAAAACTGCAATCTGGGGATATCTCAAGAACTTTTAGAATGTAATGCAAGTAAGGGAAATAATTCCTACTTCTATTGTGGAGAAGTATAAGGACATAATTTGTTTTATGGTGGATATTGATCAATGCTTGATGGAAGTTGTAGATCCTAGAACTGTTTGGATTATGTTTGCATATGGCTTGTTTGTTGGCATGTGAATTTTAGTGTTGTCATTGATGGCAACCTAAGTCATTCTTCCAGTCTGCAGATCAGGATTTGTCCATATCGGTAGGAAAAGTAAAGAATAGAGTTTTACCGATAGAGATCATGAAGAACAGGGTATCTAGTTAGTATATTGATCTGTATGCCTCACTGATTCATCATTTTGAGTTGTGGATCTTGAAGAAAGTTGTTAAGCATCGATACTATCTTATTTTTTAGTTTTGTGGTGTCTTATTAATCAGTCTATGTGTTAAGAGACCTAGTAAGATGTTTTGGTAGGATGTTTTATGTTTATTTGTTCATGGTGGCCGACTTGATGTATGTAGCATGTCGTGGATGTATAAGGAGTAATTGCTTAAATGTTTTGGTGTTCAAGCATTTTTTTGGGTCCTAGCTATGTCTTATCCAACTTTGATGGGTGCACATTAAACTTAATTTATGATTTAAGCTAACCGTTGAAGAATATTTCATATTTTGCTGAAGTCAACTTGAAGCAATTAAATCTTGGTAGAGGATATATATATATGGGATCAGTTGATTCATTTTGTAAGAGAGAAGTGGTGTGAGTGTGTGCAAAGAGTAGAGAAGATTTGTGTATGTGAATATTAGAAGATTAGTTGAGAAAATTTTACTTGTGCATTAAGATTTTTGTGAAGTGAGTTAGAGTAGAGTAGAGCAAAAGTGTAGAATCAGTTAGAAGGCCAGAAGATCGACTACTGAGCTTCACCAGAACTGAAACCTAGCATTGTCATATGCTATCCTCTTAGTTCAACCTTTTATTGTAATCCAAACATTTTGTAAGGCAATGAACCTTGCTATAAGTAGTGAGCTCTAGGCAGTGTGCCTAAATGCATGTGCATTCCCTTTTATTCATACTTTTAATAGAGTATAAATTATGGATTAATCTCCATTATGGTTTTCCTCTAAAAGGGTTTCCACATAAAATATTGGTGTTATGGTGGTTTGATTATCATCTTCATGTGCTTGTATATTTACTTTTGTTTAAATGTTGTTAATGGTTTAAGATTTGGATTGAAGTTTAACTATTGTTGAACACTGATTCACCCCACTGTTAGTGTTCCCTTGAGTCCAAAAATTGGTATCGGAGCTAGTTCCTCTGAAGAATTTTAAAAGCTTGAGGTGGATCTTGGAATGCAATGGACTCTAGAAGTCTTCAATGACAGCTTTTGGTGGCACTTGATGATCTTGATAAGTCTAAAGCAGAAGTCATGGAATTAAAAGCAAATCTTTAGGATGCTGAAAAATTCATTCTATCTTTGAAGGATAAAATCAATGAGTCAAGAGAAAAGAGGAAGGAAATTTGTGATTAGTTGAAGTAGAAAGAAAGTAAATGTTTGAAATATTTTCATATGATTCAAACCCTAAAAGAGATAACTGAAGAATGTGAAAAGCTTGCTAGAAACAATGCTACTCTAAAGCTTGAGATGGAATCTATGGCGATGAAGATGACTAAGGAGATTGAAGAAATGAAGAAAAATGAGGAGAATCTTGCGCAATCCTTAAAAGAAAGATCTAAAGAATGCAGTAGAGCTAATAGTGAATTCATTCAGGTGGAGATTGAACTGCAACAATCCAGAAACAATGAGCAAGAGCTTGAAAGACAAATAGTTATTCTCAGTGATGAGCTCGCTACTGCAAATGAATACAAGGAGAAGTTTAGGATTAGTTTTGCTAAGCTTGATGAGCTAACTAAAGGACAAAAGGATGCAAATGACTAGCGAGGTCTTGGATATGAGAAGGGAGAAAGCTCTGGATCTGAACACAAGGATTCCAAACAAAGAAATCAGATGAACAAAGGAAGAAGATATCCAGTAAGACAATTGAATGCTCAAAATTTTAACGGTCACTACTTTTCTTGTAATAAAATTAGTCATAGGGATTCTTAGTGCAAAATTAAGGTAAATTCAAGTAGTCCATCATTTCCTGGTCAGTGTTCTAGTTGTAACAAATTTGGTCATAAGAAAATTGAATGCAAAAGTATGCCTATTAGTGTAAGGAATGTTAAATGCTACACCTATGGAAGATTTGGGAATATTTCTAACAAATGCAGATCAAGAGGAAATCAATGGAATGAGTGGTCTAGACAGAGAAATCATGTGTGTTACAATTGAAATAGATTTGGTCACATTGCAAGATTCTATAGGAATAGAAACACAAATGGAAGAGGTTTGGTATACAAAGGAGGAATTTCATAGAAAGATGAAAAAGGAAAAAGGAAAGTGATTGTGGAAGAAATAAGAGATTGGATGAAGAAAATATGGGTAAGGAAGAGTTAGATGAAGAGAATAAGCCTGCACCAAAATCTTCTTCTGGTAATTCCTCCAGAAATTGATCTTAGGCTATTAGCCTAGGGGGAGTTCTTCAAGAAAATCCTTTGTCCCCCTATTGGTAGTCAGCACCAGAATGTAGGAAATTGTTAGTAGTTGTGATAGAAGTTTTCAAATTCACCGGTGATCACTTGTGTAGAAGTATGAGAAGTAGAAGGTCCACAAACAAATTTTTCTTTTGTTGTCTAAGAAAACAAAGTACCCAGAAATCCTAGGGAAAAGTATTTAATGTGTTAAAAAGGGGTAGGTGTGAAGTTATAAAAGGGTTTTTGGAACCCTCATTTGTCACCCTACATTGAAGAAGAATAAAAGGAGAGCCTATGTAACAAAAGTTTGAAGGAGTAAAGGTTATTTCAGTGGTGAATTCATTAGGTATTTTAGTTGCTTGCGAAATTCTAAGTTAATTTTGTGCTTGGTAGAAACTTGTTCGTTACGAAAAATGAAGGAAATAAAACAAATGGTGAATTTGGATGAATATAACAGTGGAAAGATTAGGGTTGTGAGAATTTTTTTTTCTGACCAATGAATTGAAATGGCTTGAAGGTGTGAAACATAGAAGTTTGGACATTTAGAGTGAATTTCCTTATTTTGGAAACACACAAGTCGTTAGGTTTATCTTGAATAGATTGAATGATGAAATTCTTACTTTGTATAAACCCTATCACATTTCAAATGAGGTGATTAAGAATCTAACAGGATTATGCAATGTTGGGATATTCTAGAAAAGAAGTCGATTTAGAATCAAGTGGTCAAAAACCTAACCGGAGTAACTGGAGATCAGAGGGCTTTGATAATTTTGACGATCAAAGATCCAATAAAAAGGTACATTGCACATGGAACTTCATATAAAATATTTTTCAGAAATAGGGAAGGTACAACTTCGACAAGTACAGTTTATATTGCTCATAAAATGATAATAGGGGATGAAGACTTTGATCTGCTTGGATTGCTAAAAGAATAGTTGATGGAAAATGTGCAATTGACAAAGGAGGCAAATTATCCTTTCAGGTTTGGTACCATGGTCATATGTATTATGAGGTATCTTCTGGATTGCTTTCCATAGATCAAAAATTTGTGTGGAAAGAGAATGAACCAATTTGTAAACAAATTTCTGAACATTCTAATGCTTTGGAAAATTATGAGCAAGAGTATGCAAATTTCTTGAAGGAATTGCTAGGGAAGTTTGGAGCAGTTAGCATTTCCACTCTGGTAAAGATACTTGAAGTTCGATATTATTCTAGTGAGATGGTGAGGAAGAAGAAAAGAGCACAAAAAATTGATGTTTACACTCCTCTGGCACACAAGTCCCCAAAAATTGAAGAAAAAGGAAAAGAAAAAGTAATTGTGGATATACTAGATGAGGAATTTGATGAGTACACTCCTAGGGATGAACCGAAATTAGTTGAACCAGATGTAATATTGGCAGAAGGAAGCAAAGAAGAAGATTCCTTATTCAAAGAAAAGGTATTACAACTTGTTCAAGAAAAAGAAGGGACGAAGAAAATTGTCGACTTATGGTTGGAGAGACCCTCATATGAGCAGGACCTGATTGAGAGAACATTGAGTACTTACTTTATGCACAATAACATTGGTTTGGAGAGTTTGTAGAATGTTTTTCTAGAAGAATTGATTGAATGCATCAAGGAAGCTATGGTATCTGAGTCCTTGGACAAGCAAGAGGAAGAAGTAATTCTATATCTGAAGGAGCAGTTTAGGCTGTCGCTTACCAAACTAAAAAAGAAAATGAATGAGTTGAGGCAATGCATTAATTCAACAAATGACATCTACAACTATTGTCTTTGTTGGCCTCATGTTGTTGGGAGGTATAAGGAAAAGCTGGAGCATATTGAAGTTGAGTTGATCAAAATTGGTCAGGATTACATGTCTAAGAATAGGGATGGTGCAATAAAGAAAAGAATTCAATAATTGTGTTCTATGCATGTAAAGGTCCACTTCACCAGAAATAACCTTGTGGAAATCTTTTGGAAAGTCAAGGATTTGACTAAATGTAGGTTGGAGCAGTTGATTGAGGTTCTAAAGATAGGAGAGAAATTATAAGAGGCAATCACAATTCTGGAATCTTTCATTCAAATCATTAACAAGAAATCTGAGAATAATAAATTGATCTTAATCATTGGGATTTTTGTAGAAGCATGGAAGAAATTTCTTTCGGGAATGAAAGATAAGTACAAGAAATTTTTTTGACTTAAGTAGCAGTTGTACTTCAAATTTTGATCCAATTTTTGAAAAAGAGAGAAAGCTTAGTGAAAAATATGTTTTTCATTGATGTCAAAGGGGGAGAGAGAGTAGTTAAAAATGCCTTATCATTCTAAGGGGCAGTTGTGTTTTGAATTTTGAAATTCAGCAATGTGAAATGGGGAGAGAGAGTGTAATTATTTTTGGTTTTGACACTTAATCATTTTTCACTAAGTGTTTCCATCAATGCCAAAGGGGGATATTGTTGGAATATGGATTTTTTGTTGGCATGTGAATTTCAATGTTGTCATTGATGGAAACCTAAGTCATTATTTCGGTTTGCAGATCAAGATTTGTCCATACCGGTGATGCAGGAGCATCCAGTGGTGTAAGGGCAATCTTGTATCACCCAAAAAAAATAGTTAAATTTCAAGTTTCTCAGTATTTAGATGTTTTTACATTTTTGGATACCCTTTTCATCATAATAAAATTCCCAATTTATGGTTTTTATTTTCTATTCTTGGGTTGGAAGATATTGCAGTTTTAGTTTCCCAGATTTGCTCCTAAAAAATCTTCCAAGTTAGATTTGAGGCACTTAGAGTTCCTAGAATTTCCCCAAAACTTTCCAAAATTGGTGTAGCTTATCTCAAGCACATTATTGACTTTGAGACCTTTCCAACGGTTCAAACGGTTCGCGAATCAGAGTCCCGGATCAAAAGTTATGACCCTGGGAATTTGGCGCACTTTCTAGAAGATACAATTGCAAATGTTGTTTTGAAATTTGAACTATAATTTGTAATTTTTTAATGCCAAACCACCTAAACTCAAATTTGAATGTTGTTTTAGCTCCAAACTAAAGAGGAGCTCTATTTATGGGCGGGTTTCTAATTTTAGGGTAGCTTTTTGGGGACAAGCTCGCATATTGCGAAAGGGTTATTCTGTAGCTTTCTGTAACTTGCATGTGTTGTAGAACTTGGGGATTTGAGATCCTCTACATGTAAGAAGCTCCATTTTATGAATAATAAAATTATTCTCTTGTTTTTGGGTTATTTTCTAAGTCTCAGGTTGTGCCCTCATCAAGTGGTATCAGAGCGAGGTTTTCTTGAGCGTGTGGATAGATCGCCGATCTTGAGGCAGTTCGCACTAGGACCGTGGTTGTGGGTCGAAGTCAAGGAAGATGCCTCCAAGAGTGATGCCTGGTAGGCATGGTGGTGGAAGAGGTGGTTGAGGCAGCAGAAATGCTGGTGGAAGGGATGCACTGGCAGTCCTCCAGAGATAGATTGATGCATTACAAGAGCAGTTGAGAAGAGGGTTAAACCTGAGGGAGGAAAGTGAGGATGAAGGAGAGGAAGACGGTTCAAATGTAGAAGAGAAAGAAGAAGCAATTGATCAGGGAACCAAATGCATTGTAAGGAGACCCATTTCAAAGATTGGGAAAAAGACCACAGAGTATAAGTCCTAGTTATTCCAGTGAACCTAGAAGAGTTGATCAAAGCTGGATCAACGAGCTAGAAGAATATTTTGAGTATGAGAAATAGAAGGGGCCGAGGATCGGGTTAAGAGTTTAAATGGTGAAGGACCATGCAGTGTTGGTGGAAAGAGGTCTAGTTGGGGAAAGAAATCAAAGAGGAAGAGCCGAGATACCCGGATGGGATGCATGGTAGAAGAAGTAGTTCATATCCCGGTGGACTATGAGTTAGATCATTGAAGAAATTGCAAGGGTTGAAGCAAGAAGTAGATGGCGAAGAATATCTTGAATATTTTCACAAGATAATCACATCATAGCAGGGTCACCTGAGAGGAAAATAAGGAGAAGGTAGCACGATATCTTAATGGGTTATGACCGAGCATTCAGGAGGAGCTAAGCCTAGTCAGAATGACCACCATTGAGGATGTGTATCAATTTGCTTTGAAAGTGGAAGAGAAGCTGAACAAAAAATTTGATGGAAATAAAAGGACAAAGGAGGTCAAAGTGGAAGGGTAGTGGGAAAACCTTGAAATGGTGATGAAAATAAAAGTGAAGATGTGGGTACTAGGAATCAAAGGAATGACCTTCTACATGCTGTGATCCAAGAAAGTAATGGTGATCAAAGAGGTAAGGGATAAGAGAAATATGGAAAAGGATCACGGAAGAGGTGGTTTCAAAGGAAAGTGTTTCTAGTGTGGTGAAAAAGGGCATTAAGCCTATGAATGTCCACAACACCAAGGGCAGACAAAAGGCCAGAAGGTTGTGGAAGGGTTGCGCATGCAAATGAGGAGTCCCAATTTGAACATTTAGATGATACTTTTGAAGGGGAAGCCACGGTGGTGAGGAAAAGGAACGGAAGAGCGAGGAGGAAGAATCTGTTTCACAAAAGGTGCAAGTGTGAAGAGAAATGTTGTGATGTCATTATTGATGGGTAGAACACCGGTGATAATCTAGTGTCGAGGAGGAGATGGTCCACAAAGTTGAAGCTGAAGAGGGAAAGACACCCGCATCCGTATCGGATTGCCGTTGTAGAAAGACCACAAAGTTTTGGTCAATGAGCGTGCCTAGTAAAGTTCAAGATCCGGGAGCTACCATGATGAGGTACTCTGTGATATCATCCCCATGGATGCATGTCACATGTTGTTGGGGAGGCCGTGGTAGTTCGATAGGCGAGCTATACATGATGGCCATGCAAACACTTATTCCTTGACAAAGGATGGGGTTCGTCACAAGTTGAGACCCCTGAAGGAGACCGAAGAAAATGTATGCAATAGTGCTAGAATTTTTTATGTAGAATGAAGAAATTTTTTATAAGGTATGAAGCATGAGCGTGTGTGTTATGCATTGATTCCTAGAGTGAGTAAGGAGGATAGTGAAAAGGTTCTAGAAGAAGTTTCTGGGATGTTTGATGAGTTTCAGGATATTGTTTTTGATAATGTACCTAAGGGTTTACCACCAATAAGGAAGATCAGTCATCAGATTGACTTGATTCCTAGAGCTAGTTTTCCAAATAAGGTAGCTCATAGAATGACTCCAGTAGAAAATGAGGAGTTGAATAGACAAGTTCAAGAGTTGTTGAAAAAATGTTTGATACAGGAGAGTATGAGTCCATGTGCAATACCTACAGTACTAGCACCAAAGAAGGATGGGGAGTGGGGGATGTGTACAGATTCCTGAGCCATAAACAAGATAACAATCAAGTACAGATTTCCCTTGCCAAGAATGGATGACCTGATGGACTATTTGAGTGGAGCTCAGTACTTCACAAAGATTGATCTGAAGAGTGGATGTCTCCAGATCTAGATTTGAGAGGGAGATGAATGGAAGACTTCCTTCAAAACCAAAGAGGGCCTGTACGAGTGGTTAGTCATGCCTTTTGGGCTAACCAATGCACCGAGCACATTCATGCGGCTCATGAACGAGGTACTGAAAGAATTTCTAGGAAGTTTTGTTATTGTGTATTTAAATGATATTTTATTTTTCAGTAAGACATTGGATGAGCATCTAAATCATATTTAGAGAGCCTTTGAGAAGTTAAGAAAAGAGAAACTGTTGATTAATCTGAAGAAGTGCAATTTTGTGAAGAGGGAGTTAGTGTACTTGGGGTTTTCTTAGTAGAAGGTCTCAAGATGGACCTAGAGAAGGTGAAGGCTATTTTGGAATGGCCTACCTACCAAGAACTGCTACCGAGGTGAGATCTTTCCATGGTTTGGCTAGTTTTTATAGAAATTTCAATAGAAACTTCAGTATTTATTTGTGGATGCCTCATTGAAACAATGAGAGGGGATAGAAAAGAATTCAAGTGGAGCACTGGAGCAGCAAAAGTTTTGAACTATTGAAGTAGAAGGTGACAGAGCAACCTGTTCTAGCCCTCCCAGATTTCAACAAGGTGTTTCAGGTGGATTGTGATGCCAGTGGTTGTGCCATTGGAGCAGTGTTGAGCTAAGAAGGTAAGCCCATTGCCTATTTTAGTGAAAAGTTAAATGATGCCAAGAGAAAGTATTTTGTATATGATCAGGAATTTTATGCAATAGTTCAAGCATTAAAGAAATGGAGACATTATTTTTTGCCGAAGGAATTTGTTCTATATACTGATCATTAGGCCTTGAGTACCTAAATAGTTGGGAAAATTAAATATGAGGCATATGAAATGGGTGAGTTTTTGGCGAGTTATACCTTTGTTTTGGAAACATAGGAGTGGGAAGTCAAATAGGGTTGTAGATGCCTTAAGTAGGAGGCATACATTGATGACAAAGATGCAGATTGAAGTGGTTGGGTTCAATGAACTCAAGACACTATATGCAGAAGATGTGGATTTTGCAGAGGCTTGGAAAGCTTGCAACAAACCTATTATAGTGGACAGGACAAGGTGGCTGGATTTCAAAATCCAGGATGGCATGTTATTTAAGGGAAGTCAATTGTGTATCCCGAGGAGTTCCATGAGTGAGAACCTGATAAAGGAGAAGCATAGTGGAGGAATGGTAGGCCATTTTGGTCAGGATAAGACCATTGCCATTATCAGTGAGCATTATTATTGGCCTTAGTTGTCACAGGATATGAAAAAGTTTGTACAAAGCTGTAGGGTATGTCAGATGGCTAAAGCAGTGAGCTAGAATACAGGCTTATATCATCCCTTACCTGTACTAGAGAGGCCATGGGAGGATATAAGTATGGACTTTGTTCTTAGTTTTCCAAGGACACAACGAGGGAATGAAGTGGTGGTTGATAGGTTTTCGAAGATGGCACATTTCATTTCGTGTCAGAAGACCCATGATGCAGTCCACATTGCTGACTTGTTCTTCAAAGAGGTGGTGAGGCTACATGGTCTACCAAAGAGTATTGTTTTAGATTGTGACACCAAATTTGTGGGGTACTTTTGGAGGACCTTGTGGAAGAAGCTAAAGACAGAGTTGAAGTTCAGTTCTGCACACCATCCACAAACAGATGGGAAGATAGAGGTTGTTAACAGGAGTCTGGGTAACCTACTGAGATGTTTGGTAGGAGATAAACCCAAGGGATGAGACTTGATCTTACCCCAGGCAAAATTTTCTTACAACAATTCTATCAACAGAAGCACTGGTAGATCACCGTTCCAGATTGTGTATGGAGGTATCCCTATAACAACTCCAAAATTGAGGAAGATGGACCAAGAGAAGAAAATAAGTGCTGAAGCTAAAGATTTTGCAGAGCACATCAAGAATATACATGAGAAGGTATGAGAACACATTAATAAGATGAATATGCAATATAAGGCTAAGGTAGATCATAAAAGGAGGAATAAGGAGTTTCAGATTGGCAATGAAGTAATGGTCCACTTGAGGAAAGAAAGGTTTCCCATGGGAAATTATAACAAATTGAAGATGAAGAAATTTGGTCCCTGTAAGATTTTGAAGAAGCATGATTCAGGGAATGCATATGAGGTAGAGTTGCCTGATGGAATCAACATTTCCCCTATGTTCAACATTTCAGATTTGATAGAGTATCATGAAGGTGGAATGGAGGAAGCACCAGCAATAGGGTAGTATGGAATTCAAGCACCTACTTCAGAAATGGAGGAGATTGAAGCAATCTTGGATAGTCGTGTGGGAAGGAGTACCAGAAACAGGCAGTATGAAGAATATCTGGTGAAATGGAGAGGAAGGCCTGTGGAAGATTCATCCTGGCTATTTAAGGAAATAGTTGACCGGTTGGGTTTTCCTCAACCATATGAGACATGATGGGGTCACTTCTCAAATTACCTTGGGTGTCTGATGCAAGAGCATCCAGTGGTGTAAGGGAAATCTTGCATCACCCAAAAAAATAGTTAAATTTCAAGTTTCTCAGTTTTTAGATGTTTTTATATTTTTTGATACCCTTTTCGTCATAATGAAATTCCCAATTTATGGTTTTTATTTTCTATTCCTGGGCTGGAAGATATTGCAGTTTTAGTTTCCCAGATTTGCACCTGAAAATCTTCCAAGTTAGATTTGAGGCACTTAGAGTTTTCGAAATGGCCCTGAAACTTTCCAAAATTGGCATAGTGGATTTCAAGTGTGTTATTGACTTTGAGACCTTTCCAACGGTTCAAACGGTTCACGAATTAGAGTCTCGGATCAAAAGTTATGACCCCGAGAAGTTGGTGCACTTTCTAGAAGATACAATTGCAAATGTTCTTTTGAAATTTGAATTTCAAGTTGTAATTTTTTAGTGCCAAACCGCCTAAACTCAAATTTGAATGTTTTTTTAGCTCCAAACTAAAGAGGAGCTCTATTTATGGGTGGGTTTCTAATTTTTGGGTAGCTTTTTGGGGACAAGCTCGCATATTGGGAAAAGGGTTATTCTATAGCTTTCTGTAACTTGCATGTGTTGTAGAACTTGGGGATTTGAGATCCTCTGCATGTAAGAAGCTCCATTTTTTCAATTATAAAATTATTCTCTTGTTTGTGGGTTATTTTCTAAGTCTCAAGCTGCGCCCTCATCAACCGGTAGGAAAAGTAAAGAACAAAGTTTTACCATTAGAGAGCATGAAGAATATAGTATTCGGTTAGTATATCAATCTGTACGCCTCACTGGATCATCATTTTGAGTTGTGGATCTCAGAGAAAGTTTTTAAGCATCTATACTATCTTATTGTTAAGTTTCGTGGTGTCTCATTAATCAGTGTATGTGTTAAGAGATCCAATAGGATTTTTTGGCAGGATGTTTTCTGTTTATTTGTTCATGGTGGCTGACCTGATGTATGTAGCATGTCACAGATGTACAAGGAGTAATTTCTTAAATGTTTTGGTGTTTGAGAATTTTTCTTTGGGTCCTAGCTATGTCTTAGCTGACTTTGATGGGTGTGCATTAAACTTAATTTGTGATTTAAGTCGACTGTTGAAGAATATTTCATATTTTACTGAAGCCGACTTGAAGCAATTAAATCTTGTTAGTGGATATATATATGAGATCAGCTGATTCATTTTGTAAGAGAGTAGTGGTATGGGTGTGTGTGAAGAGTAGAGCATATGTGTGTATGCAAATATCAAAAGATTAGTTGAGAAAATTTTACTTGTGCATTAAGATTTTTGTGAAGCGAGTTAGAGCAGAAGTGCAAAATTAGTGAGAAGGGTAGAAGATCGACTACTAAGCTTCATTGGAATTGAAACCTGGAATTTGCAGATGGTATCCTCTCATTTCAACCTTTTATTATAATCCAAACATTTTGTAAGGCAATGATCCTTCCTGTAAGTAGTGATCTCTAGGTAGTGTGCATGAATGCATGTGCATTCCCTTTTATTCATACTTTTAAAAGAGTATAAATTGTGGATTAATCTCCACCGTGGTTTTTCCCCTAATAGGGTTTCCACATAAAATATTGGTGTTATGCTGGTTTGATTATCTTCTTCATGTGATTGCATCTTTAATTTTGTTTAAATGTTGTTAATGGTTTAAGATCTGGATTGAAGTTTAAATATTGTTGAACAATGATTCACCCCTGTCTTAGTGTTCCCTTGAGTCCAATAGATTATGCCAATGGGTTATGAAGTTAAGGAGAGAATCTTGGAGCTATATGCACAACATTTGTTGAGTAAGCCTTTGGATTCATCTGAAGAGAGGTTTGGAACATTTGCAAAAAAAGGATATGCAAATCCATGAGTAGTTAAAGAAACCAATGATATTCCAAAGATTAAGGAAATAAGTGGAAGTCTTTGAAGAGAGCATGGGTATATTTGCAAAAGCTATAAGAGAATCCAAAAGGAAGAGAGAAAAAGCTAAAATAAAAAAATGAAAAGAGCCTGCTAAAACTAAATCTTCTAGTCCGACAACATCCTCTGCCCAAACTAGATCCACAAGTAGCTTTGCACCCCTATCTGATCTTGCAAAGAAGACAAGTCATCTGAAGGTTGAAGCTAAGACATATGGTAAGAGGAAGAAGGATAAGAGTACAAGAGTTTAAGAAGCTATTTCAGAAGATGAAGAGATATAATCTGGTGAAGTTAGAGAAATAAAGCATATGGGCACCCAAGCAATAACTACAGTCACTAAGGACAAGCCCTCTAATGAAAAGGAGAAAGAAAAGAAGAAGTTGAAGCTTGAGAAACCAGGTATGTCCGTAGAGGAAGTTGAAAGAGGTATAATAACGGATGGAAATCTCAAGCCCCTATGTGAAGTATATGGTACCTTTGATACTATTGGTCAAAGAGTTCTTGAGGAGGCTACAATACAATATTTGAACAATTTCAATGTGAATCTTGTTGAGATAATGGCACAATTGCGTAAGGAGCTGTATGAAATTTGTGAGATGAGGAGAGTTAGTGCCAGAACTAAAGAAGAGAAACTAAGATAACAAATTCTTGCAAATCTAAGTCCTGTAATGTCTATTGAGGAAATGAATAAAATCCTAAAAGAAGCAAAAAGAGAATTCAAGAGCAAAACAAGAATAAACAAGCTTATGATGGGTAGGATTGAAGAGGTTAAAAAAGAAACTGAAAGAATTATAAATGAAGTTCTATTAAAGAAAATAATTGATGTTGTTTATGAAGAAATGCATGTGGAAGATCTTTCATCTGGTTTGGTAAATGAAGAGGTTACAATTGAGGACACTCAGATTCCTTCTGATGTACATGATATTGAAGTACCAATGGAGATTGAAGCTCCTAGAGCTGTGTCAGTTGAAGAAAAGGAAATATCAGTTGAAGAGGTTGAAATTATGAAAGATAGGCCAAAATCTGTGGCTGAGGAAACAATGGTTGAGGAAAACAAGGTTGAAGTCAATGAAGTTCTAGTGGAAGCAAGAGACACTTTAGAGGTAGGGAAGAGATTTTTGGAAGAACAAAAGGAAGAATTCGATCTTG
The DNA here is from genome assembly GCA_007258455.2 of Sequoia sempervirens. Taxonomy (NCBI): domain Eukaryota; kingdom Viridiplantae; phylum Streptophyta; class Pinopsida; order Cupressales; family Cupressaceae; genus Sequoia; species Sequoia sempervirens. Next base: position 383,416,004 of record VDFB02270651.1, on the reverse strand, counting down.
AGTTGGGAGAAGGCCCTATTCATTTGTCTACTTTATCCCCAATTTAGAAAATGAAAGTTGCATCATTTGCACAAGCTAAGGCTAGGGAATAAATTTTGAAGTCCCACATTGAGGAAAGTGAATTATTGAATCTTGCATTTGGTATTCTAGAAAAGATCATGCCTACTCATTTTAAGGATCAATCTGGTTCCTCCTTCGATGAGATGAAGAAGCTTATGAATTCAGTAAGCACTCATTTTGAGTCACTTGAGAGGCCAGCTTTGGTCTAGGTATAGAAGGAGTTTGATGACAAAAGGTTTAGTAGTTAGAAAGGTATTGTAGCTAATGATAAATCTCTATTAGCTACCTGTGTGAAGAATGCTCAAAGTGCACTATTTTAGGGTGGAAATATTTATAAGTCATGTTTATCTTTGTCAAAACTTACTGAGGACAATGAGAAGAAGGGTAAGGATCATGAGAAAGAGTTAGTTGTTGTTTCTGATGCTTTTGATCCCTTAACTATTTCTGTTGGAGAGCAAGAAGGTCAAGTTATATCCTTAAAAAAATAAAGAGTATGAAGCATGGAAATGACAGAGTTGTGGAAAAATCTTGTGAACTTAGAGGCCTAATTGGTCCAAAGATGGAAACTATGTTGAGTTCTTTGAAGGAAGCACAAGATGCATTAGCGTTTAGTGACTCAGTGAACCTTCAATCTATAGAAATGCAATATTATTTACTCTATGGTCACATAGTTATTCTGGAAAGCCTTAAGAAGTGTTGGGACTCAAGCCTGAACCTATTGAAAACCAATTTTGCAGATATCTTCAAGTTTTTGTAAGTTGTTGAAACAAGTTTGTACATATGCAGTTTGAAGTTTTTGTTTATTTTGTATGCAGATTCCCTATATTTTCCATTGATGTCAAAGGGGGAGAATAGAATAGTGAAAAATGTATATTCATCTAAGGGGGAGCTTTAGTTTTGAGCTGTAAATGAAAATATTTTTGGAGTTTTGGTTGGTAGTGTATTTATGTTGGTACTAATCCAACACTTAGTCATTTTTCACTAAGTGTTGCCATTAATGCCAAAGGGGGAGATTGTTGGCAAGAGACACTGCACATGTTTTTTGGTGTTGTCATTGATGGAAACCCTTTTCAGTAAGTTGATCTACACATTGTAATTTTCTCATATTGGTAGACAGATTGAAGATCAGTGATTATCTATTAAACTAGAACAAAGCATCTGGTAGGTTTGTGTTCTTCGATTCATATGTAGATTTTCTGTTATTATTTTGTGTTGTGGAGCTTAGGGAATATTTTTCAATGCATAATCTATGTTATTTATAAATCTTGGTGCCTCATATTGATTTGGGTGTAAGTTAGAAGGTTTCGTGACAAATTTTATGTTCATCTATGTATGAAGGACAACTTGGTGAATACAGTGTGTTGTAGATATTCAAGGAGCTATTGTTTAAATATTTTTGTGTTTGAGCATTTTGATTTGGGTCCTCACTATGTTGTGGCCAACTCTTGTGGATGCACATTGAATATTATGGATGATTTCAGCTGACAATTTGTAAATATTTCATGTTTTGTTGAAGATGACATGTTGCGGTTAAATCTTTAGTTGTGGATATATATAAGTGATTGATTGTATCTTTTTGATACTTTTTCAATGTGAGTTGATGTATGTTGCAAATGTTAGAAGGTTAGAAGAGTGATTATGCATAGTTTCACTTGTGCATTAAGGATTTTTGTTGTGAGTTGAAGCAGAATAGAGTAGAAGAGCAGAATTAGTCAGAAGGTGTAGAATTCGATTGATGAGCCTAACTGGAACTATAATCAGGCATTTGTAGATGCTACTTTCTTAGTTCAAATCTTTGGAAGTATTCCAAACTATTGTAAGGTAGTAAGCCTTTCAGTTTTTGAGTAGTGAGCTCTAGGCAGTGTGCTTGAATGCACGTGCATTCTCATTTTGTAAACATTTCTTGAGTATACTTAGAACATATTGTGGATTGATCTTCACCGTGGTTTTTCCCCTAACAGGGTTTCCACGTAAAAATTATTTTTTTATGGTGTTGTGGTTACTTGTCTTATGTGAATTCATCTTTACTTTGGTTGAATGTTATCAGTACTTTAAGGATCAGATTAATAAAGCTTAAAATTTTACAACACTGATTCACCCCCCCTCTCAGTGTTGCTTGATTCCAACAATAGTAACCTTGGTGGCATCCACCAAAGTTCATAAAACTTAATGAAATACCAAAAAATATTGTATTGAGGATGGTTTTAAAATAAAACTAGGGTTTGGAAGAAATGACCAAAACCAAAGTAACAGTGCATATACAAATTTGGCATATATGCCAACTCAAAACAAGTTTTACAAAATGTGGCATATGCCATCTCGATATCTATATATAATATACATGTTGAATATCTATGTATCAATCCATAAATGTATCAATATATAACAAATCCTAATCTTGTGCTAGATCATCAAAATTGAGCCTCCTTGAAGTATTTGGTGGCTCTACAGTTGCCTGAACAATAACAATTCAAACCAAAAATTAGATTAATTATTTCAATGGTCGACAAGTTAGACTACTAAATAGAAACTTATATACTATAATTTAGAATTGTTAAATTAACATCGAAATCATTATATTGAACTATAATATATCTAAAATGGAATTCTTGATTACCTCAAGTCTTGCTCTTTTTTCTACAAGACGTTCTACATATGATAGTCCTGTAGTACGATCAAGAATACTAACATATCAAAATGGTCCTAGATTTGTCACATTGTTGAATCAGGCAAAGGACTCTAGTAGGTATAATAAAATTAATACAAATTAATACAAATTAATATATAATTGTTGATAAATAATCATAAACTAAACATATATCTAGTCCTATCTAAATGTATACATATACAATATAAAATAAACAAAAACCTCTTGTGATGCTTGTTCTCTTGTTCTAGAAGGGCTCATCATGGATGAACCAGCTAAGATAGTTTCCTATATTAAAAATGACAATAATGTAATACTATAAATGCACACATGTACATATAATGATAATATCAAGAATATAAAAAACATATACCTATTGTGATGCTTCTTCCAATGTGTTAGAAGCAATCATTATGGATGTAAAATTACTAGGTTGTTGCATAAAAAGACAAGAATACATAAGACTATCAATCTATGTACATGTATTTAATCATAATAGATTTGAAAAATTAATATTTAAATCATAATTTAAATGATATGCATATACAATAAAAAATTGTAAACATGTATGTGCAAAAAACTATACCACATAGTTAATCTCTAGGCCAAATGAAATGACCAAAATTGTACCCTCTTGGACCTATAAAATTTGATCCTCTGTCAACAATGTTAAATTCGACACATAAATATACATTAGTACTAATATCTCTTATAAAATATTAATTTAAGATAAAATGCACAATGAAATTACTTTAAGTATTATAGTCACATCCATGTCATCTCTTGCACTTGATGACTCTCTTTGATATGCTCTGACCCATGCTCTCTCATCTCATATATTTCACATATGATGGGCCTCATAGTTGGATGTGTCGATCAGAGCCTTATTAGGCTGTCCAAAAGGACCCAAACATAACTAGTTGCACTTAATGTAGTGATGGGACACACAAATATGTGGCAAAGAGGGGGTATACCAATAGAAGTTAATGCAACAAGTGTATCACTATCATGCGATTGTGTGAATTGTGAACTCTATGTGATAAAATGGTCAGTCAAAGTGTGTGCGACCAAGATACTCTAATGTGTTGCATCTGCAACAATCTATTGATAAGGTATTGGAGGTGGGGGAGAAATAGGTGAAGGGGGAATAAGTGGGGTTACTCAATGTGCCTTGGGTCTATCCTAAGGTATTCCTCTACCTACACCTTGAAAATCTCACATATCAAAGTAGTTTTGATTAAGGGTAAAAAATAGGTTTTGATGGGGAGCAGAACCCAAAATATAGGTAAACAAGCTGCATCTAAAATACATCATAAACCAACAATAGCTCCACAACATCCACTAAAGATAATTCATGACTACACACGCTGTAACATAAAAACAATCAAGGGCCCGAGACCCTTAAAATAACTAGTTTTAACTAGGACTAGAAACCCTTTTAGATGATCACAGATCCTACCTACATCCGCTAGGCATCAACAAACCCGTTGCTCATAGAAGACACCCCTAAGCCAAGAAAGATAATCTGCACAATGGTGTAAAACACCATCAACCCCCTAACAAAAAGCAACATTAACCACTTGATTTTTCTTGGGATCAGAAACCCATAGAGATACAAAAACACTGCCTGCATCATCTAGGCATCAACAAACCAGCTGCCTATGGAAAACACCATAGAGCCAAGAAGGAAAACAAGATTAATAGAGTAGGACTCCATCCAACCCCTAATTAGCTCAGCCTGTTGGAACATGGAGAGAAGCTTAGAAGAACACCCAGCCTACAACAAAACATGTAACTCCAAAGAGCCCAAATCATCCAATGAAAGCTCCAACAATAACTCCTTTGAAGTACTCTAGTTGCAGGAAACTAACTCCAAGAACTCCTCTAAAGGAATGAGATCCCCTCTATTGGAGAGGAGGCTATAAGCAGCACAACCACCATAACCAAAAATCACCAACACCCTCCACCTCTACCTCCATAGGAGAGCTGCCCACCTCAATAAGAGCCATAGAGGGGGGACCACCTCCATAGGCCCAAAGGAGAAAGTTAACATAGTAGGTGAGCACACAACTGTAGCATCCTTCAGTAAACATTGAACTAGAAGAAAATTGTGGATGAAGAGAAGAGTCACAAAAAGATACCACAAGTCCACCATATCACTATTCACAAAAGAACACATCTAGGTTTCTACAAAAAAAAAACTCAGCAAAAAACCAAATGCACACCCACATCTGGGTATTAATAAAAATTCAAAACACCAAATCATCCCTAGAGACCTCCAACAACATGAAATATTTTGAACTACTCTGCCTCAACACAAGGGCAACATAAAAAATCTATATCTCCATGAATAACTGGGTCTGGAAGAAAGACTTAGGATACATCCCAGCTGAGAAAACATAAACAATGGATAGAAGATAAATGTCTGTAGAGAACACACAAGCCTCCAAACATGAGAGCTCACAAAAACTAAGAACCCTAAAGCAAAAACTAAAATAGAAGAAAGCCCCAAAAAAGAAGCCCCAACAGAGTAAGGCCTAAATAGAAGAGGGAAACACACAAAAAGAAACATACAAAAGTCCAATCCCTCACCCACAACATCAAAGATAGGAAGAAAGGGAAACAATGCAACCAATAGGAAAACCACATTCAGTCGGTAGCCATCCACACCTCCATCTACCTCCACAACAACCACAAAACCTTTGACCAACATAGGTGCGTCATAATCCATAACACCCACAAAGATGTACCAATGAAAGCAAATACTAGTGAAAATGAGGGCCCCATGCAAAGTATCTTCATAGGACCACACCTGACACAAAAAGAAGAGGGTGATACACCCAAAACATGGGAACCTCAAGCCTCTCCACCAAAATCTTGCCATAGTAAGCACAATGCCACCAAAGAAAAATACTCCCTTGCCAGATGGAAAGAAAACCAAGGAGCCAAAACTCCAATGCTAATACTTCATAAACCAAGAGACCTCCAACCCAGAAAGAAACAAAGGAAAGCAGAAAGAGTCATTCTACTCTAGCCCAACACCAAGATAGGGAGAAAAGGCCTGAATCCAGCTAGTCTCACCCTCAGGAACCAAACCAATCCACCAAGCATTCAGATCTTCATTTTCATCCACTAAATCCTCATTGCTATCCACCGAGGAAGTCAAATTTCCTCGCCTGTTTTCCTTCTCACTCGTTCACTCCATTTATCTCACCTTGGAGATTGTTAATTACATATCAAAGTAGTTGACATGCTTACCCAAGATAAATTTAGTATATAGTTTTTGAAGAAAATATTGTGGGACATCAAGATTGTTATTGGGTGGTTTATCAAAACCATCCACCAACGATCCCAAAATTATCTAGGATACCTCAATGTGTGCACCATTCAATCAAATATTTAATCTTGTGCACATCAATGGGTTGTCTAGTTTTAGGATTGATAAATAGTTGTGCTAATTGGGCTTTGGTAATGTCAAGTTCCCTCACTTCTTCATATGATAAGCCATCAACATATCATTGCCTCATGGCCTCTCGCCACTCTAAAAGGTAATATGCTAGTTAGTGAGAGTTTCAACATTAAAATTATTGATTCTAATGTGGTTTCATTTCAAACAAGTGAGGGTGGTATCATGTTTCTCAATTTAGTTAAATTGTCATGGATAGTCAGGTGGTTTTGTAATGGAGGATGTAATTGGGCATGGTTTTGATCTAGAACATGATTGGGATTCTCATTGGAAAACCTATTTGATGTTGAAAATTTAAAAATTAATTTTTTGAATACAAACTAAAATGCATATTGAAAACCTATTTTAGACTAAAATTACTATAAAATAATGCAAAAAAAAAAGAAAAAATATTAAAAATCAAAGTACATGATTGGAAAGGTTTGGAGGGTGAATTTTGAACATATCATATAGAATGAGATAGTAACTCTTGGTCACTCTATCATTCAACCAACTTGTGCATGCTCAACCAACAAACTAAGTGAAAATGATTTTCAACCCTTTTTTATAACATGAAACAAATATCCATTTCAAATGGATAGATTTATTTAAATGTCAGGTTCGTCCCTTAGTTATAAACTCAAGGGATGGCACATATAAACTATATATTATAATATATAAGCTATAATTTATAATATATAATATTCTAATAATTATATAATTATATATTATATATCATAATATATTTATATATTATATTATATAATATAATATATTTATATATATTATATATATATAATATATTTATATATTATATTATATATATAACATAATGTATGTTGTATAATATATATTAATATTTTTTTATATAATTTCATTAGAAACATATATCTTTTCCAAATGGATATCTATTTTCTTTTATAGTTTTTTTTTAAATGATGTTGAGTCTGTGCCTTAGTTATAAACTAAGGGATGACACCTATGAACTATCTATTATAATATATAAACTATACTATATATATTATTATATTATAATATATATATTATCTTGCACATTATGTATTAATGATATAATATAATATATTTATATATTAAATAATATAATATATATATATATATCATATATAATACAATATATGTTGTATAATATATATTAATATATATAATATATGTAATATAATATAATATTAATAAATTATATATTATATATTAATATATATATATATATATATATATATATATATATATATATATATATATATATATATATATATATATATATATATATACATTTTTTATGATTTTATTAGAAACGAGTATCCGTTTGTAACAGATATCCATTCCAAATGGATATCCATTCCAAATGGATATCCATTCCAAATGGATATCCATTCCAAATGGATATCCATTTCAAATGGATATCCGTTTCAAATGGATATCTAATACAAACGATATTTATTTGAAATGGATATTTGTTTCACTTTGGTTCTTACCATGGCAACATGTACTTTTTACCTAACCCTAGTAAAAGGGAAGCACAATTTTTTGTTTTTAGGCAAATGAAAAACACATTTTTTGTCATATTGCCACTTTTTTGACTGCCATGATCTTGCATAGACCCAATATACATATTTCATATGATGTATCCAATATGTAGAACTTGTAGGAGGTAAAACCACAATAGTAAACCAAAAAAAGAGGTACAAAAACCACGTGAACCCATGCCCATTTCTTGGAAGACCAAGAGTCATGATAAAATATTAAATAAAATGCACAAGGCTCCAACAAGGGTTCCTAGCCCATATCCTTTTCAACTTCTTCCTTGTAGGATGCTCCTATGACATTTTAGCTTTGAGATGGAAAACCAAAGGACACATATTTCCCTCAATACTTGGGCACCCCACTCAAGACCTTTCAAATTCCCAATGTGAATGCCTAGGAGGGATACTTTATCCATAATGATCTATAACTTCCAACAACATTAAATCCTCTCTTGAAAATATAATTACAATATGTCAATATTTAATGAATTTCTCTCATGTGACTTAGAAAAAATTACAAGAAAAATGGAGACATATAAATGCCATGGGTTTTCAAAGTTAATGTCACCTAACCTAACAAATCCAATTGGGTAAGTGCACAAAGATGAGGGACCAAAAAGTGGTCACTCCATTTTTTGGTCTGGAAATAGAGAAAACACAAACATAGTATAATGAAACACATTTGCATTATGAGTTGGTAGTGACCAAGCCTAGGCTTGGTCATTACCAAACCATAAAGTGATCATGTTATAATATGCTCATATTATGGTTTGGATTTCACAAAATTATATGACTGTGTTATAATGTGCTCGTGTTATGTCTTGTATTGAAAAAAAATCTCTTTTCTTTTTCTTTTTTCTTTCTCTTTCTCCTTGTCATTAAGTGAAACTATATACATGAAATAAACATTTAAGTAAGAAGATGTTTGAGAGTAGTTTTGGATCTCTAGGAGTTATAATGCAAATTCTAGTTTTTGGAAGATCTTATAATTTTTTACTTAGTCAAATTTTAGTAATCAGTAGGTCAAATTTTAGTAGTCAACAAGTTGTATCATCTTGCTCTCTCTCCCTCTTTTTATCTCACTTATTGTTTATCCCTTACACTATAAACCTCTTTCTCTCTCACTATCTTTACCCCTTTATCTAACTCTCTCTCCCTTGAGCTCAAGAACTACCTCTCCACCTATCCATCCTTCTCTCTCTCCCTCCCTCTCTCTCTAATGCAGGGGCACCTTGGGGTCTCCATGCCTCATAGAGGCCTTGTTTGGATTTTGTTTGATTTTAAAAGTGTATTATGATGTAATAAGGTCATAAGGACCATCTTCAATGATTTGTAATAGGTTTTTAGGCTTGCATTGAATTTTGATGTAATAACTAGGTCTCCTCATCATGTAAACTTGGTGCATCTAGGAAAATTAAGGAATCAAGATGCCATGATGAAACCAGGTATTTTAGGGGATTCACCTTGATGTTTTGATGTGATTTGTGGTTTTTTTAACATCTCTTCAATAATGAATGTAATCAGGTTTAGAGTAGTGTTAATTGCCTTAACCAGACAATTAGAGGTCTAGTTGAATTTTGGTGGTTTTCCAACATCCAACTAATTAAAAATTCAGTTGTAGGACATTGGGAAGAGGTGGAAAATGTTGAAATAGGCCTCTCTTGGTCGAGGCAAGTTGATGGTGAAGTTTTGAAGAAGTTTAAATAGAAAGAAACTCTATTTTCTCCATTTTCTATGTGTAATTTACTGTTAACTCTCGTGGTACAGACAAAGTACACTCTGTACAAAAATGAGACTATCATGATTCAATAGGGGACTAAACTAGATTTAATTTGGTTGTAATTTGATCCATTTTCATCAAGTATTGAGGGAGAAATCCACATTTTTTTGAAAGTGGCTTAAAAACCCTCAAAATCAGGGTTTGGTCCAAAAAGACTCTTAACTCGCCATCTCCACATTTTCATAGTTTGATTCTTGGTGGGGAGGTGAGGAATAACATTTATTTTATGTTTTTAAATATTTTGGAGGGTGGCAGAGGCTTTGGAGTATCTTTTGGAAAACCCTAGGCTTGGCATCTTCATGTGACAAGCCTCGTTTGGTGCTGATTTCTATGTTTTGTTGGTTTGTGGAAAATACCTTAAGAAGTGTGACTGAGGAAAGTTGAAATGTATGTAATGATGTTCTAAGAACTAGTTTTATGTCTTAGGGGAGTTGGAGTGTTCTTTGGAAAGTTGGTTCTTCTTGGGAACAAGCAATTTAGGCCTCCTTGTGGTGTGGGAAAAGTGTCCTTTGTGTCAAATTGATCAAGTGTCATGCCCTGGGGTTTTGGGGTTTGAAGGTGATCCAATTAAGGAGTTCAGAACCAGTGCTAGTTGCCTGGTTCTTTCCTTTAATTTTGTGTTGTGGTGACTATCCTAGTTGACAGGCTACAAGGAAGATAGGCCTAAAAGAGGGTTAAGAGTATTTTGGTGTTCCTAAGGCATTGAGTCTTATTGTTGGGTGTTGATGAAATATGGTGAGTTTTTGATGGTGTCTTAAAGGCTGTATATGTGTCTAGTTGTAGGAGAGGGTGTTTAAAGGAGTTTATTGAGACTGCCCTATTTTGGAAGGCTTTAAGGTGTCACTAGGTCAATTTTTGGAGTGATGGGAAAATGAGGTGTACTCCCTGCAAACTTGAGTTTTTTGTCATGTTTTGGCATGGAAAGGGTGTCTCAAATGTGATCAAGTTTATTTGTTTAGTCTAATTTTGAAAACCCCTATGGAAGGTAGAGTTATCTCCTTGTTTGAGAAGTGGATTTGAAAGGTCTACTTAAAGAGTATTTGAGAGAGCTATGGTAAGAAGTTTTTTGATCATCTACAAGAAGGCTTCCCCTGATCACTCTGCATCAGGGTGGTATTAGAGCCAAGCTTTGATTTGGAAAGTTGTGAAGAGAATTGGAGGTTGTGGTGAATAAAGAAAGATGCCTCCAAAAGGTGGGATTGTAGTTGCAAGGGAAATGAAGGCCTTGAGGGACAAAATAGAGGCCTTAGAGAGAAGGAAATGGATTAATGAGGAAGAGAAAACCTCAGAAGAGGAGGTAGAGGGTGGAGAGGAAAACCATCCAGATGAGGAGATTCCTCTTGAAGAGAGAAGGTTCAATGGAGTGTTGAAAACAATAAAAGTAGAATCCACTAAAGTGAAGATGGACATCCAATGTATGGGGGAAAGATGAATTTTGAGGCACTACTAGAATGGGTGGATGCCTTGAATAACTACTTTGAATATAAGGAGATGGAAGAAGACAAAAAGGTTATATTTTCAAAGACTAAATTGAATTGGGCTGCTTTGACTTGGTGGATTTACTACCAAGGAGAAAGAGTGAAAGAGGGTAAGAACATGATTACCTCTTGGGAAAAAATGGTGAGTAGATTGAAGGAAAAAATTCTTCCTGTAGATCATGAAGTTCAAGTGTTTAGGAGGCTACAAAGCATAAAGTAAAAGGATATGGATGTGGAAACCTATACTGAGGAGTTTCACAAACTTAGTATGAGGTGTGGCCATGTAGAGAATGACAAGGAGAAGGTGTCCAAATATTTGAATGGCCTAAGGTTTTCAATCCAAGATGAGATGAGTCTAGTGATTCCTAAGACAATGGAAGAGTTCTTCCAAGTATCATGTAAGCTAGAGGAGAAGTTAAAAATAAAGCAAGAGCAACATGGAAGAGGTAGAGGCAAAAACTTCAAAAGAAGAGGCAATTTTGGTGGTAGAAACCAATCACAAAAGCAACAAGGGGAATCAAGTGGAAAAGAGGAAAAAAGTCAAGAATCAAGAGGAGGATTCAGAGATAGGAGGTTTAATGGAAGGGGTAGGTTTAATGGAAGAGGTTCCAATTCATTCTCTGGAAGGTGCTACACTTGTAACCAGTTTGGGAACCCATCTTTCAAGTGCCTTGAGAAGCAAGCTTCAACCTCTCATAGTGGGGATAGGAGAAACCAACTGGTACAAGAGGAGGATGCACAAAGTGTAAATTCACCTTCTAGGCCTATTGATCTTGAATTTGGAGAGAGCTTAATGATGAGAAGAACACTTCTCAAGGTACCAAATGCTAAGGAGCCACCACAAAGAAAGTCCTTGTTTAGGACTACATGTAATTCTCATGGGAAGGTATGCAAGGTAATTGTAGATTCAAGCTCTACTGATAATTTAGTAGCACTAGAGATGGTTGAAAAACTAAAATTGAAAAAGATCCCTCACCCTACCCCATATAAGGTGTCTTGGTTGAATAAAGGCCAACAAGTGCTTGTCAATGAGCAATGTTAGGTGGAATTTCAGATTGGGGACTATAAGGACATAATTTTGTGCGATGTTACCCAAATGGATGCTTGCCATTTTCTCTTAGGATGCCCTTGGCAGTGTGATAGGAAAGCCCAACATGATGGGCAGAAAACACCTACACAATAACAAAAAGATGGGAAAACTTTCACTATGAATCTTTTATCAGATTAGGGAGTAGATAAAAAACTTGGGTCTAGCATCATGGTGGTAGGTGAGAAAGAGTTTTTGAATACCTTAAAGGAAGAGGGAGGTCTAGGGTTTTCCTTGGTTGTTAAGCCAAAATGCAGGTATGTTTTTCCTCAAACAAAGAAAAACCCATAACTAATGAAGTCCAAAATTTGTTGGAGAAATATAAGGAGATTGTGGTTGATGAATTGCCTAGTTCCCTACCTCTAGTCAGAGATATCAGTCACCATATTGACCTAATACCAGGTGCTACATTTCCCAATAAGGCTACCTACAAGATGACATCAGCCCAAAATGAAGAGATAGAAAAACAAGTGCAAGAGTTGTTGGATAAGGGCCTAGTGAGGAAGAGTTTAAGCCCTTGTGTTGTCCCAGCCATGCTAGCTCCAAGGAAGCATGGTAAATGGATATTATGCACTAATTCAAGAGCCATAAATAGGATAACCATCAAATATGGGTTTCCTATGCCAAGGATGGAGGATCTTATGGATTGCCTAGTAGGAGCTCGCTACTTTTCAAACACTGATTTCAAAAGTGGGTATCACCAAATTAGGATTCATGAAGGGTATGAATGGAAGACAAATTTCAAGACCAATGAAGGTCTTTATGAGTGGATGGTGATTCCCTTTGGCTTTTCTAATGCCCCCAGTACCTTTATGAGGCTAATGAATGAGGTATTGAAACCTTTTATTGGAAATTTTTTTGTGGTTTATTTGGATGAAATTATTGTATTTAGCAGGACTAAGGAGGAGCATTTGGAGCATCTTGGATAGGTCTTGAAAAGGCTACATGAAGAACAGTTTCTGATGAACTTGCAAATATGTGAGTTTATGAAAGAAGAATTGGTCTACCTTGGATTTGTCATCTCACAAGGAAGTTTGAAAATGGATCCATCAAAGTTTGAGGCTATTCTTAATTTTCCAACACCTAGATCAGTGGGTGATGTGAGGAGCTTCCATGGTATTTCAAGCTTCTACAAGAAGTTCATCAAGAGTTTCAGCCACATTTGTGCACCCATCATTGATACAATCAAAGGAGAGAAGAAGAGTAAGTTTCAATGGACCAATGAAGCAAATGAAAGATTTGAGTACTTGAAAAGAAAGGTATCACAATAGCCTATCCTTTCTCTTCCTAATTTTAATAAATTTTTTACTATTGAGTGTGATGCAAGTGGTCAAGTAATAGGTGCTTTTTTGAGTCAAGAGGGTAGACCGGTTGCATTTTTAGTGAAAAATTAAATGAGGCTAAGAGAAAATACTCCTCATATGATCTTGAATTGTATGCTATGGTCCAAGCTTTAAAGAAATGGAGGCACTACTTTTTACCAAGGGAGTTTATAGTATTCACTGACAACCATACACTTAATTTCTTGAATGGATAGGAAAAAATGAATCATAGGCCCATGAAGTGGGTTGAATACCTACAAGAATATACATTCTCCATAAAGAATAAGAAGGGACAAGATAATAAGGTTGCAAATGCCCTTAGTAGGAGGATCATTATGGTTCAATAAGTTCAATTGCAAAGTATTGGCATAGAAGCTCTTAAAGGTATGTATAAGGAGGATGAAGATTTCAAGGCTGCTTTTGATATTTTTTTCTCAATTTTATGATGCTTTTCACAGTGATTATGTTGATTATATGTTGCAAGATGGTCTATTGTTTAAAGGGGCTCAATTGTGCATTCTCAAGTGCTCTATGAGGGAGAATATAATAAAGGAAAAGCATATTGGGAGTCTTGGAGGGCACTTTGGACTTGACAAAACTTTGGAGTAGGTTAGAAGATTCTACTTTTGGCCTAAAATATAGATGAATGTGAGAAGGTTTTTGGAAGCTTGCACCATATGTCAAAGAGAAAAGGGGACCACTTCAAATGCTAGTCTTTATCAACCTCTTCCAATCCCAAATAGACCTTGGGAGATTATAAGTATGGATTTTGTCTTAGGATTGCCTAAGACACAAAGGGGAGTTGATAGTGCCTTTGTAGTAGTTGATAGATTCAAAGAGATGGCCCATTTTATTCCCCTTAGATGTACTAGTGATGCTTCTAACATTGCAGGTCTGTTTTTCAAGGAGATTGTGAGAATGCATAGCATTCCTATGAGCATTGTATCTAATAGGGACTCCAAGTTCATAGGTCACTTTTGGAGGACCTTATGGAGAAAGTTGGGAACTAATTTGCAGTATAGCTCTACCTACCATCCTCAAATGGATGGAAAAATAGAGGTGGTTAACATATTACTTGGTAATATTTTAAGGTGTTTGAGAAAGGAACATGGTGTTTAATGGGATTTGGTGTTGCCTCAAGCAAAGTATGCTTATAATGACTCCATCAATAGAAGCATAAGTAAAACTCCCTTGGAGGTTCTGTATGGGATGAACCCAAGGGGAATATTTGAGTTAAGAGATCTAAAAGGAATGGAGAAGAGGAGTGCAGAAGGAGAGGAGTTTTCCATAGCCATGAAGTCTATCCATGATCAAGTGAAGGAAAATCTCAAGAAGAGTGTGAATCAATACAAAGAAAGGGAAGATTTGAAAAGAAGTAATGTTCAATACAAGGTGGGAGATATATTTTTTTTCCTACTTGAAGAAGGAGAGGTTTCCTAAAGGAAAATACACAAAGTTACACATGAAGAAAGTAGGCACTAGCAAGATTATTCACAAATTTGGGTAAAATGCCTATGAGATAACACTCCCTCCTGGAGTGGCTATCTCCCCCATTTTTAATGTTGCTGATTTTTACCCCTTCAAGAGATATTTGGATGCAGGTGTAGGTCTGGAAGTTGATGAAGATTGGGTATATGACCTTCCACCATTTGAACCCTTGAAAATTGAAGCCTTTCTAGACACCAAATAGGTAAAAAGGACAAGGAAAAATGTATATAATGAATATTTAGTTAAATGGTAGGGTCTTCCACCTAAATATTCCACTTAGATGAGTGAAGAAGACATAAAAAAACATGGTACTACTATGCAACAATTGATCTCAGGTGGTACTTGAGATCCCCTCCACCTCGGGTGCATGGTGCAGGGGCACCTTGGGGTATCCATGCCTCGTAGAGGCCTTGTTTGGATTTTTTTTATTTTCAAAGTTTATTATGATGTAATAAGGTCATAAGGACCATATTTAGTGATTTTTAATAGGTTTTTAGGCTTGGTGTTGAATTTTGATGTAATAACTAGGTCTCCTCCTCACCATGTAAACTTGGTGCATCTAGGAAAATTAAGGAATCAAGATGCCATGATGCAAATAGGTATTTTAGGGGAGTCACCTTGATGTTTTGATTTTATTTGTGGTGTTTTTAACATCTCTTCAATGTCAATGTAATCGGGTTTAGAGGAGTAGTGTTAATTTCCTTAATTAGGCAATTAGAGGTCTAGTTGAAGTTTGGTGGTTTTCCAATGTCCAACTAATTCAAAATTTGGTTGTAGGATGTTGGGAAGAGGTTTAAAATTTGAAATAGGCCTCTCTTGGTTGAGGCAAGTTGATGGTGAAGTTTTGAAGAAGTTTGAATAGAAAGAAACTCTATTTTCTCCATTTTTTGTGTGTAATTTGTTGCTAACTCTCGTGGTATGGACAAAGTACACTCTTAAAGAAATGAGACTATCATGATTAGATATGGGTATAAAATAGATTTAATTTGGTGGTAATTTGATCCATTTTCATCAAGTATTGAGGGAGATATCCACATTTTTTTGAAAGTGGCTTAAAAACCCTCAAAATCAGGGTTTGGTCCCAAAAAGACTCTTAACTCACCATCTCCACATTTTCATAGTTTGTTTCTTGGTGGGGAGGTGAGGAATAACATTTATTTTATGTTTTTAAATATTTTGGAGGATGGCAGAGGCTTTGGAGTATCTTTTGGAAATCCCTAGGCTTGGCATCTTTATGTGACAAGCCTAGTTTGGTGTTGATTTCTATGTTTTGTTGGTTTGTGGCAAAATACCTAAAGAAGTGTGACTAAAGAAGGTTAAAATGTATGTAATGATGTTATAAGAACCAATTTTATGGCTTAGGGGAGTTGGAGTGTGCTTTGTAAAATTGATTCTTGTTGGGAACAAGCAATTTAGGCCTCCTTGTGGTGTGGGAAAGGTGTCCTTTGTGTCAAACTAATCAAGTGTCATTAGGTTAGTTTTTGGAGTGATGGGAAAATGAGGTGTACTCCCTAAAAAATTGAGTTGTTTATAATGTTTTGGCATGGAAAGGTTGTCTCAAATGTGACCAAGTCAGTTTGTACAGTCTGATTTTGAAAACCCATGTGGAAGGTAGAGTTATCTCCTTGTTTGAGAAGCAGATTTGAAAGATCCACTTAAACAGTATTTGAGAGAGCTATGGTAAGAAGGTTGTTGATCATCTACAAGAAGGCTTCCCTTTCTCACTCTGCATCACTCTCCCTCTCTCTCTACTTCTCTCTCCCTCCTCTTGAATACACCAAATAGGGGGGGTGAATCAGTATTCTGCTAACACAATTAATTACTAACCATCCAATTGTCAATCCACATCTAGCTATAAAAGTAAACCAAAACATAAAAGGAATCATAGCACATTGACACCAATATTTTTACATGGAAAATTCAAAATGGGAAAAACCATGGTGAGGATTAGCTCACAATATTATAATTGGTTACAATATATTATAGGGCTCACTGTCCTTGAAAGGATCACAACTTGAAGTAAATACAAAATGGCTTATTGCCAAGATACATAGAGTTTGGCTCATTGAACTGAGTAAGTACACCTTCAGAGTGTAGAATCAGTTCTGTTTAAGCTATGTAATACCAAAATTTCTACTTTGGTTACAGAAATACATCAACTATTAAAATGTTTGCACTACAACACTTGTTGCACCACTATATATCATACCATTCATTCATCTATCTCCTCTTCATCCTCATCACACACACACACACACATATATATAGCATCATCTTTATACATCAATTAGGTCATCCTAATTGAATGCATAATTCAAAAATATTTGTCGGCTTAAATCAAAAGTCCTTTCTGCACACAAGATAAATCATAACAAACAATAATTAGGTTGGCCCAGACCTAATAAGGAACACTTTAAATACTTATAAGATAAGCAGTTCATAACCTTATCGACCAAAAGAATGCATAAATTATATCACTTAGATAGCTCAACTAGATTAACCAAAATTTTTGAAAGCTTGTTTATAGTTGTAACTGACACTCTTGAGCAACATATCAAAAACTCATAGAATTTCCTTTTACTGAGAAGATTTTTGAATCAAAATATCAGATCAGTATAGACACACAGTTTACTTAGCCAGTTACAAAACAGTGTTGGCATCAATGAGTACAAACCTAGAGGTTACCTTCTTCATTCTTCCAACAATCTCCCCCTTTGTTATTGATGGCAACATGTTCCAAAAAATGAGGATTGCTTCAAGAAAAAATATTATGCAATAGTAATGTGCTCAACTCCCCCTATCATATATACATGATCACCCAAACACAACAAACACCAATACATAACATAACATTATTTATACATAATATTCTCCTCTTCTCCCCCTTTGACATCAAGGACAAAGGAATGGGAAAAAAAAATCAAATCAAGAATTGGGGGCACCTTGTAACTCCTTGAGAATTGATTCCCAAGCCAGATTTCCATCATCCAAAACTCCTTTTTCCCTATAAATATTTTTGTGCAAAGATTCTAATTCTACCAAACATTCTTCTCCTTCTTCTAAAGTGGATGGAACAACGTTCATCTTCTCAAGCTTTTCTACTTCCATCAATGCATTTGATATAGAGACATGTCTGGAGATAACCAGGTCTTCAAGCTGGGCATACCGTCTCATAGCATCTTCTTTCTACCTCTGCAAGATGAAAATTTTTCTCTGAAGATTTGCAATAGAAACCCATCCAACATAGTTTCTATCATCTGCAACCTTATAATCTCTTGAGGCATTTGCAAGTTGAGACTCAATTGAGTCCATTAAGTCCTTGATACCTCAAGTGGCTTTAGGACACTTCATGTAGTAGACAAATAGAAATTCGGCTTCCTCATCACATTCTCTTACTTCTTTCAAAGTTTTCAAAGCCCTATCACATGCAATTGTACACTTGTCTTGAAAAAACAATAGTCTTTTCTCTAGTAGACTCAACTCCACTTCTTTTGCAGTCTATACCTTGAGGTTAGATGTGTTCTCTTTGACTGAATCAACTATAAGATTTAAATTTTCAATTAGAACTAAAGAGTTATTAGTTGTAACACTAAGGGATGTCTCATAATTCATTTCCCTTTTGATATGACTCTGTAGCTTCCTATGTGATAGAGTTGAGAAAAGTACCACTAAGTTTTATTATATCACCTAGTGTAATCTTGGTCAAGTCCACATAACTTGGATGTGATGGTAGCTTAACTAGTTGAGGTAGAAGCATAGGTTGAAGTGCAATTTTCCTTGAAAGAAGACCTTTAAGGCTACTTTTGGATGATTCTCCAGATGGATTTGACAAATCAAAACCTTTGGGAATTTCTCTTTTTCTATTCTCAGCGAGAATAGCTTTCTTATCTTCCTCTTTCTTCTTTTCTTCTTTCGATTCTTCTTCTTCTTCTTCTTCTTTTTCCTTTTCTTTTTCTTGTTCTCCTTTGGATGAATTTCCAAAGGATTTGTCTCTATTTTCTTTCTCCCTTTTATCCTCATCATCCTTGTAATTATTCTTCTTTTTGTCCTTACTCCCTTCACTTTCATCTTTGTTTTTCTCATCCTTGTTTCTGGTAGATTCTTGATGTTCTTCTTGCTTGTCATTGAAATGATCTTTATGTTGATCATCATACCTTTTTCTAGTTGTCTCTTCTATGTCAGTCAAAGGGGCAAGAGTCTCTGAATTACCATGTATCTTACTGACAGTCTCCAAGACTAGATTATCTATCACTTCTATAGCATCAATATGCTCTTGTGCTTGAGCTGTGTGGGATGAAGAGTTGGTTCTTATCCCATAACTCCTTTCCAGTTGTCTAATTACTTACTGCATTTCTTGTCTCACTTTTTCCATATTCTCTTGCTCCTTAGTCATTAACATATTAACTCTCTTCTTGAATCTTAACAAAGTAGATCATTCTTTTAATAGATTAGCAACTTCTACTTCAGAAAGAGATGAACAACAAGAATTTATAGCATCACTTCTCATTTTATCTTCAACACTCACAACCTCTTGCCTTCTATGTACTAATGCTTTCTAGACATTTTAAGTTATTTTGGATTGTATGGACTCCATACTTACATTAAAAATAACTATATACTAAATAAATGCATTTATGATGGTTTCCTTCCCTTCATCATTAACCTTATCAAATAACTCAGTAGTTGAAATGAGATCATTTTCAATCAAATTATTTACTAGGGATCCTAGATCTAGAGATGGTTGATCACTTACCAGAGGAGATCCAAGCATGTCCTCCATAGGATTGGATGAGCCTTCTTCATTCTTCTTTTTATGTACATGGATTTGGTAAATATCCTCCTCTTCCTCTATCTCCTCATCCATGGAGAGATCAACTCTGGTTTTGGCTTCTTCATAGGAGGTACTACTCCTTTTGTTTCTTTTCAAATGATGTTCTTCTTTTGTGCCAAGTTCTATTTCTTCCTAAACAACATCACTCAGATTTTATTTCCTATTGACCTTTTGTTTTACTCTTCTTATCCTTGAAGTAATAGATGGTGCAGCAAGAGGTATGACCTTTGTATTAGATGCCTGGGTACTAGGATTAGTAGGGGAAACAACATCAACTGATGCATGGGGACTTTATTTTTTCCTCTTTTACTTCTCAATATTAGCTGTACTGGAAGTGGTAGTATTGGAGATAGGTGCTGGTGCAACACAGAAATATAGTCTTCCTAATTTCCTGGGTTTGGAGGGCTATTCAATAGATTTAGCTTTTCTTTCAGTAAGGGCCTCCTTTAGTTGTTCTATATCATCCTTAGAGAAAGTTTTTCCTTGGAAGAAATCTTTGACTTTCTTTCTTCTTTTGGATGTGGTAGCCTCTAAATGTACTTTAGTAGCTTTCTCCTCATATGTTCCATGCCTAGGTAGGGAGGGGTCCTTATGACTGCTCAACAAAATCTCAATGTACCTCTCTACCACTTGTTCATCAATATCATATCCCAATGGTTCAATCCATCAAATTTTGGGTCAACAAACTCTATAATGCATTCATCTTTAGTTACAAGAAATGTTATCTCCTTCTCATACTTCTTCACTAGATGCCTTGGAATCCAGTCTCTTTCATGCATTTCATTATGAAATACTACAAAGAAAGTAGTCAAGGCACTGTTCTATGCTCTAAAATCTCCTGGACTATGCAAATAATAAAAAATCTAATGAGCAACTGGCTTGTTGCCATCCCATATTATGCCTTTTCTTCTCGGTAACTTCCTCAATAAATAAAACAAAAACATACAACTAAAGTTCCAAATTTAAAGGGAAGTTTCTTTGCATTGGTCATAACTAGGTTCTCCATAAGTTGTAGCCTAAGCAATTCACAAAGATCAAAATATTTTCCATTCACCACCATTTTATATGCAGTGTGAATTGTCATAGTAGATACAAAATTTACTCAGTTGGTGAAATATATTTTCTTCCCAATCATGATGGAAACATATTTGATAGCAAGGTTTACAATAAACTTTATAGTTAAAGCTCTTCTATCAACTGTAGCACTAGTCAGCCTTGTGACTGCATCATTCTTCACCTGCTTTAGAACTGGAATGGATCCAGTATCATGAAGACCAGTTACAAATCAAATTTCCTCCTTGTTCATAACCCCTGGTTCATTTTCCCACAAAAATTTGTTATGAAACCTACTGAGGGCCATTCTAACAAACTTCTCCTCACTCTCATTGGAAAATTTTGGAAACTAGTTCCAAATGTTCAACTTCATCTGAACTAGGTTTTTATATTCTGGATTAAGTAGTAGATTACCTCCCATCAACTCACTATCCCATAAATCCTCAAGCTCTTGGTGATTGAATTCTTCTAGATTCCTATGAATACATGTTCTTGTATATTTAGTGGGTAGCACATGGCTCAAAATGTGTGAGAATGCACCCTCGAGATCATTTTTATACACTTTCCATGAATATCTTCTAAATTTGGGTTGGCATCTCTTAGAGATTTCCACAATAGTAGGAGTGGTCATTCTCCTCAAATAACTTGAAGGTGCTTTAACATAAAGCTCCTTCAACTAAAAATCCACATAATTCATATAATAGAGAATACCTTTTTTGCTTGTCGAGAACTAGGGTTTTGATGTAGAATGTTGTGAATCACCTTCAACTCACTTATGCTTGCACTACTTTTCCTTAACTTAGTTTCTTGCTTTATTACTTATGATTTTTTCCCTAATTCACATTTATTTCCTTTCAACTTTTAAAGCTGATAAACAATTTATGAAACACACTATAAATAAAAAAAGGTTCTACAACTCTCTGGATTTGCCTATTTTCTGTCAGAGATTTCTCCAATGCCTCCAGAATGATGACTCACATCACATATCCTTGTTTCACTACTTGAAACCTCATATATCGGGGGATTTTTAGATTTCTTTATAATTGCTCCCCCTGAAACCATTACTGGGTTCAGTTTTTGGAAGAGGTATCTACACTGGATGCAAATACAGAAGTATTTGACTCATCCTTTTTCTCAAGTTCTTCCTTTTTCCTCCAAATCTTCTTCATTTCATTTATTACTTCAATAGGATCCACTTTGTTCAGAAACTTGTTCTTTTGTTCTGGATCAGGTTTCTTCCCAATTTTTCTCCTAGAAAATTTTGAGATATGTCCTGGTTTGTTGCAAGTGTAGAACACAACATATGTTTGATCAAACTGATTTAAATTCATCCTTGATCTACACTAATTAGCCTTATGTCCACAGATATTACATGTATAACAATAGCCTTGAAAATACTGAATCCTTCTACGAGCTTTAAATTTGTTTAACATTATCTGGCTTCTACATTCGATAGCTTTATGTCCAAACTTATTGCAAGAAAATCATAGTCCAACAAAGAATCCAACATTCTGACTCATTCTATTTCAGTTCATTCTACTTCTACATTTTGTTTCTCTATGGCCGAATTTATTTCATGAGAAACAAAAATATTAAAATATGGGTACCTTTAAGCATTAGGTTGTCGAATGGGAATCCTTCTAGTATTTCTCATTTGGTTCTTGCTTTGATGAATATTATATTGAGATTTCCTTTGATTGTCTACTTTGTTGAAAATCAATTTTTCCTTTGAGCTCTATCCTTCTTCAATTCATAGACCACTTTTATCCTTAGAAGGTTTCTAAAATGCAATCACCTCATCAAGCCTTGTAGAGCATGTTTTAAATTTTTCTTCATGAGCTTTCACTTTTTCCAAATCAGATCTTAGGGTTACTACTTCTTGTTCAAGCTTTGTACATTCATCAATTTTATTCTGAATCTTAGCTTTCTGACATTCCTCAATTCATTTCTTTTCTTCTACTTGCACCTTCAGCCCAAAAATGTCTTCATTAGCCTTTTTCAACTGATCACTAACTTCTCTATGCCTTTCCTTGAACTTTTTGATCTACTCTCTTAACTTTTTGATCCATTCATTTGCTTCCTTTAAGTTTCCTTCTAGAGTTTCCTTCTCATCTTCAATTTTGTCCAATTCTTCAAGGGCAACATTGATTTCTTTAGATGTAGAGTTTTCTTCTGGAGGAGTAGGATAGCTTTTTTTAGCCATGTATTCAAATCCTAGGACTTTCCTCAAGCTGTAAGATTTCTTTAGAGGAACCAAGCTCTGATACCAATTGTTGAATACACCAAATACTGTGAGGGGGGTGAATAAATATTCTTCTAACACAATTAATTACTAACCATCCAATTATCAATCCATGTGTAGTTGCAAAAGTAAACAAAAACATAAAAATAATCATAACACATTAGCATGAGGATTTTTATATGGAAAACCCAAAATAGGAAAAACCATGGTGAGGATTAGCTCACAATATATTATAGTTCATTACAATAGATTACAAGGCTCACTACCAAGACACACTATCCTTGAAAGGCTCATAGCCTGAAGTAAATACAAAATGGCTTATTGCCAGGATACAAAGAGTTTAGATCACTACCAAATGATGAACTAAGTACACCTTCAAAGTTCTGATTAAGCTCTAGAATAAGGAAAAGATCAGTTTTGATTAAGCTCTAGAATACCAAAACTTCTACTCCGATTGTAGGAATACAACAACTGTGATAGTGTAGGAATATCGCTACCCCATGGTCAAGGAATAAACCATTCACAGTGTTGTAGATTGACTACCACCCCTTGGAAAAAATGCCAGTGATAAATTTTTTTTTGGTTTCGTGTTGGGTGTTGGCAGTTGGACCGCTGCCCTGCAACCATTATGAAAAGGTATTGTGAGTCTGTGGGATGATTTTTTTAATCATAGATCTTCTCTATAGTCCAAGGCAAGTATTCAACTAGAACTAGTAAAATTCCAATAGTTGTGTGGGTCTGAATTTAGTAGAGAGAATGAAAGAGAAGGTGGAGAGAGAGCTCAGGGTGAACCAAGAAAAGGGAGGAGAGCTCGAGCAAAAAAGAGAGAGAGGGAGAACTCGAGACAAAAAAATGATGAAAAATTAACAAACCAAGTAGAATATTGCTCATTTGAATACCAGTATGTCAAGAGATTGCTATGGTGGAATAGAGAAGTAGGAAAATATGTGAGGGATGCGGCAATGAAGGCCATCAGTTGTAATGTAATGTTTGTTATTGAATTAATAAAATTAATATTTTTTTGTTAAGTTGAGTCATGGGGTTGTGCCATGAGTCCCATTTTGTGTTTTGTGTTTGATTAGTTGTAGAGGAGAGTATCCCCTTGCATCACTCCCTTCTCTCTCTATCTTCCTATTTCTCTCTATCTCACCTCTCTCGCTCCCTTCCTACCTCTCCCTCCTCTCCTTTCCTCTCTACTCTTTATCTCATGTCTCCCTCTCTCTACCTACCTCTCCCTCAATCACTCCCTACCTTTCTATCTATTGCTCTCTGTACCTACCTCTCTCTAACCTCCCTCTCTCTCCCTCCATACCTCCCTTCCCTCTCTCCTTACCTCTCTACCTACCTCTTCATCCATCATTCCCTACCACTCTCTTTCTCTCTACACTTCTCTCTCTCCCCCCCTCCCTCTCTCTCTCTGACACACACATACACACACCTATGTCTCCCTCTCTCCATCCCTCTCTACTTCTCTCTATCTCTCCTCTCCCTCCCTCTACCTACCCTCTCTCTCTCTACCTCTCCATTCCTCCCCTTCTCTCTCTCTCCTCTCTTTATCTATCACTCCCTCATTCCCTCTCTATCTCTATCTCACCATTCTCTCTCCCTCTCTCATTAGACACTCTCTCTCCTCTCTCTCCCTCTTTACCACTCCCTCCCTCCCTTCTCTCTCTCCCACCCTCCCTTCTTTCCTCTCTCTCCACTTCTCTCTATCTCACTTATCTCTCTCTACTTATCTCTCCAATTTCATTGAACGATAAGGAGAAAGAGAAATAAACAAGAAAAAAAAGAGAAAAATTCAATGCAAGACATAATGCAAGAAAATTATAACACACTCATGTTTTGTAAAATAATTTAAATAACATGAGTGCATTATAACATGCTCACATTTTTGTTTCCTTTGGAAATTTCCAAGCCTTTATCTTGGATCTATCTTGGGCTTCCAACCTAAAGGCTTGGGGTGACTTTCCAATGTCTAAAGACGTGTTTTTGCAAATTATGAAAAAATTGACATAATATTGAGTGTGCTCCCCATTAGGTTTGCACATCAAGTAAAAAAAACACCATGGTAATGTTAAGCTCTCTCTTAGCTATCTAATAATATATATTTTTTCATATTTTGAGTATGATAAGGTTTTCATCTTTAATTTCTCTTGTTGGTGTATCTTTTTTTTGTGAAAAAATAATGTTTGGTATTTTTCACTTTATTTTTTATCTATTCATCAAAATTTCAAATAAATCATATTTTAGAAACTAGACTCGATTCTACACATTAAAAAAAATATTTTTGATTAGTTTTCAAAAATTTTAGGGGGGAGCACACTCAAATTTCTGTTTTTTAGGATGTGTCCACTTTGAAAATTAGTAATAAATCATATATTCATTAAAATATTAGCAGAAAAATGGGGGTAAACTACATGGTGTTAGAAAATTTATCACTGTGAATTTTGAAATACTATTTTTTTTTATATTTTAGGGGGGGTCAAACCAGACACTATGTTATGGTTTTTTGAAAAAATAAGACCAATTTGTGTGCACCCCCCTTTTTAACCCCTTAGTATCTACCATTTTTTTAAAAATAGTAGTTTATAAAGTAGATTCAGAGCACTATTACTCTTGTTTTCATTGCATTTTAATATTTTGAGTGTAACTATCTTCAATTTGTCATCCAAGATCGGTCTTCCTCTATTTTGGAAAAAGTTGCCACTTAAGACCCCTTTTTGGTCCCCCATTTCCATGCACTTACCCAATTCTAATTTAGAATTGTTCAATCAATTTTTTTCATAGTAACTCATATCTACACATCACATTAATCCATAAGGTTCTAATTTTTTTTCTTCACTTGGGCATCTTTTTTGTCTTCTTTTAGAGTTGAACATGTATATAAGATCATCCCTCTTGAGTTAAGGAGTCTAGTTTCCTTCTACCATGCAACTCTAATAATATCTTTAGGGTCATATTAGTATTGGCGATACTTGTAGCAATATAAATGAGTACATGTAAGACTCATTAGAGATCTAAGGACTTGTTGAATTATATTGAGAGAGCGAAGAGAATAGTAAGAGGTTGACTAGTTGCTATGTATTTAGGATGTTTCATAGTGTATCAATTGGATAAGTAAGAAATGAATTGTGTCCACTCTTTAAATTATAAAATTATAGCATGTGGAAGCTACTTAAATTATTATGAGGCAATTTGGCTTCAAAGAAAAATCCTTGATTTTCACGAGAAATTTTGAATTGACTTTAATAGTTAAAATACCATCAACTTGGTAACAAACCTATTTTTTCATGTAGTATTTTTTTCATCAATTGGTGGAGGATGGAAGTATTCACAACATGATTCAATATTTCTAACAATGTTTTTTAATGTGTGTGTCATTGGTTCATTTGTTTTGAAAATGAACTTAAACATGAAACTTAATCAAATATGGAATATCAAGCATAAGGTCAAGATCAAGAACAAGGTGCAAAATCGGGAATCAATTTAAGGGTGGGTTAGAGGCTTGGCCAATTCCCTTAATGGGTGAGATTAATTCAAAGGATCCAATTAGATCTTAGAAAAATTGAGAAAAATATCTAATTTTAACATGATTTAAGATTTGATCATTAATAAAAAGCCATAAAATAGAGCTCATATCTCCATTAATGGGTGACTATATATTGCATTGAGGCCTCATGAATGATCAAATATTTATTTCTTCCCTCTGCCATATATAATGTAAAGTACTAATCATGAAAACATCCTTTTCACTAGCTTACATGTTTCAAAATAATGAATGGATTGCACAAATAGAGGAGTAACTAATATAATCATCATTACACACATAGGTCATTACAAAACCCAAGGCCATATGTTGATAGTACAATAGTGTGTCCCACTTGTGGGATGGGGAAACAAAGAGCTTAAGATGTCAACATTATGAAAAATATTTGAACGAAGGTCCTACCTTCAAATGAAGAACCTTAATTCAAAGGTGATGTCATCATGACCTTCAAAATAAGGTCTTTTATGAAAATTTTAAATATTCATGTTTGAAATAGTTTATAAAATGGACCTTTAAGTGAAGGCTATTCAAAGGTTCCTTTGACATCAACTTATTGTAGCTCATAGAGTTTTAGATATTTTTTGTATTTTGAAGCACAAGTTCAAGACCATCAAACGAAGCCACCATGACATCAGATTTTGTAAGATTGTAGGCCCTAGAGTAAGTTTTTATTTTTTTAGTGAATATAGTTTTTTTTACCAAATATAAGGGTGTTTATTTGACACATAGAAAATAAAAAAATAGTTAAAAAAAATCGATATATAAAAAATGTGTTATAAAATAAAATCACTTTAATTATAATTAATGTGAATTAAAAATTAATAATAAATAAAATATAAAATATAAAATTATAAAGTTATAAAACAATGCATTTAGCAAATATTAGTTTTAGTGATTTGTGTTTAATAAATTATAGTTTTATTTTAGTTCTAATAAAAATGATATTTTATGGAAGAAATTTCACTAATTTCCAAAACAATATTAAATATGAAAATGAGATACTTAAAAAATGGTTAAAAATGACAAAATATTATTTAAAATTTTAAAATAAATATATTTCAAATCTACACAAAAAACTTTGAGAGTACACAAAATTAATTATTTTAGATCTTAGATTAGTTGCAATTGGGATGCATTCTACATGTTCTAACAAATATTATAAAAATTTAACATATCCACTTCACACCTCAAAATAATCTTGTTGATCACAATGTTAGTCTCACACCAACAATGCAGATAAATCCTCACAGACAGATTGCGGGAACATATCTTTACTTGAAATACTGAATTGGGACAACCTAAATCTTAGGCTGACTCAACTTAATCCCAAGGCTCATTTATGTTAGGTCTTGACCACACTAGGTTGACATCAGGGTTTATTGTGATAATGTTGTTAATCATGAGGGGTAAATGGTAATTTCCATTTCTCAAAGGGATCATAATGACAAGTAGAATATATTCTCGGTCTAGTCATTAGAAAATTTCATGAAATCAATAGATTTGCAACAAAATTTCATGAATTTCAAATAAATTTGCTTTCACTTAAGTAAATTTAGCTTTAATCATTCAACAATATCATGGAATCAGAATATTTGCAATAATATTTCCATTTTTTTATATCTTTTTTTTGAAACATCTTCTAATATTTAAACATCTATTCTAAAATAAAGCATAAAAAATATTGAAAAAGTAAAATTGCTCCCAGGTATTATCCATGCATGCCTCAAGAATTAACCAAATCAAATAAAACAACTCTATATCTCACCAGATTGCTTCACATCTAGGCATAGAATGATGCAATATTTTAAAGAAAGGAGGTTTATTTGGATCCTAGGTAGGTTCTGTATGCACCCTTAAATTATGCAACATATAGTCTTGTCCAATAGAACAAACAACCAGCTATATACAATTTCATACCATGTGGTAGCTTTCAAATTAACTTTGATATTGATTAGCTTCTATGTGAATACATGTTTTTAATCTGGAATGGAACAAAAAATAAGAAAAGGAATACAACTTAAAGAATTTTTGTTTCTTCGACATTCACAAATTTTGTACTTAACTTAAAATGAAACATCTACTAACCTTTTATAAGAACATGACACAGGAGGGATTATACAAGTACATGAGAGGAAATCTAAGGGATGAATCACAACAAGGCACATGAATTATGACAACTGGAAGGAGAATTACTGATGAAGTCAATGGATGTCAATCTTCTTCAGCACATTAATATCCTTCAAGCTCTTTATCTTTGTACTATCACCAGGATAATAACTTGAATTTGAATAGGATGTAGGAACTTCCCATATATTCAAAACAATTGCTTTAACATTTTGTTCCTACACTCTAGTTCTAACTTAGGTTTAATACTCCTAGGAACGAGTCACACTGGAGGTTGGTACATTCCTTCGCCACATGCGTAATACCAGGATTCTTGGTATTCTAAGAACTCAAGCTCCTCCTTCACATAAAATCCCAGAACGTATTGGCTGATCTAGATATAATTCTATTCGCGATCCAAATTTTCTTGACCGTCCATACCTGAATGTTGCATTACAATCTATTCCTCCTGCAAGCAAAAATTCCACACATTAAATCCCTTTTAAAACATTCATATAACTCATGAAAACAAAACCATTATTAATAAATCATCATTTTAAACACATCATGAATATCACACTTTTCAAATCATATTCTCACATAATTATCCCTTTTAGTTGGGTTACCGGGCCTTTGGACCCTCAGGAAAAATTAAACATTTAACTTTAAACTTAATACTGTTACTCAATATTTGGTACCTGATACTTTAGATTTTACCAAAATAATATTTTCCTGGACCTTAGATTCCACTAGAACCTCCACACTTTCCCGAACCTTCACTCCCAGACTAGAACACTTCACCCAAAACCTTGCATTAACATTTTTACACTTTTGGCCCTCCAGTACCTGGTACTTAGTACACTCGAATCATGAAGTACTCCAAAAAATTTCTATGACTTTAACTTCTAGTGATCTCTTCAACTAGCTAGCACCTGCCATAATCATTAGTTTTCACTTGGGTCCCCAAGTCTTATAGTCTTGGGGTATGTTGTGAGACCACACAAGAACTTGCAACCAATAAAACCAAATTTAAAAGAAACCCAGGATCAAATCACCCACTAAAAATTATGACATGCATATAATTTTCAAAAAATAAGTCCTTACCTTTACTTGGATTTTGACATAAAGATAATAAAATTTCTCTAGAAAGTATTAGTGTGTGCTTTGATTAATTCCAGTTTCTAGAACTCGATGAAAAAATTAGTTCATTGACATTAAACTACATAATTTGGTAATCCTCCAAAGCCAACCAGGGATAGAGCCTTGCTTCCAATCGAGCATCCATAGCCCTGACAAGGTTATCTTTGTAATTCCCCCAAACATAGCTCTACTTCTAGTCAGGTGTCCATAGCCTCTATAGAGATATTTGGATAGCCTAAAGAGTTGAATTTTCTTTTTTGATATTTCTTTTATACTCAATTTTTTTTGGTATTTCATTGTAATCCCATTCTCTTCAAATTGTAGGCAATGAAGCCCACTATTAGGTTGGGAATCATAGTGGTAGTGAAGGTTACCTTTTTATTTTGCATTCAATGCAAATCCCTTCATTGTTTCACCAATTCCCAAAAATATTTTAATTATTCCTTATAAGTGCGAATTTCAAGCTAAATTTTACCACCCTTATGCCAAATCCCAACTAACTACAATTCACTATCTGTTAAAAAATATGCATAAGTGAAAATTTAGCAGCAAATAATGCAATTGCCAAATTAGATCTAAATTTAGAACTACCAGTTACCACCCTTCCATTTTAATTTTTATGGAAATTGCTAAAATAATTGGTTAGCAATTCCAATTTGACGGCACTGCACTAACATTAATGCATCAGATTTGTCATGATTACACTTAATTCCAACCATAATACTCTGCATTTGATTCACACGCCTTAACACACATGTATTATTTCCTTTAAATTTCTAGATGTTGATGTGTGCCACCTTATCGGCTTGATTTTTCTTCCTGTGTTGCACACATGGACACCTTCATGATTAATGTGCCTCAAAAAAAAATATATTGAAATGACCACCATTAATTTTGAAATCTTCAATTTGCTTGATTCGTGATCTTCATACTGACAAACGTTGAAGCAATGGCCACCAATTCTGTGAGAACTAATTAGATTTAACATTTTGCTTTGGAGAAAATTTTCCTGCTACCACCTCAACTTGCATTTTCCAAGACTTCGATCCAGACAACTATGTACTAAAAATTTCTTATAGTTTTCTGTAAATTCCACACTTCTCTTTCAAATTCTTCACATCTTTTCCTTTCTCTCAATTATCATTTTTCTTTTCCGCTTTGCTTGTGCTTTTTTTTGCTTCCAGGCTATGGATACCCCCATTTTCCTAACCTGCATTCACCACTAGAATGGCTTCATCAATCCCATTACTACCCAATGAATTAATAAGGTTTTCTTTCTTCAGAGTCTCATATTTACTGCACCAGATTTGTGCCTAGTCTTCGAGAAAACTTTTGCAGATTCCAAAGTGTATTATACGCTAAATCAGACTTGGCTTTGTAGTTTGTAGCCTCACTCCTAGATCTTGGGCTTTCTATTGATGAAGTTCACATAACTACTCAAATGATAGTGCGGCCTGATTTCTTGGGGAACTTGGTCTATGTCTTGTTTATTGCATGCCCATCCATCAACATTCCTTAGTTGATGTCATTCCTCTATTTTTGGAATGAGGAGAATTAAATCCACTTAGGCCTTTTTTGACTGATCTCCATACCCCTGACTTTGAAACTCACTGGGAAAATTCTTACTTGGGGTATACTGCCCTTATGGATGAAGTTTCCCAGATTGAATGAATGACCACCCTATTGCTATAGCTCAGTTCCTCCATGTTTTTTTTTTTGCACTTTTATGGTGAGACATTTTGTATTTCCATGTATCTACGAAGTATACACACACACATAGATTAGCTAATGAAATTCTACCCTAGGAAGACGATTAGCCCTAACTAAACAATTTAATTTAAATTCTATCACTATCTTCATAGTAGTTTTCATACGAATTACAATAGGCTTGCCTTTAAATTCACTTGAGTACATTTCAAATCTCCTATTGCAATAATAAATTATCTTAATTTTTTTGCATTTAACAAATGTAAATTCAAATACGTACTTACCAATAAATTGGTTCATATGTATGAAAATGACCTCATTAAAGGTTGATTGCACACACCTTTTCTAATTCTTCCATACTCTACCTTCTTCCAGTCTTTGTTCATGGTTTTCTTCTTCACTTTGTTCCACTCCATGAATGACTATGTTGATTTCTTGATTCTTTTCCTCTCCAAAATTCCTTGAGTCCTTGGCATTTTCTTCACTTTAACTTCATTAGACCAAACAACAACACAATTTACATTATCATCAGAGAGAGAGAAATTAAAAACTTGATATTCTGTATCTTGCATGAAATCAAGAAAATTTCCCCTTTTAACTTGGGGATTTTTAGTTAAGGGCGAAAAAATTGCATCTCTCGCTTGCTTTTCTCACTTTTTCTCTTGATTTTCATCTTCCACATGTGAGAATAATGATGACTCATCACTTCCACTTTTGTGATTTTGGCACGTTGTTTCCAAGTTTTGGTGTCTTTTCCTTTTTTCTTGTAAAACTCTAGGATTTTCGTCATGAAAATTGTAGTTAGTAAATCAATTTGATTTAATAGTTAATTTTCTTCATTTCTAGTTTTACTAGGGTTAGGAACTTCCTCAAAAATCAAACTTGTTCTCAATAATGGTTCCTTTCTTCTAGTAGTTAAAACTTCTTCCATTAAGGAAATTACGTTATGTGTGGCCAAACTTACCCTAGTTAGAAAAAAATCACAATCAAGTTCACCATGATCAGTTGTATAATGAATTATGCACTCGATGAATCTACCAAAGGTGAATAAACTCAAAGGATAAAGCCTCTAGTTAAGGATCTCTCAGATCTTATCAAATTCCATTTTCATACTACTAGCTTGCATAGAATGTCATTTTACAAGAAACTTTCCAACCCAGAACCAAGATGACAATATCAATTCTAGATAAAACCGAAGAGAAAGATATGGCCCTCCTTCTAGCGCCATTTCTTTTTGATCACGATGTTAGTAACACACCAATAGTGTAGATAAATTCTCAAAGACAGACCACGTGAACCTATCTTTACTTGAAATATTGAACCAAGACAACCTAAATCTTTGGCTTTTCTGCTTAATCCCAAGGTTCATTTATGTTAGGTCTTGACCACACTAGGTTTGTATCAGGGTTAGTTGTGATAATGTTGTTAATCATGAGGGGTAGATGGTAATTTCTAGTTCTCAAAGGTATCATAAAGATAAGTAAAAGATATTCTTAGTATGGTCATTAGACAATTTCATGAAATCAGCAGATTTACAACAACATTTCATGAATTTCAAATAACTTTGCTTTCACTTAAGTAAATTTATCTGTAAGCATTCAACAATATCATGGAATCAAAAGATTTGCAATATTATTTCCATTCATTTATATCTTTTTTTGAATTTTTTTTTTAGATTTAAACATCTATTCTAAAATAAAGCATCAAAAATACTAAAAAGGTAAAATTGCTCTCAGGTATTATCCATGCATGCCTCAAGAATTAACCAAATCAAAGTAACCCACTCTATACTTCACCAAATTGCTTCACAACTATACATAGAATGATGCGAGATTTTAAAGAAAGGAGGTTTATTTTGACACTGGGTAGGTTGTGTATGCACCCTTAAATGATGCAACATATAGTCTTTTCTAGCGGAAAAAACAACCAGCTACATACGATTTCATACTAGGCAGTAGCTTTCAAATTAGCTTTGATATTGATTAGGTTCTATGTGCATACAATATTTTGATCTGGAATGGAACAAAAAATAGGAAAAATAACAAAACTTAAAGAAGTTTTGGTTCTCTGACATCCACAAATTCTAAACTTAACTTAAGATGAAACATCTCTCGACCTTTTATAAGAACAAGACACAGGGGAGATTAGAAAAGTAAATGAGAGGAAATCCAAGGGACGAATCACCACAAGGAATGTGGAATATGGCAACTGGCAGGAGAATTGTTGACGAAGTCAACAGATGTTAACCTTCTTCAGCACATTAATATCCTTTAGGATCTTTATCTTTGTATTATTTCTAGGATAATAACTTTAATTTGAATAGGATGCATGAGCTTCCCATATATTCATA
The DNA here is from genome assembly GCA_007258455.2 of Sequoia sempervirens. Taxonomy (NCBI): domain Eukaryota; kingdom Viridiplantae; phylum Streptophyta; class Pinopsida; order Cupressales; family Cupressaceae; genus Sequoia; species Sequoia sempervirens. Next base: position 383,382,183 of record VDFB02270651.1, on the reverse strand, counting down.
ACGGTTACTTTAACATTTTTTTCCTACACTCTAGTTATGCCTCGGGTTTAATACTCCTAGGAATGAGTCATGTAAGAGATTGACACATTCCTTCACCGCATGCATAATACAAGGATTTCCAGTATTATGAAAACTCAAGCTCCTCCTTCACATAAACTCCTTGAACATATCGCCTAATCTGGATGTAATTCTATTCATGATCCAAATTTTCTTGATCATCCATACCTGAATGCTGCATTACAACTTGTTCCTCTTGCAAGCACAAATTCCACACATTAAATCCCTTTTAAAAAATTCATAAAACTCTCATGAAAATAAATCCATTATTAATAAATCATCATTTTAAACACATCATAAATATCACACTTTTAAAATCATATTCTCATGTAATTATCCCTTTTAGTTGGGTTACCGAACCTTCAGACCCTCTGGAAAACTTAAACATTTAACTTTAAACTTAACACTGTTACCTAGTATCTATGATGAGGGCACAACCCAAGACACATAAGATAACCCACAAACAAGAGAATAATTTAATTATTCAGAAAATGGAACTTATTACATGCAGAGGATCTCCAATCCCCAAGTTTTACAACACATGCAAGTTACAGAAAGCTACAGAATCACCCTTTCGCAATATGCAAGCTTGTCCCCCAAAAAGTTACCCAAAAATTAGAAACCTGCCCTTAAATAGAGCTCATCTTTAGTTTCGAGCCAAAACAACATTCAAATTTGAGTTTAGGCGGTTTGGCGCCAAAAAATTACAAATTGAAGTTCAAATTTCAAAAGAACATTTGCAATTGTATCTTCTAGAAAGTGCGCCAACTTACCGGGGCCATAACTTTTGATCCGGGACTCCGATTCGAGAACCGTTTGAACTGTTGGAAAGGTCTCAAAGTCAAGAACACGCTCGAAGTATTCTATGCCAATTTTAGCAAGTTTTGGGGCCAATCCAGGAACTCTAAGTGCCTCAAATCTAACTCAAAAGATTTTTAGGTACAAATTTGGGAAACTAAAACTACAATATCTTTCAACCTAGAAATAGAAAATAAAAACCATAAATTGGGAATTTCATTATGATGAAAAGGGTATCCAAAAATGTAAAAATATCTAAAAACTGAGAAACTTGAAATTTAACTATTTTTGGGTGATGCAAGATTGCCCTTACACCACTGGATGCTCCTGCATCAGACACCCAGGGTAATTTGAGAAGTGACTCGTCACATCTCGACATGGTGGAGGAAAACCCAAATGGTCAACCTCTACCTTAGGCAACCGGGATGAATCTTCAATAGGCCTTCCTTTCCATTTCACGGATATTCTTCATCTTATGCGTTCCTAGTACTCCTTCCCACACGACTATCCAGTTTCTTCAATCCTCCTTTTCTGAAGTAGGTGCTAGAATCCCACAATGTTCCATTGTTGGTACTTCCCTCTGCACCACCTTCATGATACTCTGTCAAATCTGAAATGTTGAACATAGGGGAAATGTTGAATCCATCGGCAACTCTACCTCATATGCATTCCCTCAATCATGCCTCTTCAAAATTTTACAGGGACCGAACTTCTTCATCTTCAATTTGTTATATGTTCCCACTGGAAACCTTTCTTTCCTCAAGTGGACCATCACTTCATCACCAATCGAAACTCCTTATACCTCCTCTTCTGATCTGCCTTAGCCTTATCTGCATATTCATCTTGTTAATATGTTCTCTTACCTTCTCATGTATATCCTTGATGTGTTCTAAAATCTTTGGCTTCAACACTTATTTTCTTCTCTTGGTCCATCTTCCTCAATTATGGAGCTGTTCTAGGGCTACCTCCATACACAATATGGAATGGTGATCTACCAGTGCTTCTGTTGACATAATTGTTGTAAGAAAATTCTGCCTGGGGTAAGATCAAGTCCCATCCCTTGGGTTTATCTCCTACCAAACATCTCAGTAGGTTACCCGACTCCTATTAACAACCTCTTTCTACCCATCTATTTGTGGATGGTGTGCAGAACTGAACTTCAACTCTCTTGACTTCTTCCACAAGGTCCTCCAAAAGTACCCCACAAATTTGGTGTCACGATCTAAAACAATACTCTTTGGCGGACCATGTAGCCTCACCACCTCTTTGAAGAACAAGTCAGCAATGTGGACTGCATCATGGGTCTTCGACATGGAATGAAATGTGCCATCTTAGAAAACCTATCAACCACCACAAAAACTGAATCATTCCCTCGTTGTGTCCTTGGCAAACCAAGAACAAAGTCCATACTTATATCCTCCCATGGCCTCTCTGGTATAGGTAAGGGCTGATATAAGCCTGTATTCTGGCTCACTCCTTTAGCCATATGACATACCCTGCATCTTTGTACAAACTTCTTCACATCCTGTGACAAATGAGGCCAATAATAATGCTCGCTGATAATGGCAATGGTCTTATCCCAACCAAAATGTCCTGCCATTCCTCCACTATGCTTCTCCTTTATTAGGTTCTCCCTCATGGAACTTCTTAGAATACACAATTGACTTCCCTTAAATAACATGTCATCCTAGATTATGAAATCTAGCCACCTTGTCTTGTCCACTGTAACAGGTTCCTTGCAAGCTTTCCAAGCCTCTACGAAATCAGGATCTTCTGCGTATAGTGTCTTAAGCTCATTGAACCCAACCACTTCAATCTGCATCTTTGTCATCAATGTATGCCTCCTACTTAAGGAATCTACAACCCTATTTGACTTCCCACTCCTATGTTTCAAAACAAAGGTATAACTCTGCAAAAACTCTACCCATTTCATATGCCTCTGATTTAATTTTCCCTGACTATTTAGATGCTTGCCAAGGCTGATGATTAATTATATAGAACAAATTCCTTGACAACAAATAATGTCTCCATTTCTTTAATGCTTGAACTATTGCATAAAATTCCTGATCATATACATAATACTTTCTCTTGCATCATTTAACTTTTCATTGAAATAGGCAATGGGCTTACCTTCTTGGCTCAACACTTGCTCCAATAGCACAACCACTGGCATCACAATCCACCTGAAACACCTTGTTGAAATCTGGGAGGGCTAGAATAGGTTGCTCTGTTACCTTCTACTTCAATAGTTCAAAACTTTTTGCCGCTCTAGTGCTCCACTTGAATTCTTTTCTATCCCCTCATTGTTTCAGTTAGGGGTCCACAAATACTACTGAAGTTTCTAATAAACTTTCTATAAAAACTAGCCAAACCATGGAAAGATCTCACCTCATTAGCAGTTCTTGGGGGTAGGCCATTCTAGAATAGCCTTCACCTTCTCTGGGTCCATCTTGAGACCTTCTGCTGAGACAACAAACCCCAAGTACACTAACTCCCTCTTCACAAAACTGCACTTCTTCAGATTAATCAACAGTTTTTCTTCTCTTAACTTCTCAAAAGCTCTTTGAATATGCATCAGATGCTCATCCAACATCTTACTGAAAATTAAAATATCATCTAAATACACAATAACAAAACTTCCTAGAAATTCTTTTAGTACCTCGTTCATGAGCCGCATGAATGTGCTTGGTGCATTGGTTAGCCCAAAAGGAATGACTAGCCACTCATATAGGCCCTCTTTGGTCTTGAAGGAAATCTTCCATTCATCTCCCTCTTGAATCTGGATCTGGTGATATCCACTCTTCAGATCAATCTTTGTGAAGTACTAAGCTCCACTCAAACAGTCCATTAGGTCATCCATCCTTGGTAGGGGAAATTTGTACTTGATTGTTATCTTGTTTATGTCTTGGGAATCTGTACACATCCTCCACTCCCCATCCTTCTTTGGTGCAAGTACTGCAGGTACTGCACATGGACTCAAACTCTCCCATATCAAACCCTTTCTCAATAACTCTTGATCTTGTCTGTTCAACTCCTCATTTTCTACTGGAGTCATTCTATGAGCTGCCTTATTTGGAAAACTGGCTCCAGGAATCAAGTCAATCTGATGACTGGTCTTCCTTATTGGTGGTAAACCCTCAGGTACATTATCAGAAACAATATCCTGAAACTCATCCATCATGCCAGAAACTTCTTTTGGAACTTTCTCACTATTCTGCTTACTCACTCTAGGAATCAATGCATAACACACACGCTCATGCTTCATACCTTCTAAAATTTTTCTTCCATCTACATAACAAATTCTAGCACTACTACATACCTTTTCTGTAGTCTCCTTCAGGGGTTTCAACTTGTGACAAACCCCATCCTTTGTCAAAGAATAAGTGTTTGCATGGCCATCATGTATAGCTCGCCTATCGAACTGCCCCGACCACCCCAACAACATGTGACATGCATCGATGGGGATGATATCACAGATTACCTCATCATGGTAGCTCCCGATCTTGAAATTTACTAGGCACTGCTCATTGACCAAAACTTTGTGGTCTTTCTACAACCAGGCAATCCGATACGGATGCGGGTGCTTTTCTCTCTTCAACTTCAACTTTGTGACCATTTCTTTTGACACCAAATTATCGGTGCTCCCACCATCAATAATGACATCACAACATTTTCCTTCACACTTGCACCTTATGTGAAACAGATTCTTCCTCTATTCTGGTTCCTTTTCCTCAGTCACCAGGGCTCTCCTAAGCACTAGGGCTTCTCCCCTTTCAGCATCATCTGAATGTTCAGATTGGGCCTCCTCATCTTCATGCGCAACCCTTCCATGGCCTTCTGGCCTTTTGTCTGCCCTTCCTTGGTGTTGTGGACATTCATAGGATCGATGCCCTTCTTCACCACATTGGAAACATGTTCCTTTGAAACCACCTCTTCCAGATCCTTTTCCATATCTCCCTAATCCTCTACCTCTTTGATCACCACTGTTTTGATCACGAAGGTGGTAGAAATTGTCATTCCTTTGGTTTTGGCTAGTACCCACATCTTCACTTTTCTTTTCATGATCATTTCGGCTTCCTGAAGGTCTTCCACTGCCCCTTCCACTTTGACCTCCTCATCCTTTTTGCTTGCCTTCAAATCTTTTTTTTAGCTTCTCTTCCACCTTCAGAGAAAACTGATACACATCCTCAATGGTGGTCATTTTGACTAGGCTTAACTCCTCCTGAATGCTCGGTCATAACCCATTAAGATATCGGGATACCTTCTCCTTATTAGCCTCTGTGTGGCCCGTTCTGATGATTATCTTGTGAAAATATTCAGTATATTCTTTCACAGACCTGCTTCCTTGCTTCAACCCTTGCAATTTCTTCAACAGATCTAACTCATAGTCCACTGGTATGAAATGCTTCTTTAGTTTCTCTACCATGCAATCCCATCTAGTGATATTTCCTTTTCCTCTTCAATTTCTTTCCAACTGGACCTCTTTCCACCAAATATTGGCATGGCCCTTCAGCTTCATTTTCGCAAACTTAACCCGATCTGGGTCCTCTGTTTCCTCATACTTAAAATATTCTTCTAGCTCATTAATCCGGTCAATCAACTCTTTTGGGTTCAGACTTCCAGAATAACTGGGGACTTCTGCTCTCGGTCTTTTCCTGATCTTTGAAATGGCCCTTATTAGCTACACTTGGTCTTGATCAATTGCTTCTTCTTCCTCTCCTTCATCCTCACTTTCCTCCCTTAGGTTTAACCCTCTCCTCACCTGCTCTTGTAACAAATCAATCTATCTTTGGAGGGCTGCCAGTGCATCTCTTCCACCAACATTTCTGCCACCTCGACCACCTCTGGCACCACCATGCCTACCAGGCATCACTCTTGGAGGAATCTTTCTTGACCTTGACCCATAACCATGTTCCTGGTGCAAATTGCCTCGTGATCGGTGATCTGTCCACACACTCAAGAAAACCTCGCTTTGATACCACTTGATGAGGGAACAACCCGAGACACAGAAAATAACCCACAAACAAGAAAATAATTTTATTATTTAGAAAATGGAACTTCTTACATGCAGAGGATCTCCAATCCCCAAGTTTTACAACACATGCAAGTTACAGAAAGCTACAGAATCACCCTTTCGCAATATGCGAGCTTGTCCCCCAAAAAGTTACCCAAAAATTAGAAACCTACCCTTAAATAGAGCTCATCTTTAGTTTGGAGCCAAAAAAACATTCAAATTTGAGTTTAGGTGGTTTGGCGCCGAAAAATTACAACTTGAAGTTCAAATTTCAAAAGAACATTTGCAATTGTATCTTCTAGAAAGTGCGCCAAATTCCCGGGGCCATAACTTTTGATCCGGAACTCCGATTCGTGAACCGTTTGAACCGTTGGAAAGGTCTCGAAGTCAAGAACGCACTTGAAATATTCTATGCCAATTTTGGCAAGTTTCAGGGCTGATCCAGGAAATCTAAGTGCCTCGAATATAACTGAGAAGATTTTTAAGTGCAAATCTATGCAGCTAAAACTGCAATATCTTTCAACCCAAGAATAGAAAATAAAAACCGTAAATTGGGAATTTCATTATGATGAAAAGGGTATCCAAAAATGTAAAAACATCTAAAAACTAAGAAACTTGAAATTTAACTATTTTTGGGTGATGCAAGATTGCCCTTACACCACTGGATGCTCCTGCATCAATCTGGTACCCTTTGAAGAGACCACCAAAAGTTAAAGTTAATATTTTGTCCCTTTGGTACCCAGTACTCAGTACAGTTGAATCATGAAGTACTCCAAAAAATTTCCTTGACTTTAACTTTTGGTGGTCTCTTCAACTAGCCAGTACTTGCCATTAGCATTAGTTTTCACTTGGGTCCCCAAGTCTTATAGTATTGGGGCATGTTGTGAGACTAAACAACAACTCTGTCAATATATTAACCATTAGTGATAAGAATTGGCTTTTCCAATATTTAGTATATATATATTTTCAATATTCACATGTATAATTCATCATTCATAATTTTTAACTCAATCTATCTAATGCACATGATTAATTAGATTTCATTCTATCCCCACTTTTATAGGCTCCTATAAGTGACTCCAATTTAAATATAGACTTATTCAATCAATTTTTTTCATAATAACTAAGCTCCCTTACCTACACATCTCATTATTCCATAAGGTTCTTAGGATTTTTTTCTTCAAAATGCTTTGCTATCTTCTTTTGAAGTTTAACACATATATAAAGATCATCTATTTTGAGTTAATAAGTGTAGACACCTAAAAACATCCTAAGCATATCACACATCCTAATTTTGATTACTAAAACGATTTTCTCATCATTATCACCTAATTCAACTATTTAGTTAAATTCACCTTTTTATCCTATTAATTGAATAACTAAGGTTATCTAATTAATTCATCCCCCTTAAAACTAATTTTCCTCTCATTTCATTAAATCAAGTAGATTATTTAATTGTCATAAATCCTTTTGATTAAATAATCTTAATTATTTAATTAAAGGTCCTAAATTCATCACATTACACAATTAAATAATTTCATAATCAAGTTTAATTGAATAATTTTCTCCAACTTCTCTAACTTGCACAAGAATATTCCCATGGAATATTCCTTCTTTTCAAATTCATATATTTCCCTCCAAATGAAAATATCTCCCACATGGCTTCCTAAAATCATGGGATTTGTTATTGTCTCATCCATGTCATCTTCTCTCATCCAATTTCCTCCATTGATTAGCCAATTCAATCCTCACTGTTGATCAATATCTGTCAAATCTATAAATACTTCACCATTTAACATGATATAATGCACAAGCCTTCAAGCAAAGTTACTCTCTCAAATTGAACACTCACTTGGAGAAATTTGAGATCATCTAATGTATCATCATCAACAAATATTTTTGATGTCAATGGATAATACATAAACCGGGCAATCCACATCCACATCCACTCATTATGTATCAATTCACAATGGGATTAAGAGGTTTGCATACTAGTTTAGATTAATTTTCTTTGAATTTCATGTTTATTGCTTTGAATTGAGTCTTTCCAGTATTGTAGATTGAATTTCATTGAACATGGCATTTGATTGATCATTTCATCTTGTTATTGTTTCAATTCTTTAGTATTTTATCAATTAGTTTAACCATATGAACATTTGGCATGCTTGGTGGGACCCCATGTCCCTATCTAATCATTTTTCTTGATATTTTGTCAGATTTATAGGTTTTAGGGACAATCCCATGCTTTTGTTAAAGGTTTGTGCTTCTGAAAATTCAAAGATTTGTGCTTTTGTACAAATTTCCATTCTTTTGTGCAAAGTTTTGTGCTTTTTTTTTCAAACTAGGACACTTTTATCATCATAGGGGCACTTTTGTTAGCAACTAGGCACTTCTTTCAAAAAAGGGGTACCATTGTAGTAAAGCAATGCTTTTTTTGTTTGCATAAAGGGGAAATGTTGCAATAAAGGGGTACTTTTGTCCAAACCAGAGTGCTTTTATCAATATTGCCCTACTTTTGCACCCATCTTCAAATGGTCATATCTTAGTCATAAAGTGGTATTTTTTAATATTTTTTTGAAATAGGTAGAATTTTGTGCTCTTTGTAGTGGTATAGGTGGTTTTTAGTTTTTATAGAGTTAATATAGGATTAATTTTCTCTTGGTGCATGTATAGTTAACTCACATTTCAATTTGGTGCATAAAATAAACCTACAACTCTCACACTTCAATTTGGTGCATTAAAATTGAACACAACTTGAACATTTTATTTTGGTGCATTAAAATGAACCTACAATTCATTTAAGTCTCGGTTTCATGATTTATTTTGATTTTGATGCTTAAACTTTAGCTAACCCTAATCCTTTGATGTTTCTTGTTTTCATCTAACTTTTCACATGTGGTATTTGGAAAAGTATTTATTAACACTTGTTTTGAGCATAATAATCTAGGACATCTTCCAAATTTGGTGCATAAAATGAAATCATCTTTACTTTGGTGCACTAAAATAAACCCTACAATCTTTACTTTTCATTTTGGTTCTTAAAGTTTAACCTAAAAATCTCCTCTTTTCAATTTGGTGCTTAAAATTGAACACAATCTTCATCTTTACTTTGGGCTTAAAACAAATCAAACATTTACATCTTGGTGCACCCAAAATGAATGATTTTTTATCATGCATTTCATGCTTGGTGATTTCTTTCAATGTGTATCATCTCTACTTGTACCTAGTAACTAGAAGGTAGTTGCTACGTATCCTCTCCCCTTGCACCTAGTGCGATATTGGGTGAAGAGAAATAGTAACTCCTTCCTTTTTCTCTTAAGGAGGAGGCCTACCTTGAGATACATCCTCACAAAGAACTCAAGGGTTCAACCTAAAGTAATTTTTTTGTCTATGCTATATAAATTGGATGAGAGTGAAAGTTATAGGTCAATCCATGCATGTAGCGCTCCAGACTTGCGTTAGGGACTATAGTTTTATGGTTTCCTGAGGTGATGTTTGAGAGGTTGGTGATATTCACCAATGTTCTACCCACTAGAAACCTATTATTTTAGAGGCCTAAGACCTATCAAATTTTTTCTTAATAAGGTACAATGGAATAACATCATTCCATGAAGCTACTTGCCATGTACTGATTTCTTGTTGAGGCGACAAACACCTTTTAAGGAACCTTTCCTTTCAAATTAAGAGGTTTTTCATGTACACATGAATACTCTAGTCATCCACTCAAGCTAGGTATTTTATCATGTGGGACCAACTTAAGAAAATAAACTTTCATGACTAACTGGGTTGTACTTGTCTTGCTCTATTGATCTATGACTAGTGAGCTTTATGGAAGAAACCTTGTGAAATATCTCCCCTCACCACTCTAGTTAGTTGAACACATTGTTTGAAAAATATTCAAACACTATAAAAACATTAAATAGGTTATGATCAAATATTTTAACCCTTTGAACACATTTCTATGCACTTGAAAGGTAATATCATACCTTTGTATGCATCTAAGTATTGTTTTTATCAAAGCAATGTTTTTGTATGCATCCTAGTAGTGTTGTCTACATATTTGCACATTTTTTCAAAGTAAACCTAGGAAAATACAAATAAACATTATTGTATTTTCACAGTATCATGCTTCTGTGGGAAATAACATGTTTTTTAGACATATTAGTGCTATAATATACATAACCAAGATTTTGTACGGGAAAAAGAACAAAGCTCAAATAAAATTCCAAATTCTTAAAAAAAAACATTTCAACCTTTGGTAAATCAAAACAATAACAAAGAATCCTTTGATCATTATCATTTTGATATTTTCAAAACAAATTATAGGCGATCATTGGGTCAACTCATATCCAACATAAAACTATCAAAAACATCCCACTTCACACAACAACTTGAAAATTTTGACACAAATCTCTTAGGCTTAAGTTTTCACCCTATAACTAGTTTAGCTTCGTATTTCAAAACAATCTATTTCTAAGCATTTAGTTGAATCAATAAACCTCTTTTGAAAAAATTCTTATTGGAGTCACAAGTCTACTCCCAAGGTTTGTAAGTTCATAAAAAGAAACATCAAACACATCTAAACATTGAGTCTAGAATCTTGTCAAAAACTGAAAGTTCCATATCCTTCACCCATCTACAAAATTGCTCCAAACATTGATCCTAAAACCTATCAAAGTGTTATTATTTTGAGACAACCAATACATTTCAACACACATGTTTGAATCAAACACCTTTTAGGATTGACACATTCCTTCATCATCCAAAAATTTGTCCTAGATCATTTAGAGGTCTTGAAAATTTAATCTTGAAAACATGACAATGCAAATCAACTATTCAAAATCACACCCATATCATTCTTACATAGGTTCAACATATCCTACAAGCTTCAATGACATAAATATGTGTATACATAGTCAAATTTTTGGTACACCTTCTCACATGATAGATGTCAATCATGTTAAAACTTATAAATCTATCAACCACATAATCAAGGCATGAGTCTTCATCAACACAATATTAGTTCACCAAATAAATACATCTAAAAAAAAAACATTCCAAACATAAACATACCAAATTTAAATATATCAAATTTGAACATATCAAATCCACACATGGTAAACTATGGGGTGGATCCATTAACACATCAAAAAAACATCATTCTGTAATGGCATGAATTTGCACCCATAGGAAAATTCCACATTTACATTACCCCTACTTAGAAAATTAAATCCAATAAGGCAATCCATACACCTGACACCTTTCCTTGTCCACTTGGAAACTCATTTGTGTGTCACAGAGGGAATTTATTTTTGGGATGCTAGCGTGGTGCACGGGCGTTCGCGCGACATGCTTTCCTCTTGATAGGATTCTTGCCTCTAGAATCTATAGAGGTGTTAGAATCCTCCATTGGATGTGAATTTTAATGTTTGTTGCTCCCTTGATCAAATTCAAATGACCCTTTTGCCTCCTTTCATTCAAATGGCTTGTTCTTTTATTCATTCCTTCTTCTTGACAGCTTCTTGGATCAATTCACTTTGGGCTTCAATCTACACACTCACTTTCAACTCATTCAAATTGCACCATCACTTCCATTGTAGCTACAAGCTATTTTTTGTTGGCTTTGGAGAGCTTGAAAGCTCACTCCTTCCTTCATTTTCCTTGAGAGCACGTGGTTGAGAAGGTGATATCTACCATTTTAACTCACCTTTGCATTATCATGTTTGTATTGTAGCATATTGTTGTTTGAGTATTGCTTGGTATTTCCATTTTTATATCTCTTTATCACATTTCTCTACAATAATTGCTATTTGGCTGTCTGTGGAGGTGGAAACACCAAAGTAGGGGACTGACTAAGGCAGTCCTCTAAACACAACCCTAATATTTTTATGTACTTGTGTGTATAGGTACTTCTTGGTTGGAGCTATTTAAAGAATCAAGTCGTGTGAAGTTTGGTACTATATTCTCATCCTTCTTTCATAAACAAGCATATCTAAAAGTATTCTTTTTGTTGTACTCTATTTTTGTATTTCCTTTACAATCTGGTATAGCATAAAATCTCTTAGTTGGGTTCTTAGTTGCATTTTCAATTTTTTTCTCTATATTTGAAGTCCTCTATCCATATGAACGCCAACACCCCATTGAGATGCTAGAATTTCATGTTGGAGTATGTATCCTGCACTTATATCCTAAGGAAATGAGCTATTTGAGTTGCAAATCAAACTTTGGGAATCAACTCGCTTGACTTCCTGAAACATTTGAGTCAACAAAAGGATAGTAACAACTAGATTGCTCTTCCTTTTTGACCCTAAACACTTAACCTTTTCAAATCACTTAGCAAAGCTTGAGGTAGATTAGGGTAGCCTATTTCTTTGGACCATCCCATGACTTGGGGTCTTAGAGCATTTGGTCCCCCTCCTCTACATTTTGGTGAATCCAATGTGAACTATGTTGGTTTTGTTTCATAGTGTTGAAGGAATTTTCTCTCATGTTATAGGTGTGTTATATGTTTTTGTGTTGCAAGGCGCATAGCCTTGCAACCCAGCCTACGAGCCCTAGAAAAATAGTTAGAAGGATCCCTATACATTGTAAAGTGAAATATAAATAGGTCACTATCTGATTGTCAAACCATTGGGGTATCTCGAGGAAGCCCTTTTAGAGTACATAATATGGCCTCTTTTATGCATCTCCCCATTCCTTCTGAACAACCTACGAATGGATCACTTGCTATAACCTTTACATCACAAGACCTACCTATGAACACAAATAGAGAGCCTTCTCCTCTGTACCTTCCTGCTTGCATCAATGGGAATATTTGGTGTTCTAGTTGATCCCACATGACGTGTGAATTTTATAAGAGATGATATTTTGTTGATAAAATTATTAGATAAGGATTTGTATGATGAATCAAATGGAACAATACATGCACATGATGAACTATCAGTACCTCCAATTGGTTCCATCACTCTCTCAATCCTAGTAGGAACCAAGACTGTAAATGCTCCTTTTGATATCATCCCAGAGTTGAACTTGTTTAGAGTAAAACTAGAAATCCCATGGCTAGTTTTCATGAATGTAGTTCCTTTGGTAATTCATAAGTGTTTGAAGTTTTCTCATGAGGTATTTGTGCACATTGTGCATAACACTAGATATAAACCTCTAGTGTCACATGGGGGATAATCATTAGATCACTTCTAGCCTACCCCTATTGGTTTGCTTCCTCCAAGGATGGACCTATTGTATCACACCTACGCAAAATACAAGAATGGGGGCATAGCACCGAAGGTGACCTATCTTGTCTCTCCTTATGCCATTTTCGTTAAAGGCTCTATGATCACACAAAAACAAGCTACCTCCTCCTCCTCCTCTCAAAAGGGGAAGGGGAAGTCTGCTCGTGCCCATGAGCATCCCCCTTCTACTATCTAATCTTCTTCTGCCTCTCACCCTGCTATGGCACATTTGACCTCTACTCCTATGCCTTAGGTGGAGAGTCTGATGGTTCCTGCTTGGTGGAAGGACAAGTGTTAGGTATTTGAACTTTGCATCTTACCCATTGTGTTGAGGCCTATTTTTTATGGTAAGGGGAAGGGCCCTTATGGAGTTTCCCCTACATCTTAACCTCTGCAGCCTCCTATTGCTCCTACCCCTTGGGTGGTGAATGGGAAGAGGCTTGTCGTTGAGGTGCTTGAGTTTGCTTCTTGACTTTTTTTAGTCTTCACTCTTGTGCTTCCTGCTCCTGCTCCCATCTAGGAGGCTTCCCTTCCACCAAAATGGTTGTGGAGGACATGCATATGGTAGAACATGAGCCTCTTGTTCCTTCTCAACAACAAGTTCTAGTTTCCAGAGCCAACAAAATTGGATTACACGTGAGCGTAAGTGCTAGAGGAAGGCTCTGGCTACTAAGCAAGCAACCTCACAGAAGGAAAAAGAGGAGAAAACAACTCCTATTTTGGCATCTCCTATTGTGCATCCCTCTTTTGTTTCTTCTGCTTTGGTTTCCATCACCTTGATCTTGCTTCTATCTCCCCCCATGAATTGTAATGACCCTCACCCAAAAGGGTGTAGGTGTTCATCACTCCCTCGATGGAGCCTCCTCTTCTGATGTCCCTTCTAGACATCCCTCCATTTTCCTAGCCTGCAGATATTTTGAACACCATGGTGGTGTCTGTTGTGGCCTTGTCCTCTTCCTCCTTTCCTTCCACTTCATCTTTGGGGATTATGCATCCTTCGATGAAGCGTAAATTGGAGGACAACCTCACTTCCAAGGGAGTTCAGAAGAAGGGACCACCTTCTTTGGGAGAAGGTTTTGCTTTGGCTTGCACCGTCCTAATGATGAAGGAAACCTTGAAATCTCCTGAGTTCATCACCATCTCTTTTGATGAGATTGATGGTGCATCTCAGGTGCCTCCTTCATCACCCACCTAGTTAACACATGACACTCTTGTTAAGTGCATATTTAACTTGGTAGATGATGTCTCAATTGTGTCAGTGAAATTTGCAAGATCAATGATGTTTACCTCATAGGATTTGAGTGAAGAAGACCTTGAGAGGTATTCTTCCTTATATATATTTTTTTGGAGAGTTATAGGGTTCCCCCCTTGCTATCCCACCCTTGCAAGCTCATCCACCCTCCCCTTATAATGATCTATATTGGGAAAATGACAACCTCCTGGTTGATGAGGACTAGGAGAGTGCCTCTTCTTTATTTGTAGATTAGATTTGTGTGTGTGTTGTGTTTCCCCCATTCCTTTTTTGTGTGTTCTTGGAGGACCCTTGTTACCCTTGTAGGTGCTTGGATACAGGAGTAAAATTGTGTCGTAAACTTCCTCTATGTGTTTCATCATTCTTCTATATGTTGTATCTTAATTTTTGACAATTGGGGATGATGCAAAGTGTTGGGGACATTTAGGCCTCCCTTCCATGCTGACCCAAATTTTTATTTTTATTTTATCTTCATGTTCTCTTCTTCACCTTTTGATACATTTGGGGATTGATGACAATTCATACATATATTATATCTATCTATCTATGTCTATGAGTAGTTTTGACCCCAAATTATTGGATCCCCCTTTCTCTTGATTTATTTGTCTTTGTTTATCTTTGTTTATTTATCTTTCTCTCTTCTTTGCTTGCTTCTTGATTTTGTGGTTCCTATGTGTTGTCCCTCATTTTTGCAAAAAAAATTCCACATCTACATCTTGTCATGTATCATGGGCCTTAACATCTCTGCATTTCCTTCCTTTCCTTAGGATGTCACATGCTCCTTCAGTTCGCATGCACCATCCTAAGGGGGGATCCTAATTCTTTGATCTTTAATTAGGTGTATTTGAAAGACAATGAAACCCTCATTGAAGATCTTTGAATTTTTCAAAAATTTCATCCTTTGACAAGGATCCCCTTGTAAGACTTTTTTTTGAAATCGAATTCATAACAAAAAGAATTAAAAATTCACCTTCGAGGAGGCCATTTTTTTTGGATTCCTTGATGACAAGATCATTTGCAAAAAATTCATCACTTTTCAAATGGAGCATCCCTTTGTGTGGACCCCTTTGAAAGTTTCTCCATCAATTGCTTGTTTTGAGATATCACTGTCTATCTATCTGCATGAATTTTGCTTGCGGAACATTTTTTTCTATGGATTAACATGTTGTTTTGTAGGCACAAGCACCTATGAATTCACTTTCACAATCAATCTTAGAGGACCGAGTACCTCATCGAGCTTTCCTTGTAGGATCAAGAACCTGTAAGGATTAATTAGACTTTGCAGAGCCTTTCATTTTGGACCCCCTAGGACCGAGCACCTATGGTGCCTCCTTTACAGGACCGAGCACTTGTGAAGTGCTTCCATTCTAAAGGACCAAGCAGTTTTGGAACCTTTTTTCACCTTTTGTGAGACTGAGTGCCCGTGGAGCCAATTCTATAGGATCGAGAACCTACAAAGATTTTGTTTAATTTCCACAGGACCAATTACCTGTGCAACCATCTCTCTCTCTCCTGCACATCTAAGCATGTCATATCAAAGTCTACTTCCTCAATGGTTCAAGAATATTCTTTTCAATTTTTTCTATGCTTCACCTCGCATTTACTAATGCATATGCTTGCTAAAGTGGGGGAAAAATGTAATGGCATTAATTTTTACCCCTTAGAAAATTCCACATTTACATTACCCCTACCTTAGAGAATTAAATCTAATAATGCAATCCATACACCTACCACCTTTCCCTATCCAATTGGAAAATCATTTGTGTATTAGTGGGGAATTTCTATCAGGGATGTTAGCATGAAATGCAAACATCCACTTGATGTACTTCTATCCTAATAGGATTCCTACATCTAGAATTTGTAGATGTGTTACACTCCTCCATTGGATGTGAAGTGTAATGTTTGTTGCTCCTCTGACCAAATTCAAATGAACCTTTTTCCCCCTTATTTAATTCAAATGATCTATTCTTCCATTCATTCCTTCTTGATAGCTTCTTGGATCAATTCACTCTGGGATTCAATCTACAAACTCACTTTCAACTCCTCCAAGTTGCACCATCACCTCCATTGTAGCTAAAATTTGTTGTTTTGTTGGCTTCTCTCTATTGTTGCGAAAATGCTGGCTTTGTAGAGCTTGCAAGTTTTCTCCTTCCTCCATTTTCCTTGAGAGCACGTGGTTGATAAGGTGATATCCATCATTTTCACTCACCTTTGCATTATCACGTTTGTATTGCAACATATTATTATTTGAGTATTTCTTGGTATTTTCCATTTCTATACTCTCTTTATCATCTTTATCTAAAATATTTGCTGTTTGGCTAATCGTGGAGGTGGAAACACCAAAGTGGGGGACTAACTGACGTAGTCCTCTAAACACATCCCCAACATTTTCCCATTCTTGTGTGTGTAGGTACTTCTCAGTTGGAGCTATTCAAAGAATAAAGTTGCATGAAGTTTGGTACTATCTTCTTATCCTTCTTTTATGAATTCAAGCATATCTAGTTAAGGTATTCTTCTTATTGTACTATGTTTCTATATATCCTTTACATTCTCATATAGAATAAAATCTCTTATTTAGTTTGTTATTTTCATTTTCAATGTTTTTATCTATCTCAAAATTCCTCTGTTCATATAGATGCTAGTGCTCCATTGAGACGTCAATGTTCTATGCTAGATTTCATATCCTACACTGTTGTTCTCAGGAAGTGAGCTATCTGAGTTGTAGATTGAACTCTTGGAATCAGCTCACTTGAATTCTTGAAACATTCAAGTTAGTAGAAGAATAGTAGCAACCAAATTTCTCTTCCTTTTCAACCCTAAACTCTTAACCTTTTAAAATCACTTATCGAAGCTTGAGGTATGTTAGGGTTAGAGATGGTAGATATCTAACAATTAAATGCAGATTTAAATAATAAACAAAGAAACTAAAACATACGCAGAATAAATCATAACACAGAGAATTTAACGTGGTTCACCCAATCTGGGCTACATCCACCAAACCGCAGCCATCCAATACTTTTATTATCCAGTGCAAAACCTATTACAATCTCGCGAATAATCGCGTTTTTCATCATACTGTAACCCCCATCCCAACCCCTTTTAACAAGCTTTTAGAAGCTTCCAGAATTAGGGTTTTACAAAGTCGATTTTCTTTATTTTTCAGAGATTTTTCCTTTTTCGCTGATG